>JAZKJV010004641.1:1990000-2121672 GCA_037367405.1 Ottelia alismoides | reverse complement strand
TTTAATTTCCTGAGATAATTATTGATAAATATTTATTGAAATATTTAAAGAGGATGATTATTTCTTGAATGACATTGACCATAACCAATTTGATTAGATATGATCTAAATCACAATTGATTACATGAACTTTCCAACAAACAAAGTTGCTTGAATAGGATTGGGATTTTTTTAGCAAATTTCCTTACAATGTTAATCAAAATTATTTTGATTATTATTATATGGTATAACTTCAGTTGAAAAATCGATTATCATCTCAAGTACACAATGATCATTTTGGCATTATCCTTTCCCGAGGTGGATATGATATCTAGTCGGGGAGCATTGGGGTAGCAGGTTGCACCGTATACAGTCTGTCCCACTCCTGTCGGTACTGGACATGACAGTGGGTAGGGACAGGATAATGCAGGAGAGATCACTGTATTTTTTTTCTATTTATTAAAATTCGACTAATATGTATTTTGAGATAATACCATCCTTTCAAGTAGCAATCGAGTGTGTTGATTTAATTTGATCATTAATTTAATTAGATTGATTGAAATCCAATTAAAAATTAAAATACTCTATTATGAATAGAGTTCTATTTCCCTTGGAAGAATTAATCGTAATAAATATGATTCATAATGATTAATCAGTATTTGAACGTGATATGTAGGATCACATAAGTGACATCCATGATCTCTCGTCAAGGCAACCGTCGTCAGAGATTGTATGAAGACGCCTTTCTGAAGTGACAACTTTTGCATACAAGCCATTTCGATCAGGCTCTTTACTTCTTGAAAGAGTAAGGATGTATGGGTAGTGACTCCAATCAGGTCCTCATATTATTAGGGTGATATTGGATTGCGTATAACGAGTTGTATTCATGTTGATGGTTGGTTTAATTAATGACGGGTCAACATCACCTTAGGGGTGGGCTCAAGTGTTAAAGACCGAATTGGGAATGCAAGTTGGACTTGCAAGGTGGAATGTGTTCCCGCTTCTTTTTATCGGAAATATAGGTTCTCATATTATTGGGATGGGACAAAGATGATGAAGGAGATCCCAGATCTCGCTTGAGATATAATGGTAAGTATATCTCTTACATTGAAAGTAATTAAAGGAGTGAACTTTCAGTGTTGACAAGGTAAGAAAACTTTGAAATAAATTTCTTAAATGAAAGTAAAATATGTATATATTTGTATATATTTATGCAAAATTCTTATTTCAGATAATACTTCATTAAACCCACTCAATGTTATACTCAATAATAACCAGTAAAATATCATGGATTGGATCCACGATCAAGATATTGTACTTGCAATTGGACACATAACGTTTGTGGTTTCAATGTGCAAGTTTCCTCATAATAATGAGGAATGACAATTAAATAGGCAATAGGACTACAACCCTAAGGCTTGTATGTATCTATAGTCTTGATCTCATCAAATGTATTTTGGAAGTGACATGTTGATGATGATCGCAATTTTGTCAAATAATCCTGTTAAAATCTAAGAAGATGATCTGGCATACATATATGCTTCGATATTTAATCATGAATGATATGGTTCACTGCATTATGCGTAATGGTGGCTCTATAAGAGATGATGTACCCAAATTGTTTGAGTACCTACCTGAACCAATGATTTTAAGAGTTAAGATGGATGTAGATATGATGAGTGTCATCATTCTATTGTCTGCACGCTAGTCATTCATGAAGCTTCATAATATTCACATTGTATGAATTGAATGAAGCATGTATAAATGTTTAAATAGTATTATATTAAAATCTTATGAATTTAATATAAGAGATCCTTTGTCTTAAGAAATGGTTGTTTATAGATGAAGAAATCACAGTGGAAGTATGGGTCTGACCTATGTAAGAAGCAATGTCAAGGAGTTGACTGTACTTCTGTAATTTCTATATGACATCCAAAGAGTTGGATGAATGCCAATACTGTAATAAACTGATGTATTGATAGTGTGAGTATCTAGTCTATCTAGGATCCTTAGATAAGGACTCATATAATGCATCTGAATAATATATATCTACATGTCATCATTGAAATTGACTTGCTTATTGGTTAAGATTAAGAGTCTGATAATTGTATCTCATTCTTCTAACAACACTTGCAATTGGTTGCATATGTATTAAAAGACTATAAATTTGATCTTAAGGTTTAATAGTCATCCATGGATATTGATGCAATGGTTGCAACAATCTCTATTGGATTGATAGACTTCATAATTTGAGTGGGAGAGTCATAAGTCTTAGAGAATATCTCTATGACCTAGATATTAGAACACATTCATTGTTTATTTATAAATGTTGGAAATAAACATGAATTCTTAAATAGACCTATTATAAAGAGTTATGATGGATATATTTCATGTAGTAGTCATCTGGAGGACTCTACTAAATTAGAAAATTAATGAATGGTTCATTAACATTTCTAATACTGAAAATTAAACCTTAAAAGATCAATAGGAGGATGAAGATCATTTGACGATGATCAGGCATCAAGCCTAGGACATATGTCTATTGATGAGATCAATTGACTAGTAAGATTTAAAACTTTAGAATGTCTAAAATTTCAAAACTTACATACTTATGAATATTGTTTTCAAAGTAAAATGTCCAATACACCCTTCTTTGGGAATGATGTTAGATGTCGAGGTATTCAAGATCTCATACATATTGATGTATGTAGATCATCTGTATCAGAATAAACATTATGTATATGTGATATCTATTGATGATTATTTATGATATGAGATTCTTCCCTTCCTTAGAAAACTTTGAAATGTTCAAAGATTTCACAATTTTGATTTATAACCAAATTTTGAAGGAAGATGAAATGATTTTGATCTAACCTAGGTAGTCAGTACTTATTAGATGAATTCATAGAATTCCTACCTTGTTCCTCCTGATAAACCTAAACTCAATAGAGTTGTAGGGAGATACAATTGGATCATGTGACATGATTTGATCAATGATTAATTTTAGTATAATTATCTCTTAGTTTCCAAGATATATATGTAATAGAGACTATAAAATATATCCTTAATTAGGTTCCATGCAAATAAGATGGAATCGAGCATCAGAGAGTGCTACTTCATTAGGAAAATAAAGGATGGTATTGGATACCTACTTTATGACCTTGAGATTCTAAAAGGATCCCATATCTAAGGATATGATTATTAGAGGATGAGTCTCTTGAGAATCAAGATGAAAAATGAAGTGAAGGAGCTCATTTAATCTGGAGAAGATAATGTGGCTCCTGAAATCGGAAACTAAAAGGACAATTAAAGATGAAACACTAATACCTCTTCAAATGAGTTTGAGGATGTATTCCATGTCTCAGTTAAATGTGAAAATGATCTAACTTCATTTGATGAAGCCTCTAAAGATCATGATATGGAAAGATGGATTTTACCAATAAAGTCTAAGTAGACTTCATATACAAGTGTTGTATATGGACCCTCGAGGATCCCTCTATATGGTGTTACTTGTTAAGATGTAAATGGATCTTCAAGAGAAAGAGGGAACTTGATGAGAAGGTAGTGACCTTCAAAGCACGACTCGTATCCCCAAGATACACACCGAAGAGAAGACATCGCTTGTGATGAGACTTACTCTCCAGTGACCATGCTTAAACCCATCAGAATATTGCTAACTTTAACTACATAACTTGACTTTGACATCTTCGAGATGGAAGTCAAGATTGCATTCCTCTATGCACACCTCTCCGAGGATATTCATATGAAGTAGCCCCATGGCTTCATGAATGAGGAATACAAGATGTGCAAGCTAAGGAACTCCATCTATGGACTCAAATAAGCTTCTTTTAGTTGAAACAAAAGATTTGATGAAATTATAAATGTTATGCTTTCATATAGAGTTTTGATGAAGCATGTGAAGCTTAGTGGGAGTGTCATTGTGTTCATCGTGCTAAATATAGATGATATCCTAATCATTTGGAATGATATAAGGATAATAATAAGTGTGTTATAGACTGGCTATTCCATGCCTTGAGATATGATCTCAAGGATACCTCTTAGATCTTAGTTCTGAAGTTGTTCGGAAGAAAAGAGAAGAGGGTATTAGGACCATCACATTTGTAGTACACCTTGGACATATTCCATTCTTGGAAAATCCCAAGGAAGGCTTCCTTCCCTAAAGATATGGTACTGACCTATCTAAATGGATAGCACCTCAAGGAGTTGAGGAAGTGAATGCTAGACCTACTTGTCCTTCTGCGTCAGTTATGAGAAGCCGGGTGTATGCTAGATGTGTACAAAAGTCAAATGTCAACAACGCAATGGGAGTAGTACACTGATGCTAATCCTACTATGGAAATAAAACACTTTGTTGCAGTAATAACAAAATCTGCATAGATGACAAGATTTTCTTTAGAGATAGTGATCTCAAAGTCCTATCTTTAAGAACTTAAGACTTTATAGATAGAGATCTAAAAGTTCTTAATTGCAGATACCTTAGGAGATAGAGATCTCAAGGAATAAGGGTATTCTGGTAAAGATTATATAAATACTAGTTATAATAATTATTAAGTTGTAGTGTCAAGGACACTATAACTAACAATATGAGTATTGGTTGCATAAGATGCAACATTTGCATTGGATGCGAGCATCGTTACTGGGGTATATGCAAGTGTCGTAAAAGGACTTGGTATAGTCTCTCGGGAATAGAGTGATTGATCAGCTTACCTAGCTATTTTTCTAAATAGCCTATGATTGTCATATGAGTGCGGGTTTAAATGATTAGCCCATTAATGGCTCTTTGGCCTACTGGGAGATTGTTTGACATGCGAGCTCACAACGAGCTATTATGCAATAAATGTTATTGCGAATATTATTCCCTGATCTGAAATGAAGAATAACTAATTTGCATAATAGGTTCCTTAGTACAATTAGGGTTATGTACCACTCATCTTAATGATCATGCAGTTGTTGATTCAATTATTGAATCATAGAGGCTGGTGCTTAGATGAATATTTAAAGATTTAGATTAAGGACTCACCAAGCACTATCAAATGATTATTGAGAGAGGATCTCCAGCCTGAGAAGGAGATGGGAATCTTTTCTCTAAAGTATGATATAGGAATAGAGATTCGAAGGTGTCATATTAGTTAGGTCAAAGAGTTGACTTGACAAGATCGAGATAACCAAAGTCATATGTTGTATGCTGTCACGATAAAGGCATGCATCCTCTGACCGGAGACAGATGTGTTACTATATGTCTGAGTATGTACATTTACAGACCAATAGGTTGATGACCTAACCAATGTCCATACACCGGAGCGTTGGTGTGCATGTAAGGGCATGTGAGTAATATGATCTCTCAAAGGGATCATACAAGTTCATTTACTGGAGCGGTAGACATGAGCTCACTCATGAGATATTGGGAAGAATCAAATTCCGTGTGCAGTCGTCTCGATTTGGAACCTTGATTGAATTTATAGGTTTGATATATACTTTGGAAAGTATATGATCAACACCTGGGTATGATATATGCTTTTGAAAAGTATATAATCGATACCAACTCCCAAATGATCGAATGGGAAACTTAATGATAAAACCCTGAAGGAGACAATCCAAAATAGGTCTAAATAATGTGAATGTGATTCATATTATTTGGAAACATGAGAATAGAGATCCAAGATTATTAAATGTGATTTAATTATTATGAATATGAATAATGTAGATAGCACTATCTGTATTAATCATATATATTATAAACGTGATTTATAATATATATAAGAGAGAGCTATTTGTGATTTATATTTGTTGATTAATTATTGATGTGAATTAAATATACATTGGATAATTAATTGAAAATATAATTAAATTTTGTTTTGGGATGTGAATGTGATTCACATTTTTCCAATGGCATGATCGCAAATTTCACAAGATAATTATGAACTATTTTTTGTGAAATAATTTACAACAATTATTGTTGTAAATCTTGGAGATCTCATGAGATATTGAGATCTCATGAGATAATGAGATCTCATGAGATAATTGGCAGCCATCCCCCCCTTTTAGGGGATGTGGTTAGTCTCCTCATTATCTCCAAGACTAGCCAATTGATTTGATTTGAAATTAACTTATATTGATTTATCAATATATATTAATGTAAATTAAATTAACTGTTGTTATGTTTTTACAACAAGATCATAGACATTGAAAGAAATACAAATCAGTCTCATCCATTGATTGTGTGTGTTCCATGAATTGAGATCCATGGATCCCAAAACCCTATATAAGAAGAGGCACCCCTTTCTCTTCAAGTGATACAATTACAATATCGATAAATTCTCTCTCTCTCTCTCTCTCTCTCTGATTCTCTCTACACGCCAAAGGTCCTTTCCCACTCTCTCTCATTGTGGTCGTCCACCATGGAGCCCAAGAGAGAGTCATCATCGTCGCAGCATCGTTGTTATGTTGCCAGATCATCTACTCGTGGATCTCCATCTCCTCGGGTGCGCCTCGCTTGTGAAGAAAATGTTGGACCTTGTATGATGAGATCAAGAGATCCGTTGTTTGGATCGTTAACACGGATTGCGAGGAGCGTGCATCTCATCAACGTGCTCGTAAGCGTCTCCTCAATTGGATCAGACTTGAGATAGGAGGTCTCTTCGTTTAGAGACTCGATCGCAACCACGCTTCAAGAGGTAACCCTAGTACCTATTTGTGGTTTATATGAAATGATCCAAAAAGTGTTCTTGGATATTGTGGTTTCATCATTTTAAATTTTTTATATTCCGCTGCTCGGAGCAACTATTGCGACTAGTCGATTCCGATTGCATTCGATGCGATCCTCACGCTTCCGTGATGTGCTTTAGGATCTTCCCCTATCCTTCAAAGACAAGGTAGTGATGGAATGGGTAGTGGTGGAATGGAGGTGATGGTGGAGAGGAGGGGTGATTGTAGGGAGGAGGTGGAGTGGAGAGGACTCGATGATGGAGAGTGGGGCGGCGAAGGCTAATCTGCGGTGGAGAGGAGGCAGGGGAGGTACAGAGGAATGTCCGAGGGAGAGGTGGTGGTGGAGAGGAGGCATGGGTGAGGAATGTGTGAGGGAGAGGCGGTGGCGGAGATGAGGCATTTGGGGTTTAGGATGACTTAGAATTGGTGTATCCCACGTTAGAAGCTTTACCCCCAAAATTTTTATCCCAAAATTTTCCACCACATGTTGTGACTACAATTAGGAACGACATAGTCTTGAAATTAAAATGACTACATTGTGATGGCAAAGTTGTAGTAACGTAGACCTTGATACCATTTCAACTACTTGGGTACCACGTGTAGTAGCAACATGATAGTCGTAAAATCTGGTTTATTTGTAGTGTATCTAAAGGTTGATATCTAGTCGACCTCTTGATGCAGATCCTCTGCATATGAATACGGATTCAGTGGTGTCAAATAAGTCAGGTCAAAGAGTTGACTTAGCACGATTGAGATAACCAAGATCTATGTCGTACCTGTCCTTTGATCGGAGATAGATGTATTATTATATGTCTAAGTATGTACATCAGGAAAACCATTAGGTTGATGATGCAATCAAGGTCTCTATGTCAGTGAGCGGGTGTGCATATAAGGTCACATGAGTAATATGATCTCTCAAAGGGATCATACATATTCACTATTAAAGCGGAAGACAAAGCTCACCCATGAGGTATTGGGATCGATCAAAATCCATGCATGATCGTCTTGTTTTGGAAGCATGAAAATAATTTGTAGGTATGCTATATGCAAGGAAGGTAATATCGATATTAGTATCAACTATTTGTCAATGCGATATATCGACAGTATCTCGACATCATATCGTCCAAATCGGACTGATTTTTGTGAAGTAAATGGCCTTGGAAGGGAAAATATTGGTCATATCAGCGCTATATCGGTCACCTGTCAATATCGATATATCATTGATATATCACTGATATATCGCGATATGGCTCACCCCTTTTGGAAATCACATAATCGATACCAACTCCCGATAATCGAATGAGAAACTTAATGATAAAACCTTGAAGAAGACAATTTACTTATGATCTAAAACTTTAGGTTTATTCTGGGAATTTCAGTATGCATGATGTACGAATATTATGAATACTAGAGGGTGATGTGATCGTAAACAATTGTATAACCATGCCGCTTCCATTCTGATGGAGTGATGAATCATGTTTGGTTTTTAGGGCTCTTCTCTGTAGATCATTAGTCTGATATTAGTCTAATGTTGAACATTGACATGAATATGATTCAGAAGCAATGAAAGATGATACTTACAGTTCGATTTAATCAAATATCTTTGAGAGGTCTCTGAGATATAGATTTTAGATATGATCTCAATATCCAAATCAATACACATGAAATGTAGAATCATTGTGTGTATCCACGGAGAAAGCACGTTATTCTTGAAGGAGTTTAATAACAATTCTATTATTGATAAAGTATCTGAGCATTGGAAAATTGATGATTAAAAGTAATTTAATTATCATGAATAACATGAATGTGATTCATATTATTTGGACACATGAGAATAGTTATCTAATATAATTAAATATTATTTAATTGTCAAATATATGATTAATGTAGATAATATTATCTATGATGATCATAAAAATTGTAAATATGACTTAAATATCACAGAGAGATTTAATTATAAAAAATATATGAATCAAATATAATGTGAATTGGATTCACATTGTACAATTAATTGTAACTACAATTTACATTTTACATTGGGTGGCTGAATATGATTTATAATTGTCAATGGCATGATGGAAATTATCACAATACAATTTGGGATTTATTTGGTGAATAATTTTTTCAATAATAGTTGTTGTACATATGGGATAATTTATGAGATATGCGATCTCATTAATGTTGGAAAGAATGAGAGCCCACTCTTTATTAGGACTGGACGACTACAAGGAGTAGGAAACTTTGGTGCTCGTCCACCTTAGAAATGAAGGAGGACCCACTCCTTTCCACCACATTAATTGAATTTAAATTTATTGAATATTATTTTATATATTTATTTCCTTTTAATATAATTAATTGTTGTTGCAAACTTATGCAACAAAATCATCGTCCTTGATTTGAATTAGGAGTGCATATCAACCATCCAATTTGTTATAAAGGAAAGGTTAAACCTAGCTCTTTCTCTTGCAATAATAAGAAAGCAACATCTCTCTCTCACGCACATATTCTCATACACATCCAAGCCTCTCACTCTATCAGTATTATGGTTGTCCACCTTATTGCTTGTCAGAGCCCTGCCATCATCGCAATGCCAATGTGTTGCCAGATCAACTTCTCATGGATCTCCACCTTCTTCGTTGCTTCTTTCTTGTGAGGAAGAATTCGGATTTCGTGAGATGAAATCAGGATACTCCATGCTCAGATCTTCAACTCGGGTTGTGGGAAGCACACCTCTCATCCACCACCCATAAAGTGCATCCTTCATAGGATCAGACTTGAGATATGATGTCTCTTCGTTTAATGACACATGATCGCACACACGCTTTATGAGGTAATACTTTGACTCGTTTGTGGTCTTGATGAAATGATAGCATTCTCATATCATGTGGCTTCATCTTGTTTGAAATTTTTAAATTTATGTTGCCTGGAGCAACTAATGCAACTAGTCTCTCTTGATTACTTGTGATGATATCTTTATGCTTTCTAGATGTGCTAAGGCCTAAACAATAGCCTTCAGAGCCCTCCACCCCGCTCCCTCTTCTCACGCACACAACCATATGCTTCGGCTATGCCCCTTAACATCTTGCAGGTATTCGCTTCTTCACTGGTCAGAGGATTTGGAGCTTCTCTGTTCTAAAGGTTCAACATCGTGGAAGAGATGTCGACCTAACCATCAGGATCTTCCTAACTCTTACTTCCATGTCTTGGATCTTTACCAGTTATCATGGGACCTTTTTCTGAGCATGAGGAGGCACCCAGAGGAGGAACCAAGGGTTCATTACAGTCCCATCTTCATTGCTACATCCAAGAGGGAGACGGAGGAGCTCAAATAATAGTTATCATCGGATCATTTTGATCTAGTAATGGTCCATATGACATGCCAGCCTCGGTGCTAGACCAAAGGTAGATGAAGTGGGGTTAGCTCGGGGTAGTCTGAGGAGATTGATGCTAGTGGGGGAGTCAAGCAAGGGCTTGACAGGGTGGAGGAGGTCGGAGCCCACGTTGTAGTAGGGGGCATGTGCTCGTGGATGGGGGTGTGAACGAGGCTCACATGGGTGAAGAGGGAGTTGGCGGAACCCATTATTGCCGGCATCATGTCTCTCCTCGTTGGAGGAGGAAGAGGTGCTGGAGGAGGGGGGGCATGATGACAGGTTGTGGTGGTGATGGAGGTTGGAGGAGGAGAAAATTCTGGATGAGAAAGGGAGAGGGGAAGGGGACGTTGGAGGAGGTGGTGTTAGGGATGGTGTGGGGGTTGGAGGAGAAGGATGGGGGAAGGAGGAAGCAGGTGGGAGTTTGGGAGATTAAAACAAAATAAAGTAGAAAAGTAGACACCACTCGATTGAGTTTAGTTAGATTAACTCAATGGGAGAGTCAGCTAATTGGAGGAAAATAACAGAGGGGCCTACATGTAAGTGACTATTTAGGACTTTCAGTGTAATTATGGAGGGTTCAGCGTGTAATTATGAAATTATAAAAGATAATCTGTGTATAGGTCCCCTTTTTCATCAACATAATGCATTTATCTTCCAATTTGATGCAACACAAATGGTTGATATGGTTCCCCTCCATAAAAAAATGCAAATGGACATCTACAGAGTTCAAAATTCACAAGATCTTTGAAACTGATCAAGTTGACGGATCTATTTTGCGATAGTATCGATTGTTTTATTCTCATATTTTTTGTTTCAAGTGCATCGTTCTTATTCTCAACATTTTAAGTTCCAGATGCATAGCAGACAGTGAAGATTCCATGCAATCTGCACATCCTTTCACAAACAGCTTTAAACTGTCTTAAAGGTTTTCTTCTGATGCCATTGAATGGTTTGGTAGTTGACTAGTGAATGTTCCACAAATTTGTTAGTTCTGTTCTTATTCATTCATTACTTTGTCAAATTGGAGTGAAAAACTGCAGATGGCTGATTGCTCATTGGAATTCCTGCTACTTCTGCCTTTAACTGTCTTGGATGCACAACTTGCACACTGGTGGACTGCAGATGGCCAATGAGGTAGTGCAGCTGCTCGGAGCAATAACTTCTCATACGTTGCGGTCGACTCTGGCATTGTCGTTGGCTCATGCTTGTTTTATAGCTGAGTGCAGATGCTGCTGCAAGGTCGTCGATAGTTGAACCTCTTCATATTTCGATGATTACATCGTCATTCTTTTTTTTCTTAAGAAGGACTGCGGTTACCTTGGACTTGATCAAATTTACCTGAGATCAAATCAGAGAGTATGTAAGAACCAACCACTAAGATGGCATTGCACAAGGATGGTTTGTATGCATTCATCTTGTCTTGAACACAAATGATTTGATTTTAGTAGAACACATTTTTAAGTAGATCTTGATCAATCTGATAATCAGATTTGTTTTTCTAGGAGCCGATTGAAGTTCCTTTAAGCTGTGTATCCTATATATGTGTCTCTGGCTAAGGTGTGAGAATGTACCACTTGTAGAGCATCATATCCTAGGGATTTTTGAACAGTGTACTCTGTTTTTCTCTTGGTGGATCTTTCCTTTTGGAAGTAGTTTTCAATGTAAACCTGTTTTTTTAGCGATTGCTTTGTGGATTATGAAAGGGTGGCATGATTGATGATGCTGACTTGATTGTTGTATGGCTGCAGGCATAGATGGATTCAGGTCACTAATTTTTAATTTATAAAATCTTTTTTAAAGTATTAGAAAAAGAAATATGCTTCAAACAATGCATGTATATTATCGTAATCAATGCACGCAAAAAAATGAAAGGGGATTTTTTTGAAAGTCTACTACAGCCATGTAAAATTAGGAATGAAAACAGTTGTTACAAATGTAGATTTTATCGTATATGTATCCATTTTAACATATAAATACAATTATGTTTACAAATAAAGATGTGTTTCCATATCTTTAGAAAGGGTTATTAATGTGAAACAAATTCAGTTTAGATACCAATAGTCGTAGAAAGGCTTAACAAATTAACTTAAATACTTATATAGAATAGTTTACACAATATGTAAATGTTTAAAGTGTATTTTTTTATATTAGTTATATCAAATATGGTGAAGGAATTCATAAAGTTTGTTACATAAAGTTATGAATAATTCAGATGGATATGAATATTTACAAATATTAAAGTGATATTAACACTTATCCGTTTCAAAATGGCTTAGAAATGGACATGTAGATTCATTTTGTACATTGATATCTATGAGCGAGATTTTAGATAAACAAGTTTTAAAAAGAAAAGATGTGATCGCTTACTTTAATCAATCAAAAATCTTGGTATCAATCTTTTCTTGATGCAATTTTTGGGTATATATGCTTAATATGAAGATAAATGAGAACCTTAATATCATTTTAATTTAGCATACTGAACAACGTCTTACTACCCTTACTAATTCGACCAAATTAATGGTCAAATTAATCGTTGTGTTGTTCGTTGCAGCCGGATAATAAGAGCAGATCAAAAACCACTTTTAATTGAAGTCAAATTAATCACGAGTGGCAAATTTATTTTACTTGGGCAAGCCCAAGGTCGAACTCAGGGAGGCAGCTGACTCCTTAAGTAGATTTTAAGCAAATTTTCAAAGTCTGATTTTCAGGAGATGTTTTGTTTTTGGTCTTTTTCAGAATATTTCATGCAGGAAGGAAAAGACACATGCACAATCGGGCCAGTTTACAAGTTAATTCAAAAATATAGTCAAATTGATTCCAAAAATTATGAAACTTGGCCAGGGGGTGAAATATGATGAAATTAAGCTACTAATTTTTTTAGAATTTTCTGACACTGGATGAAATTACTATGAATTTAAAATGGATGCAAAGTGATTTTGACTAAATTAATTTTATTAAATACCAAATCACAATATTTCAATATATCAAAATTATCCTAGTTAGATCTATGTGTGAAGAATCCAGGAAAATTAATTAACTTAAATTCCCAAGTGAAATGTACCTATTAAAAATTAATTAATAAAATCACTAAATGATTTATTCAGGCCTCGAGAAGCGTGGGAATGAGATGATTTTTGGGCACAATGTAAACATGATTATCCTCAGTCTAATATGTATTTTTGGGGATTTTTGAGGTCAGAGATAAATTACTACAGATTAATAGGCATAAATGGGCAAAATATGAGAAAATTTCACCAATTAATTAATAATAAATACTACTACTTCCGCAAAATATGCCAATGTCACATATGAAAGAGGACAAATTCAGCTACACAATGCAATTTTCAAACTTGAAAAATGAGTTAAAATGAATGTCTAAATATGCGTGCAAAGACATGGGCCTATTTGCAATTACAGGAAATAAAATTGATAAAAAGTAAACGTGCTGACAGGGACTGATATGCAATTACCTATAATATTGAGGGGGTGGATGCAAATTTTCCACAGAACACGTGTTCCTCACGTAGGGGTTCCTGGCAGGGATTGAAATGCAAATAAGAAACCCTCCAAGCGCCTCGCTGCAAATTACCCAGGCCGAAAGTTCAGATCACGTGGGGGTCCCATGCTCAGTGGACTTCAGAGGCTCGGGCTAGGCTATGAGTAGCTTCGGGGGATCCGAGCCTGGTGGTCGGGGAAGAGGCTCGGATCGGGCGACGTGGCTCAATGTGGACCGTGGATCAAGTGAAGATCCAACGGTTGCTGAATGCTGGAGACGTGGCACGCCTGGATCCGTTAGATCTGATGAAGATCAACGACAGTGGTTGGCTCCAGAGAATAAGACGTGGACGATCAATGACCGTTTGATTTGGATTGATCCAACGGCCTCTGGAGCGCGAGGGAAGCGGTGACGTGGTGTGATTTGGAACGTGGGATCCTCCTGATCCGATGGCTGCAGCTGATGGTGACGTAGAAGGCTCCGAACCGTCCGATCAAGGGGGTCGGACGGTTGCTGGCTTTCGTGCCCAACAGTCCTCGCCTCTTGCGGTGGAGAGAGTTGTGCTCCGGTGGAAGGTCTTGAGCTTCGCCTCCTCCTTTGGTCGTCGGTAAAGCTTGCCTGAAGCTCCCAAGTAGCTGGGAAGGCTCGTGGAGGCGTCGGGGATCCTCCGCCGGTTTCAAGAGTGGCTGAGCGGCTCTGGAGAGCGAAGGCGGAGAAGCTAAAGGGGAGCTCCGATGATGTTCCGGCCAGTCAAAGTAGATGTAACTGCAGGGGTTAGCAGTATAGCCGAGGCATGCAATGTGTACGTAGAGTGATCGGAAGTGAGGTACGAAGCCTGAGCGGTGATGTGGGGGTCCGGTGATCGAGCTCCGCCAAGGTAGCGGAGCTGGCGTCGACGGGAAGTGGAATGTGTCATCGGAGTGAACGGAATATGGCGCGAAAATCAGAGCTTCGAGGGGAAGCTCGATGGATGCTCAACGGAGCAGGAAGTGAAGGGGGGGGGGCGAATAAAATCGGAGAAAAAGAAGGAAAAATAAAGAAGAAGATCGGAGAGAAGATGGAGGTGTCTACCTGGGGTCAGAAGCTCGGATGAGAGCTTCTAGGTCTTCGCTCAAGGGCCGGTAGTGTCCCGAGCTCATGCAGCTTGCGGAGCAGCTGCGACACGGTGATGGCGGGCCGTGGATCTTGCCGGAGGTGGATCTTTACCTTTGTTCGACGTTTCCTCAAATTGTTGTCACCAACTCGAAGGTGGGAGCTAGGAGATACTCCGTGATGGTGGATAGGAGTGAAGGTGGACGGAGGTGATGTATTTATAGGATGAAGGTGACGACGTAGGTAGAGAGGAGGTGGGGTTGGTGGGGATCGTGGGCCGAGGTCAAGGACGTTCATGGTGAATGATGGGGTTGGCGAGGATGAGGGAAGAATAGGCTGTGTAGTGGTGGTGCCAGGGGGCGGAGGTGATGGTCGGCGTGGCGCCCAAAATAGAAAGGGCGCAGCCCGCGTGCACGATGGACGACGTAGGGCGCGGGGTGTGCAGGAGGTAGGAGACGAAGTATCGACCGCGGATCGAGCGATCCAACGGTCGGGGAAGGGGCGGAAGTGAAGGGTGAAGATTAGATCGGCGGAGCGAGATCAAGGGCACAGGGCGTGCCACGTGGCGGGCGTAGGTCGAGGCGCTAGCGTGCGGAGGAGATGAAGTATGGGGTATTGATCGAAGGGTCCAGATTTAGTACGAGATGGAGGGCTAGTATTGAGGGCCTCTGGCGATGATCGGAGGGTGCCTAATGCACCACGTGGCGTGCTAAGGGCGAAGCGCGAAGGGACGATCCAGATGAGATCTCTGGGTAGATCGGGCAACTGGGAGGCAATGCGAAGATGAACGGCCCAGATCAAGAGAGGGGGCGAGTGATCGGACGGCGGGGAAGACTGGACACGTGGCGCGTAAGGAAGCGGGCCGCGTGGCGCGATCAGAGGGCGCCACGTGGCTAGCTCTGAGTGGCTGAGAAAGAAAGTGAATTTAGAGAGAGAAGGAGGCCGAATTTAGAAAAACTCAAAACATGAAAGTTGTAGATCTCGATGAGATCTACAAGTTTTATGTTGATAAAAAACGGAGATGAGGTCAAATATGATACAAAAAATATAAGAATACAAATATACATACATACATATATATAGTATACAAGGGGGCTCAAAAACCCAAGTTTTGCATACGAGCTCCGAATTGAATAAAATTAGTCTCATTTTAAAGGTCTCTAGATGTGTATTAATCTGAAAGTGAGTAGACCTAGTTCGGAGTTTGTATGAGAGGGATCTTGGCAATCTAAGGTCCAGGGGCTTTGGGGCTTTATTGGATAATTTACAAGATAGAGAATTTTAGCTAATAAAATACATAGTATAAGGAGGGTGTTATTTGATTTCAGAAGGAGTATAAAATACAAATAATTAGGTGAATTATTGGTGGATATTTTACAAGTGGATTTTACAAATGAATTGGCTTCTTATTAAATGCCAATATGAATGCTAAAATGTGGATTTTACAAATGAATTGGCTTCTTATTAAATGCCAATATGAATGCTAAAATGCATGTGTTGTTGATTGATGCATGAATGCTATATATGCAAAATAAAGGGAAATATGATGCTACATACTCGGGAACAAGGCTCTATTTTCAACTTTAAGAGTGATGAATCACAGATTCATCACATACCTATTGTATTAATTTAAGAAAGTAAATTTTAATTATTTTAGTATTTTTTTATGAGCTTAAGATCAACTTATGGAAGAAGGAATCAATAATATCTAATTGAAACGGAACTTTAATCAGTAATTTATCTTCACATTTAGCTTTCTATCAAGATAAGATAGCTAGTTTTTTTAAAGAATAAAAAAATAGTTTCATGGTACCATTTGCAAATATCTAGGTATCTTCTCTATTCCAAAAATTAAGATTCCGTTTTTATTGCTACATGACCAATGCACATGTAACTCTATAATTTTACTTTATTTTGTGCCTCTCCTGTAATTTTCCAGCTCCGTCTCTGGTTGCAGGATATACTTTAGGTAAGGTAATTTCGGAGCTTCGGAACGTTCCTCATGAGATTCGAATCCAGATCTTATATGTACTACCACCAGATCACTCCTTGAATTCTAAGATACGTCATGTGTTTTCTTTCTTTGCATGTGTGTTGTTGAGCATGGGGATTACGACACAAAAATTGGATTAAACTCTACCTATAAAAAACAATGAATGTTGATAAACACTTGACGGCTACAGTCCTACAATGCTTAAAACTGGATATGATTTTCATCTTCCTCGATCTAGATGTATTAGTTGTACAACATGATGTATTATAAGGCTTTGCACAGTCAACCAAGTTATACTATACATTAAAAAAAAGGGTAAATCCAATTATACCTTGATTCCCAATTAAACGTCGGGGTTCGTACTTTCAACTTAAGGGTTTAACGCTGACATAGAATCTTATGGAGGCTTGTATTTGAGGCAAAAATATAAGATCAAGATCCTCTTTAGGACAATTGAAAAATGAGATCCTTAATCAAAAATTGAAGCATAGTTGAGATTTTTTTGTAATTTATCCTTCAAATTGGTTATTGTAACATAAATATTATAGAAAAAACTCACAGGAAAGTAGAGGTGGAATGTGATTAGTATTTACAAATTTTTTTAAAGGGAAAAAGGAAGCTGCACCCGGGGGTGCATCCAACTAGGTGCACCCGTGCATTTTTCTCATTGGTTTTTTAAGCTTTAGAAATGAAACCTAGGGGGATTTAAATCACCATATATCACCAAGATATCATACCAATTTCAACTAAATTCGACACTTCTATCATCTCCATCAAGACTATCACATTTTAACGGTCTCAGAATTATTGAAATTGACACTATCTAGATGACATTTTATGAATGTTTGTTTTGCATGAAATTTGAAACACATATTCCACTCAATAAATTAAGTAAATCCCCATATGTTTCCTTCAAAAAAAATAAAAAACAATGAGAAAATACCCTGGTGCACCTAGTTGGTTGCACCACTGGATGCAGCTTCCTTTTTTCTTTTTTTAAAAATTTTAAAAAGCAATGGAAGCGATTCAATTTTATTTTAATATTGGAAAGAAAGTTCAAAATATTTGCTTAAATCCGGTTAAGAGAGGGTGAGAACGGCTCAAGAAGTGTTGGAATGAGATTATACGAAGGAATCTTAATTTTTTAGATATAAGCCCAAGATTGACTTAAGATACAGTTTTTATGGAAGCATAGAATCCATGTAGTTGACCTTACTTAATCGTGGGAGAAGACTTTGTTGTTATTATTGATTGAAAAGAAAGTTCAAAGTGAAAACACAAGGAGAGGAAAGATTAAAAAATACAAAACTTGTAAAATCATGCCTATTATCATCACCGAAAGTTCTAATTCTATCGAAGTGCGACAAATGAAGTGTGATTAGTTACCATCTGTAGATAGATTTCCGGTGAATCCAAGAACATGTCAATGGAAGCTACGAAGCTTAAGTTATGGCATTTTAACTATTATCGCATCAAGATCCATTTTCAATTGATTTAAGATGCGATTTTGTGTGTTATAGAAGAAAAAGTTTAAAAGCTCATTTGAATCACTTGTCGACTTTAAACTCCGATTATGACCACCTCGATCAGTTTATATGGAGTACGGCATATTAGCCGTTGGATCGTTGTTAGAGCATGTTGAAGTGCGGTCATTTGACGGTCTAAAGGTAATGTTCGTTATAGGAATTTGAGGCCACCTCTGTAGTCACCTTGGATCACTAAAAACTTTTTGATCGATCTCTTCTTTCTATGTTTTCCTTAAGACTTGACCTAACACATTCTTATGATTCTTGTACAACTTTTATTATAGTTAGATCATCAAAAAGCGCATTGATATATGAGAAGGTACAAGGAGAATATACCTAGATATAACAAACTCCCCTTCCACATTGTTTGTTTCATGTGTGTTTTAATGTTCCTATATGCACGTGGGCACCTAAGATATTAGGTGTTTTATATGGTCGATGTGAATACGAGTGGTTGATCGAAGATATGATGGTGGATGTAGTTGTACATTTGATGAGTTTTCCATTGATCCATGTAACCAACAAGGGGAACAATAGCATTAGTTTGGAGATAATGTAAGGAATATGATTCAATATAGATATACTACTTGTCACCCCCACTCTGATTAATCAACATGAAGATTAATTCATCAAAGTGAGGGCATGAATATGCTTATCGCTAAACTTTTATCTATTGATTTTTAGATAAATAAAGCATAACATAAATGCAAAAGGCACGAAAAAATGAATACAATCGACAGTAACTATAAAAATGTATTCCAAACTATAAGATCTAATACTAATACAACATCAAGACATTAGATCACATGCGAAATTTAAGGTTAAAAATAATGACCATCACAGATGAAATTCACAATTTGTTAGTCATAAAAAAATGTAAAATCACGTAGGGATAAGAAACTCACATGAGTGAAGTTATAAACATGCTTCTAGATTTAGTTCTTATTAAGAATAAATTAAGATTTAAATAAGTTTTTAAAAGATAATATGAATGGAGAAACTAAAAGCAAGTAAATAAAATGTAAAAATAAATCTAAAATCTTATTAGTATAATAAAAATGGAAAAATAGTCAAGAAACAAATATCAAATCAACAACAAAGCCTTTTCCCACATTAAGTAGGGTCGGCTACATTGATTCTTTGTCTCCATTCAGATCTATCTTGGGTCATTCTCGGTTTAGATCCAAAAAACTAAGATCCCTTCATATAGTATCATTCCAACTCCTTGGGCCTTCCTCGCTCTCTCTTAGACGACTCAACATCCTAAAACTCGCATCTCCTCACCAGTGCATCAACTAACCACCTTTGCAAATGGCCAAATCCCCTTAAGCAATTTTCCTGCATCTTTTCCTCGACGGGAGCTACACTGACTTTTCTTATGATGGCATCATTCTGAATCTGATCTTTACGTGTGTGTCCACGCATCCACCTTCGCATTTTCATCTCTGCTGTTGTCATTCTCTACACATGTCTATGGTTTACAGGCCAACATTCAGATCCATAGAGAATAGCATGTCCCATAGTTGCTTTGTAAAAATTTCCTTTGATTTCCAATGGAATTTTCTTATCACAGAAAACAGTAAAGCTCCTCTCCACTTTAGCCAATATGCATTTATTATATTTGTAACATCTCCATCAATTTCCGTATCATGTTGCAAAATAGATCCCAAGTAATTAAAAGAATCTCTCTTCTGAATGTTATCATCACCAATGTTAACCACGATTCCTTCACCACTACTTCCATCAAAAGTGCACTTCATATATTCAATCTTAACCCTACTTATACAAAATCCTTTAATCTCCTATGCATGTCTCCAGACCTTTCTCATTTACTCCATTCGAGTCTCATCAATCAAATATAATATCATCAGTGAATAACATACTCCAAGGTATTTCATCATGAATGTGACTTGTCAACTTGTCCATAATCAAAGTAAAAAGAAAAGGACTCAAAGTTGAACCTTGATGCTGACCAATGTTGATGTCAAAATAGTCAGTCTTCCCAGGTTGTATCCTTACACAAGATGAAGTCGTATCATACATATCTTTTATGAGGATAATGTATAGGACATGTACGTGTCTCTTCTCCAAAACTCTCCACAATATCTCATGTCGGACAGAATCACAATCCTTCTCTAAATCAATAAAAATCATATATAGGTTCTTCCTTTTAGCTCTGTAAATCAATAAAAAGGCTTCGAGATGGTATCTCAGTTGTCACAACCACACCTTCGAGAATACACCAGGTATTCAAGCCTTCCGGTAACTCATAACTACATCGATGGGCCGCTGTAGACAACGTCAGAGGTCACCTTTCTTCCCGCAGATCTTCAGAAATGAAGACCCCCTCCTCAAGAGCAGATATTCCAATCCAAAGCTACGTCAAGTATAGGTTTCTGCGAGTAGAATTTCTTTTTCTTAAAAAAATGCCAACAATTGAAATAAACAAGGATATATCAAAACATGTCAAAAATAACGGAAGGAAAATAGAGTAAAACCTTCTACAAAGAGGATACCTTGAAAGCGAAAAAGCATTTTTAGAAATAAGCACCTTCCAAATAGATGTCTACAGGGCAAACATTGATTCCTAAGTGTGTGTCCAGAAAGAAAACGACGATTACATATTCATTTCAAGATAACCAACAATTTACATGATCCTCGTGACAGCAAACGGTTATTAGATCTCTCCGAGGTAAATCTGTTTGTCACTGCTGCAGGATCCTATTACAGGCTCGACAGGATGAAATGCGGTTTCATTGACAGAACCATTGTGACCAGGCAGCTTGAACAAAATTCTTCGTGAGGTTGTGTCCCAAATGTACACCATCCGGTCTGCGCTCCCAGCGCTAACTTTACTGCCATCCGGAGACCAAGCACACCTCAGGAGGTTCTTCTCGAAGTTGTGCTGGTGACCTGCAAATATCTTTACGCACCGATTTTGCGGGGCATAAGGGCGCATGTCCCAAATTCTCAAAGTACAGTCCATGGAATTCGTCAGAAGATAGGAGCCATCAGGACTCAGCTGCATACCAGTCACCATATCACTGTGGCCTTGAAGTGTCATAACCTTCTCGCCCCTCCGCAGATCCCACACCTTCACGTCATTATCGATTCCACCGGAGTATATTTTGTCAGCGGCATCAGAAAAGCATACAGCAGTGACCTGGTAACTTTCAGTTAGGGTCTGGATGGAACCTCTTTGCCGCAGATCCCAGAGTTTAATTGTCGCATCGTCTGACCCACTGACAACAAGCGGAGGCCCTCGTCTTAACGGGTTACAGGAGTTCACAACATACCTATGCTCTACCATCCTCTTGATTTGTTTACCTGTTTCTACATCCCATGCCCTTAGTGTGGAGTCCGCACTCGACGACAAAATGTGGTTCCCATCAGTGGTCCATTGAACATCGAGAATAGCATTTTTATGCCCTCTCAAAACCATGAAATTTTTGCATTCTCCGTGGACATTCCATAAGAAAACATCCTTGTCGTGAGAACCAGATGCAACCACAGTTCCACACGGACTAAATTTCATGGTATATATGGTACCCTGATGACCTGTAAGAAGCATTATGGGCGCGTCCAGACTAGATGTCCGTTGTTTCCCAATTGCTCCAGAGGCTTGTGATGCATTGAAAGGAATAGTTGCCCATTCACTACTTGGTCGTGGGCCCGCAATAACTAACATACTCTCACCAGGAGGCATCATCATTTTGGCAAAATACAAGGTAAAGGCAAGGCACCACCTTAGGTTAAAACCTGGAAAACCATTAAGGAAAACACATCAAAGGTAAATTGAACAAAATAAAACTCAAGAGAAGTGTTTTGCACCGTTAGTTACTCATCCGGACCACCCAGCCAGACATAATGAATTATAGCCTGCCCACCCACCCCAGACATACACATCTTATGCAAATCATGAGAATCTGAAAATGCATGCAAAATACCAGTATTGGAACCACGTATTATGCAAATCATGAGAATCTGAAAGATCATCAAAAGATATGTAGGCTTAAATCTGTCTGCTTTCATTGTTATACACATAAGATTGTTCATAACTTGGACATAAGGATTTATCCATAGAGATCATATAGTATAGTGGGATCAACCAGTTTGTTTATACGGAACCAGACCGATCGGTTGGACTAGTGAATCATATCTATACTTTTCGGTTTATTCTGTCAGGTGTTTCTAACTAATTCAATCCCTTTTCATTTGAACCACAAGCAAACCCAGTCAATTTGAATCCATTCAATCTCCTCATGTTTTCACTATAATGTCAGACAAAGATGGGGTATTTACCGTTTATATTGATAGAGATGATGGTTAAATTCATGTAATCCAAGATTCATTTGAACTGTAAGAATATTCGACACTCCACATTAAGTGGATATAAATGTTAATCATGTCCAACTAGCGCACATTCATATCATGCTACAATAGCATATGTAGACCACAAAGATGTATCAGATTGGTTTTCTTTTACATTGGAAACTTGTCTCAACCTTCTTTCGATCACACGTTCCCAAATTTTCATAGTATGACTCATCAGCTTGATACCTATATAATTCGAATGAGGATCTGATTAAAGACATCACATGCAAATGCCTCATATCACAAATCACGGTATTGCTGCAAGCTGAACAAATCTCTCTATGATCTCAAGCAGTCACCTTAGGTGTGGTTTGAATGCTTGCAAGTGCTCATGAAAAATCTGGGTATAAGGGAACTGTTGCGGCACTCTCTTCATAAAGCGTAATCTTGAAAGGGTGGCAATGTTGATTGTTTAAGTGGATGTCGTGATCATCACGATGATGATGGTGATGAAAGTAATTGCCAAAAGTTTAAGCTTACCACATAATTTGAAATTAACAATTTAGGAAAGACACATATTTAGGTATGAAATCTCCAAATTCAATGATGGTTTGAGCATCCGTTCAAGAAAATATATTCTCGATCTGTAGAACTATTGGCTCGCTACAATAATTTTCTAAGTAATATTAGTCTGGTTAGCATGGGAAAGATGACATTCCCGAAGACGCTCAACTATTGAAGCCACCCACTTGCTGAAACAGTGAAGATTTATAGAAAGGAAAAACCTCCATATGATTTTTATTGATTTGGAGAAGATTTACAATTCTGTGGAGAGTTTTGAAGAAGAGACAAGTGCATGTCCTATACATTAACCTTATAGGGGATACGCATGATGGGGTTTCATCCCTTCATCTTGTGTAGGGATTCAGTCTGGGAAGACTGACTATTTTGACATAAGCATTGGTCTGCATCAAGCTTCTGCTTTGAGTCAATTCCTCTTTACTTTGATTATGGACGAGTTGACTAGTCACATTCAGGACGAGATACCTTGGTGTATGCTATTCATTGATGATCTTGTGTTGATTAATGGGACTAGAGAGGGAGGAAATGAGAAGCTTGAGGTTGGAAACATGCATTAGAGACTAAAGGACTTTGTATAAGTAGGGCTAAGACTAAATATATATATATATATATATATTGCACATTTAATGGAAGCAGTGGTCAAGAAATCGAGGTGACGATTAATGACGATAACATTCAGAAGAAATATTACTTTAGATACTTAGAATCTATTTTGTAGCATGATGGGGAAATCGATGGAGATGTTACTCAGAGTAAATGCATGTTGTCTAAAATGAAGATGAGTCTTTGTTGTTCTATCCTATGTGGTAAGAAAAACCCCTTGAAAATCAAAGGAAAGTTTTACAAAACAGCCGTGAAACCTGCTATGCTCTATGAATCATAATGTTGGCCTATGAACTATAGACATAGCAGAGAATGATAGTACCAGAAATGAAATGTTTAGGTGGATGCATGGCACGTAAAGATCGAATTCGAAACGTGTGACCAGAAAGAAAGTTAATATAGCTCCGATAGGGGATAAGATGAGAGAAAACCGCTTAAGATGGTTTGGCCATTTGTAGAAGAGGTCGGATGATGCATGTTGAGCCAACTAAGAGAGGGCGAGGAAGGCCCGAGAAATGTTGGAATGAGACTACCCAAAGGGATCTTCGTTTTTTGCGTCTAAACCTGAGAATGATCCAAGATAGATCTGAATGAAGGCAAAGAATCCATGTAGTTGATCCTACTTAATGTGGGAAATGGCTTTGTTACTGTTTAGATTCTCATTAACTAGGTAACCTTCAGACAAAGTGATAATCACATAGTTCATCTTGGCAACAATAGTTTTCATTTTTATTTGTTTCTCTTTAACTGTTGCTTTTGATCTCGACTACATAAGAGAATATAGGGCCTCTTTTCTAATTATGCAATCTACTCCTATTTTGCACATGGTAATAGAGAGCGGTGATCCTACACCGAGATTTTGTACCCTTGAAACCTAAGACTACATAAGATAACCAAAGAACATTAACAGTTTGTGCTACCAACACCCACAACGGCAGCACAACCAGTCACATCAGCGGCGACAGTGCTGCCACCACTACAGCAACATCTATGCTGCCCCGGCTACCGCTTGTCCTGTCATGTTGCCCCTAAATGTAGATATTCCACAGAGCTGTCCAATTTTATGAGTGAGAGCAGCTGGTCCAACTCTCAAGTGTCTTCATGCAATCCAGGGTCTATCGAACTCCATTTTGCCACATTTGGGAATTGTTTTGATTCTCTATTCTCATTCCAAGAGCCTCCAAGACTTCTCCACAATATGTGAGGGTGTAGTGCTCATTAATCTACGCACACAAGCTCTCTGATGTCCAAGTAGGCCTCATGTGATTTTTCCTTCACAGCTTTCCTTCCCCCTTCTGTGATTTTTCCTTTACAGCTCTCCTTCCCCCTTCAAATATGGCAGATAACAAAGACGCTGAAGTACACCACTGGAATTCTCAATCAGCGGAGAGGAAGAACCTTGACCCACTTGCCAAAAAGAATGCCACCAACCAAGAGTTTTGGTCCATGCAATTCACGAATACTACTGAGGATCATGATAAGCAATATGTCTTGAAGGAACCATAGACTAAAGAGAAGACAGGCACGTATGCATCGTGGCCTGACATGCCAAATTTGAATGACTCCATAATTCTGCATTGGTAAGATGTTCTTGCACATCCATAATGGTAGTTTATGATATGCAAGGTTCACTTAGATAATACAGCATGTAAGGATGCTTAAATGAGAGATAAGAGGGTCAATGAAAAATCTCCAATACTTTCTCCCTTCTCAACCAAGTTAAGACAAATTAAGGAAAAAATATTCAAAGACTAGTAAATAATTGAATTCTTCACAATTTTGATTATCTCAGAATCTTTTGAGGTCTACATAAAGGGAAAAACGGACCAAGACCTTCGAGAAAAAGCGCAACTAGGTGTAATGAAACTTTAAAATATGCATCATGGAAGGACAATGTCTTGGAAAAGGTGTGGCTTACCAAGACTCCCTCCCTTGAAATTGTACACGAGGAACAACTAATGGGATCCTAGTACTCCTACCTACTCCCAGACATAGAATTAAAATAGGGATTTTTACCCGGCAGACCCTATAATCTTCTCGAATTACCGCTACGACCTTTGAAACATTGTAATTCCTTCCCGGACCTCGTAAACTTAGTCCGTCTTACTCAACAAACCCTGCCGTCAATTTTAACTATATTTGAGTCAATTACTTGGGTTAGACTTGAGTTAACCTAACCAATTTATCATCCAACGGTTAAGATTAACCAAAAAAATAGAAAAAGAATCATGCATGTAGACTGACGGGGGGAGAGCAGGGAGCTCCATCGAAACATCTTAAACATCGTTTCGATCGCCACCTTCAACTCCTCCGTCCTCACCTTTGTCGTCCAGCACTTCCCCTGCCCGTTGTCGAACACCTCTACCAATGCCGTGTAGTTCCAGTTGTTTATCACGTTGTACGGCCCGTCGTGTATCTCCACCTCTATGGTGTACCCGTCGTTGTTTATCAGGAATATGATCGTGTTGTGCCCGTACCTCAGCATGGTGGAAGCGTCCTGCGCCGTCACCTGGAAGCTCCCGTCCCCGATGCACGCGATCACCCTCTTCCTCTTCGCCGCCTGCGCGTACCCGAGCGTCGCTCCCACCGACCACCCAATGGACCCGTACTGCATCTGGAATTCGTACCCGCACCCTGCCGGCAGCCGCAGTTTCTGACAGTTGAACCACGAGTCGCCCGTCTCCGATATAACGGCCGTGTCGCCGGAGAGCATCTTCTGTATGTGCTTGAACAGAACCTTCACCTTCAGAGACTCCCCCGGCTGGCTCTCCCCGGGAACGCCGGGCGCCACGTAGATCCGTTCGTAGTTCTCGAAGGCCGTCTCGTTCTTGCGCAGACGCTTCGCGAGAGCGCGGAAGAAGTCCTTCATGAGAACGCAACCGAACGCGGGGCCGTTCGCCACGACCACGCGCTCGGGCTGCACGATGATGGCCTTCTCCTTCTTGAGGAGGAGGAAGTAGCCCACCGAGCTGTAGTCGTTGAAGATGGGTCCGACGAAGAGGTAAGCGTCGGCCGACTCTAATATCTCCGCGCAGAAGGCCGTGCTCACCGCTCCCCAATACGTGCCGATGAACCTCGGGTGATGCTCCTGCACCAGCCCCTTGGCAGACGGCATGACGGCTATGGGGTAACCACAGGCATCGGCAAGCTCGACGAAGGCTTTTCCAGCTTTGGCTTTGCGGAGCTTTGGACCGACAACGAGCATGGGCTTCACCGCCCTGTTGAGGAACTCCGCCGTGGCTTCGACGGCGGCGGCTAAGCCTGCCTGGTTGGAGAGGTTGGGTGACAGAGAGAAGGGGACCGGCTCGCGGCTGAAGGTAGGGTGGGGGATGGCCGAGAGGTTGCAGCTGATGCTTATGTACACATGTTTGCTCTGCATGAGAACCGTCGATATCGCTGTGTCGATGAGCTCATGCGCATCCTCTAGATTATTCACCACTGCCTGTTTAAACAAGTTGGGAACCACGAATTTGAGTTGGAAGTACTTTATATATGAATGGGAGATGTATACACAGTACACTAACATGATAACATGTGACGGTCTGGAAGCACCGAAGCTCCTGCGTAAAGTCCGGCAGGCCGATCGTGTGATGAAGTATCCGATTGGTGTTGTAGTCATTGGAGTTCGGGCCTCCGACGATGCAGATCACCGCCAGCAGCCGCAGAGGGGGGGTGCCTCCATTATCGGGGGGGGGGGGGGGGGGCAGCATCGCCGGACGCGCGCGGGGAGGGGGGGTCTCGGATGATGGAGTGGCACTCAATGTAAATTTAATAAACAAAATGGGTATAATATAACTGAACATAACGGAATATGGTTAATTTTAACGGGTAAAAGAACGGAGGTTAACCACAGGGTCTGTAGGGTAAGGGTTAGGAAGTTTACAGGGTCGGGGGAGGAATTACGATGTTTCGAAGGTCGTAGCGGTAATTGCAAAAGATTACAGGGTCTGCCGGGTAAAAATCCCATTAAAATAATACTTTGCAGTTGCATCATATACATCAGATCATCACGCAGCAGGAGGCTTAGTACTCTGGTCTAAAGGATATGCTCAAAAAGCTTAGCTACTTTTGGTGTTCCTTTCTGATCTCAATTCGGTGTAAGATTCTGCAAGGAATCAACTTCTCACCAATGTGAAAATTCCTCTAGCTACCTATGCCTAGCTATTATATGATCTCAGAGAAGTCTCATCCAAGATTTTAAAAAATGTGAGGCGTATAGAGATGTTTTTCCATTGTAGAATCGAGGAGTAAACCTCAAGGCGGTCACATCGTAAGCCACAATCCAGAGTAAAAAAAAAGTTCATGAAAACTAAAATTAATCATAACTATATCTTTGTATTGGTTGTGCCTCTACTGGATGTTCATCCCATCATTTCCAAAAAAAACTATATCTTTGTAAATTTCTAAAAATTTAGTTTGCTTCATTAAAAAACAAAAATATACGCCATTTAATGGCAAATTCCAACATCCAGGTGCTTACAGGCATATGTCACAAAGGCAAATTATATAATCATTTCTTGTAATTTAAGAGTATTGCAAGATAAATCAGCATCGTTCCCAGACTTGTATTTTCAGAGACTTCTGAAATCTGCAATATCAGCCTATTGCAAGATATTTTCAGTAAGCTAATCAGGATTCTTTTCCAGACTTGAACTGTAGCTTGTTCGAAACTCATAAATAACCACAAATATAACTCTTGTTCAAAAAGAACTAGATGCAAACAGAAAACATTCAACTATTCACGTGAAAATACTTTTCAGAAAACATGGTAAAAAGTAAAACATTCAAGAAATAATCTTTTCTTATTACTTCATCAAGAAAATACCTCCTTTGCAAATGGCCAAACCACCTTAATCAGATTCTATCTCATCTTAACCACAATCAAAGTTAGACCAACTTTATTTCTGGTCACATCATTCAGAATCCAATCTTTTCGCATATGACCAAACATCCATCATAACATTTTCATTTCTACTACTATCATCATCTGCATATGTCTATGGTTCACAGGACAGCATTCACATCCATAAACATATCAGGTCTTACGACTGCTTTATAATACATTCCTTTGATTTTTTTGAAGTCAAAAAAGGAGGAAGCACGCTAAGGTGTCCACTCCATATATATTAGAACAATATATATATTACAAAGTATTCTCTTTGTAATATTTTTCTTTGATTTTCAAAGGAATTTTCTTATCACATAGAATAGAAGAAGCTCTTCTTCACTTTAACCAACCTGCATTTATTCTATGAGTAACATCGCCACCGATTTCTCCATTATGTTGCAAGATAGATTCCAAGTACGTAAAAGAGTCGCTCTTTAAAATGTTATCTTCAATAATATTCACCTTGATTCCTTCATCACTGCTTTCTTCAAAAGTGCACTCCACTTAGCCCTACTTATACGAAATCTTTGACTCTAAGGGTGTGTTTGGATAGAGGGTTTAGGTGGGTTAACCTGGTAGCAGGTAACCCATATGTTGGTTTTGGTGTTTGGATAGAGGGTTAAACTGGAGGTGGGTTAGAAGTGGGTTTATTGTGATATGATTGTATTGGAGTTTGAAAAAGTGAGTAGTTGTGATGTGATTGTATTGGAGTTTGAAAAAGTGAGTAGAAGTGGAGTAGTTTATAATTTTTATATGATATGATGGTATAGTATATTATTTTTTGATGGAATTGATGATGGAGAATTGATTTATTTATTTTTTTTAAAAAAGATAAAAAGTGGGACCCACGTGGAGGGAGAAAATATGGGGTCGAACGGGGTCTAAGGCATGTCTATAAACCTCAAGCTTCTTATTTATTCAATTTCTCGTATCAACAATAAACATAATATCATCAACAAGTAATATACACCAAGGTATCTCATGCTAAAGGTGACCGGTCAACTCGTACATAATCAAATAATAAGGAAATGACTCAAAGCTTAACCTTGATGCAGAACGATGTTGATGTCAAAATAATTGGTCTTCCAATACTGGATCCTTGCACAAGGTGAAGCACCATAATACATATCCTTAAAAGGTTAATGTACAAGACAGACACTTGCCACTTCTCTGAAACTCTCCACAAATCTCCTACAGAACTAAACCATAAGCCTTCTCCAAATCAATAAAAATCATACAGAGATGCTTCCTTTTAACTCTATAAATCTTCATTGATCTCCTAAACATGTAAATAGCAAATATTTGACGGCCTGGCATGAATTCAAATTGATTTTATGTTACTTTGGAAACTTGCCTCGAGGCCCTCGACCTTCTTTCAATCCCACGTTCCCAAATTTGATGACTCGTCAATTTGATACATAGGACTGTCAGAAAATTCTCAGGTTCGATATTTGCTCAGATTCAGGTCGCTAAAAGTTTGATTTGCATAACGATGTTGATATCAAAATAGTTGGTCTTCCCATATTGGATCCTTGTACAAGATAAAGCACCATAATACATATCCTTAAGCATGGAAGGCCGTATCAATATCAATATCGTTTTGATATCGCATCGATACGATATTTTGACGATATATCGTCGAAATATCGCCCATATCGACGAGCTTTTGTGAAGAAAATACCTGAAAATCAGGATATATCGTCATATCGGTACTCATATAGGTCCCATATCAATATCGATATATCAGCGACATATCGCTGATACATCCCGATATTTCCTTGCATGCTTAAAAGGTTAATGTACAAGACAGACACTTGTCACGTCTCTGAAACTCTCCATAAATCTCCTACGGAACTAAATCATAAGCCTTCTCCAAATCAATAAAAATCATATAGAGATTCTTCCTTTTAACTCTATAAATCTTCATTGATCTCCTAAACATGTAAATAGCTTTAATACTTGATGACCTGGCATGAATCCAAATTGCTTTTATGTTACTTTGGAAACTTGCCTTGGCCTTCTTTCAATCACACGCTCCCAAATTTGATGACTCTTCAATTTGATACATAGGACTGTCAGAAAATTCTCAAGTTCGATATTTGCTCAGATTCAACATGCTAAAAGTTTGATTTGGATTTTGATTAAAAAAACAACAAATCGAACATGAACACAAGTTTATGCTTGATTAAATAAACTAAGATCCATTCGGATAGTCTAAGGCCAACACTTTTTGGGCCATCCCCATCCTCTCCCAGCCGACTCAACATCCCAAATCTCGCATCTTCTAACTGGTGCATCAGCCGACCTCCTTTGCAAGTGACCAAACCATCTTAAACGAGTTTCTCTCATCTTATCCTCTATTGGAGCGACACCAACTTTCATTCACGTCGCATCATTCTGAATCTGATCTTTCATGTATGATCACACATCCACCTTACCATTTTCATTTCTACTAGTGTCATTCTCTGCATATATCCATGGTTCATAGGACAACATTCAGATCCACAGAGCATAGCAAGTTTCAAAGCTGATGAATAATTAGCTCAGAGGGACTGGTTTAGAGGATGAATGAGAAATCTCAAAAAGAGTTGTGACCTCCTTAGGAATTGGAAAAAAGGAAAAAATACCGGTGGTCAACAAACATTCATGCAATAGTCTCACGAGAAAAGAGATCTGTTGCAATACTCCCAAAAAAGGGAGATGTGTAGCAATGCTCTCAAAAATAATCTGAGGTATATAAATGATAAACTGATGTAGTACACCTTGTTACAAAGGAGGTGAGATATCTGGTAAAAAAGTTAGCCGAGAAGTATTTCCATGCTTTTAACCTTAAATCAACTTTTATTCTCTTGACATAAGTAAGAGTAAATTTTGTAAATCTACTTATGAGATTTCGATTCAACAAATGTGACACATTGTTTCTAGATACTTCTACGATGCCTATACTTTCTGAAAATGCAAACGCCGGAAACGGAAGTGTATAGCAGGGATATCAAAATAATAAGAAGTGTATAAATGATGAGGCGATGCAGTAACCTTTGTTACAAAGGAGGTGAGAGATCTAATAATAAAGTTACATGTAAGTATTTCCATGCCTTGAACCTTAAATCAACTTTCTATATGATTGCCTTAACACAAGTAACAATGAAATTTTGTAAAACTAGGTATTTCTGAGATTGTCTGATAATTGTAGAAAAGATCATAAATATATTTTGATTCAACAATGTGACGTGTTATTTCTTGATACATGTATGATTCCTTTTTTTGAAAGAAAAAAGGGCGTGCATCGTATATGTGTGTGCCTACAAACTTCACCATTTATCACCAAATATTATTACAAGTCTATTGTAAGTGCATACAGATTAAGAACGCAAGTTCCAACTCTCGCTCATTGCACTTGCATGTGCCAACACATTCTCGACGTAGAATCGATCTTGCCTAAAGAGTAAGTCATTTCTCGCCCTCCAAAGCGCCCATATTACCGCCAAGATCTTTGATTTTCCCTTCTCCATGCCGCTCTAGCGTGCCCCAATAGAGGACGAAAAATTTGAAGCATCATTAGAATTCATGCCTCCATTACCAAAATGATTCCAGATCTCCACCGAAACACCACAAGTAAAGAGAAGATGTTCAGCATCCTCAACGGCATTCATGCATCTAGGACATTCCATGTCATTCCCCTGGATAATACGTGCAAGTCTATGTTTCGTCAATAATCTAACTCTCCTAAAAATCCATAAGAATACTTTCACCTATATCGGAACATTCCAATTCCAAATTCTCTTGCAGTCACCCAAGCATCCCCATGGGTCAAAAGGTATGTAGCTCCTCAACACCCTGTAAAACTTATCCACTGAGTATGATCCATCACGCCAGCACCAACACTCACGACCATATGTGGACCCATCCACCTCGTCAAGCTCCCTCGACATACGAAGTAGATCCTCCACCCACAACTCGGATCAAAACTAAGGGAAAAAAGTCTGTCCCTCCATACAACTGCCACCGAATAGTCTGGTTGAATCACCAAGGCCTTCAAGTGCGGGAATCTTGAGCTCAAGACATCTCCATCACTCCAATCGTTAGTCCACAAACGAAAAGTTGTGTCGTCCCCAAGTGCATGCCTCGTGAATGGGCGAAATTCCTGCGCCACAGTATATACACCTCTCCAAAAAAAAGGATGGCTTCCAACCAAGGTCCCATGCACTTGGGAGTGTTAATCCATACTCGTAAATTTTCCCAATGAGGTTACACACCATGTTGTCACGGTTACCTCAAATGCAAGTGACATATCTCCCAAGTAGCGCCTTGTTCAACTTCTTCACACTTCTGATACCCAGGCCCCCAACGTCCTTCGGGCCATGCCACCACCCCCTACTCCACCAGAGGGACTCCACCTGAATATCCATCAGAAGATCAGAAGAAACATCTCATGATGGAGTCGATCCTCTTCCTCACCAAGACCAACACCACATTTGCGGAAAGGAAGAATATCAATATCATAGACAAAACCGAATGTGGCAACATTAACCTGCCACCCTTGGACATGCACACAAACTTCTATCCCACTAGCTTTCGCTCCAACTTCTCAATTACCAACAACCAATCAAGGGTCCACAAACGACCTGCCACTAATGACACTCCAAGATATGGAAGAGGTAACTCCATGTGTGGCGACCACAACCAAACTGCACACATCTCAATCTCAACCTCTGACAAGCCAAATGGAACGAATTCAGATTTGTTGATGTTCAACTTCAAACTAGATTCATCACCAAACATGTCCAGACCATCGATAAGCCCCTGCAACTTTCAACCCCTCCCTCTGCAAATAAAATCGTGGCATCCGCGAATGGAGGATGGGGATATCCATCTCATATTTAAAATAGCTGCTACAGAAGCCCCCAAAAATGACCTGATCAATCATGACTATCAGAACATCAAATACCAGAACAAAAAGCAACAGCGCAAGCGAGCAGCCCTATCTAACACCCTACTGGGGTTGAAAGAAGCCCTACTTCGGTAGTCCATTTGTCAAGACAGCACATGATGCAGTCGTCACACACCTCTTCATCCATGACATCCATAAATCCGAAAATCCCCGCTTATATAGAGATGTCCAAAGAAACTGCCAGTCAACACAGTCATAAGCCTTTAAAAAATCAATCTTCCACAACACGTCCTTCACCTTCCTTCTACGCAAGTCTACCACAATCTCTAACGCCATCACAACGTTGTCCATACGCAATCAACCATGAAAAAAAGCACTCTACGCTGGAAAAATAATCTTGTTCAACAACCCTGTGAGCTTGTTTGCTAGAATCTTGGTCACGATCAAGTATATCGCATTGGAGAATGTGATTGGCATGTAATCTCAACCCTTATTGCCACGTCCTTTTTAGATAGCAGGAAAATAAACGATTGATTGATTCGATAAAAACCAAGGTTGCAAAAAGTGGTAGTCGTTACTCGGTCGGTAGAGTCACTGACTAAGGATTAATCAGTCGACGAGCGACTAATCGGATTTAGTCGACCATTAGTCAGTTTTGATTTTTTTTAATAAATCTAATATATAAATCATTTTTATACACATATTATATATTAACATATATTTGTACATTTTCTATACAATCATAATATTACAAAAAAAGTAGTTGACTTTAAATATAACATTAAGCATATTAGTACAACTTTTCTTTTATAAAAAGCCAAAAACTAAAAAAAGCTTGATGTAAGTCGGTCGACTAGTCAGCCCGATTAGTCGGGATGACCGACTAATGGCAGACTAGGTCTAGTCGAATGACTCGAATCAACTACCCCACCCCCCCCACTCGACTAGTCGGGCCGACTTTTACAAGCTGATCAAAACTAAAGTTTCTCTTCCCAAACTCATCAACAACATCCTATACTTCATTCGCTATGAGGTCTCAAAACTCCCTTTAAAAAAGGACAGGGAAGATATCCGATACAAGGAAGCCATCGTATTTCAGCCTAAATACAACCTTGCGGATCTCCAACATCCCGAACGACCTTGACAAGAAATCAGCATCGGAGTTTGAGAGTTGTCTCACACCCAACCCCAGCCATCGACAGTCCACTTGAGGCTGACGCCCGCTCATGCTCTTGAAGTAGCCTGTCATCGCCCTCGCTCTCCCCGTCTGCATGGAACTCGTCACCTCCCACCTCAATCGAGTCCATCGTGTTCTGTCTCTTTGTCTCGTTCGCCACCACATGGAAAAATCTCGTATTTGCACCCCCTCCTTTAACCACCTCTATCATGAATTTTTTCCTCCATTCATACTCCCGCTTTCAATCCTCATCCTCTAAGATCTTTTGAACCACTCCTCGCCTCGAAAGTTCCTCTGCATCCAACTCCATTTCATCCTCTAACAAATCCAATCTCCCCATCTCCTTCTGAGCTTGAATCCTACTAATCTCTCATTCGGTCTAGGTCTCCCTTTTGAATATCATTAACATGCGTCTCATAGCTTCCAGCTTTAAAGCGAACCTCACCGTAGATGACCCTTCCACCACCAATTCGGACCAAAAAGTGCACACCATATCCCTGAAACCCTCCTCCAACAACCAACATTTCTCAAATTTAAAGTATGATGAATACCCCCTGCCACAGCACGAGTCCAGACACAATATCGTGTGCTCCAAGCTTGATCAAGGAAGAGAGGTAACAATGACCACATTGAACCTCTCCAAAGCTTCCACGGATAGCAGAAAACGAGCAATGCATGAATGAGAGGAGGAATTCCTCCAAGTGTATCTGTAGTTGGAAGAATTCATAACTTCAAGGCCAAACCTCCACAACCTCACCAAGTAAGTCAGATCTCATATCTTAAGTGTCTCTTCTCCCCGACCTATCCTCTATGTGTAATGTTACATTAAAGTCACCACCTATCATCCACACCATCCCATGAAATCACATTCTAATCTGACGAAGCTCATCCCATAAGACCATATTTGTTGATGCGCCCGCAATATTGTACACTAAACATTACTATCAATTGGGAGTTATCCACCTTGTTTGTCAAAACCAATGAGATCGAGTGGGTGAGGATCATGTCATCTACAAGTTAAAATTTGTCACCGTTCCAAGCAACCACTATTCCTCCCAAGTTCTCGACCACCAACACCGCTCCGAACTCGTTGAGATAAGGGCTGGAAACCATATTCCATCTGAAAAGGTCCCAAGAGTCAATTTTCATCTCTTGAATGCAAGCAATATCAACCATCCAGCTTGCAAACATGGAACCAACTGCCAGCCACTTGTGCGTCTGACCCAAGCCACTCACGTTCCAAGTTATGACCTTCATTGAGAAACCAAGGGGGCAGCCCCTGCCATCCTCACCCCAATTACTGTTGTGATCTCATTCTTGTAGTTCCTCTCCGATTCGCTTTCCTCATTTCTTCTTGATGTTGTCGCCACATTGTTAGGTTCATCTTTCTCCTCCATGCCCTTTGCCCTTTCTAGTTCCATCTCCAGGTCAGAGTTAAGATCCCTTTGGATAGATGTGTTCTTCCGCCTACCTGCCTCGAAATCATCATCTATGCCCAGAAGTGGACCCTCATCCATTTTCCCAACCCTGCCTTATCTCATTCTTCTTCCTCTCCCATTTTACTCCCCTCTACCATTCCCCACACTAAATCACCAGCACGATGACGATTCCTTGAAGTAAATAGCATATGCAACGTTAAATCCAATCCGAACTTGTTAAGGTATAGCTCCTGCTGGTTGTACCGCAACGGTTCCAAGTCAGACCCCTTCATGTGTTTCACTCGTCATGGAGCCTTAACAACTCTTCTTGGATCGCCTAGCCTTCCTCCGCCTTTCACTCATTCGCTACCCAATTCAGCAGCATCCCCCTACCGCGTCATTCACTAAACCATCGTGCCAAGTAGCCTTAATTGACTAGGAACCACCCCCCTCCAAATCCCTTTTTAGGTCCCCGACAAGCTACAGCAGCCCCTAGGGCGAAGAGGAATAATCCAAATGCCTCAATCTGGATTCACCGGTCGATGAGATCGGATCCTCATATCGACGCGCACCCGTCTCCTTGTTCCTCTGCAGAATGGCACATGAATATATAACTGGCATCTTTGGAATAGGTAGATCCGATAGGCGCCTATTCGAGCTTTTTTTCAAAGATCCTTTTACTGCTATGTAAAAGCTTGATTGGGTTCGATTTACTGGGCCCTCGAGCATCGCATCCTTCGATTTGCCCGAGAAGATGGTTTGAAAACTCCAAGGCAACCTTTCTCCTGCATCTCCTCCGACGATGGTTTGGTTTCCCCTCTTCCAAGACGACCCTTGGACTCCTCCGACATCTAGTGCCCCCATCTCCGATGAACCTTCTACCTCGTACAGCATCAACCTCAAGGGGACTGCTCTTCGACCAATCCATATCGACGCCCTCATCAAAGAGTGTGTTTTTCGCCCTCCCATCTCAACAACCATCTCCGATCTCTCGCCTGACCTAAACCCAGAATGAATGATTTTCACAACCTCTTTGATGTGTTTGAGTGATTCTCGTAAAGTCCCAATTCTTTTGTAGCACAATGGCACCTCGACGACAACAAGCCTCCACATCGATTTTTTGACCTTCGCCCCGTCAAGGAATCTTACTCTTCTCCAACACAACATACCTCTTGCTTCTGAAGGTAAGATTCCCTCCAGTCCCCCCTTGAGCACCTCATATGCCCCCTTTACCGAAAGACCCCTGATATATATGGCCCCCTTATGTATCCAAATCACATCTACACGAGGACCATTATCCTTCAACATAATCACCTTCTCCTGGATCATCCACAACATTTTCACTTCGCCCTATCCAACGATGAGGCTATCAATCAAAAATTCCTTGGAAGTATTAGTCGTCAATCTCGATATTAACCAGCCAAATTCGGTCTCCAAGAAAAAGTTCATCGATGGAGCCATCATCTCCTCCGCAACGTTGATCTCATCCGCATTTGCTTCCACCTCTGTTGAGGCTTGCATCCTCGATACCCTCCTCTTCCAATTGACAGTGCAATCCCTCCTGAGATGATTGTGTTTCCTGCATCGAAAGCACAGTTGTTTTGTTGCCCTACAAGCCTAGGACAGGTGATCCCTAGCGCTACAGCAATAACACTAGTGAGCAGTCCCGCTCTTCTGCACCGACGATCGACCTTTCACCTTAGGTCTACTCCAAGGCCCCTCCCTTGCTAAGTCTTCCATAACGACATTCGGATCCTCCGTGCCCTTTCTCTCATCAATTGTGGTCCTCTATTCCCCGACATCAATGGCATCCCCCCCACCGGCAATCCCTCTCTCACCACCATTCTCATTTTCCCTCTCACTCTCCATCACCATGTTTTTTACTTGTGTGATTCTTATACTTCTAAAAATGCAAACAATGAAAACTTAGAGTTTCTCATATTGTTATCATATAATTAAAAGGAAATTTCTCGAGTCCAAAATTCTCAGTGACGAACAGGTGATATGGTTACATCATAGGGTTCATTCAATTATTCTATCCAATACACCATTTGACTGCGTATCATCTCATTTTATATACAATAGTAGGGATGCCAGTGCGTCGGGTTTGGGGGGAGGGATGTTAGTACTCCCAAACTCATACCCTTTTATAAAATCACTGCCCAAACTAACCCATTTTGTTAAGGGAAAAAAGACGTTCACCGTAAGGGTACACGCCCAATAATTTATTTATATAAACTCAAGTTTAAAAGTACAAAGCTACTAATGGGAGTAGCCCATCAATCATTACATACAGGAAAATACACGAAAAGAAAAATGCATGCTTTAAAGCATGCCCCCGCAGAGTGAACCTCTTGCTAAAACATCGCACGCCACCAAAGTCGACGGTGAGGCCTACACAGAATACAATTGATTCCTTGACATTGCAATGGAATTAACAATATTCTTCATAGATTACCGATTCTTGACATCAAGATATTATTAACTTTGTAAAAAAACAACAGCTTATACGAACTAGATTATGCGATTTGGAAGTCAAGGAGAACAAACTTACCGTGGCTGCGTCGACGAGGACGCCGACGGCGAGAAACAAAAGGCCGAGGCAAACCCTAGCGGGTGCACTAAACTGGAGACAGACGGGCCTTCCTCTTGCTTGAAAATTTATTAAAATAGGCCTAATTTAATAAGGAGTACCCGCTGTGAGTTTAGCACAGATGGGCCTTCCTCTTACTTTGTGTAGAAAAATGTAGAGGACATCTAGATTTTTAACAGGTCTGACCAAAGATGGTGTTGTTTTGTAATTTATTATAGCACTAAAATGTACTAAACTTTCTTCTACTGTTAAGTCGGGTAGATTACATTGATTCTTGCTCAAATCCATGTTGAAAGATTCGACTATTTTTTTACGTTGGTTGTCGACTACCTAACGCAACCCTGCAAGAGTGAAATTGAACACTGATCTTTTGTATGGTAGACACATTGTATTACCACTAGACCACTAAGTGGGTAATTTATTATAGCACTAAGTGAAGAAAAGTATGACAGCCCTCCCTCTTTGTACTAATAAAATATAATATACAAAGCTTCATAAGTTAGTAATAAAAATATGGCCACTCCGAGTACCCAAATTAAATAAGCAAAGAAAGGAAGTAACATTAATTTACTTTTTCAGTACAGAAATCATACTAAAAATTGTAAAGAGATTCATAAAAACCGTCAATTATAGAGAGATCAAACCCTAACAACTGAAAGAGAAAAGGGAACGCTCTCAAACTCCGGGTGTGTTTGGTACGCGGGTTACCCCGAGGTAAACTAGTATGTGGTAACACATTTTTGTTTTTTGGTATTTGGATAAACGACTAAACTGGGATGAGTTTGCTGTGATATGATTGTATTGAAGTTTGGAAAAGTGAGTAGTTATTGTGATGTGATTGTATTGGAGTTTGAAAAAGTATGTAGAAGTTGAGTAGTTTATATTTTTTATTTGATATGATGGTCTAATATATTGTTTTTGGAATAGATAAAAGAGAAATGATTTATTTAATGTATTAAAAAAGAGAGGAAAAGCGGGCCCCACATGAAAGAGAAAAAAAGGAGGTTTGTGGGTGTAAACCCCCCAAAGGGGGGTTTAACTCCCAAGCCGAACACAGTCTTAGGGTACGTTTGGTACACGGGTTAGGGCAGGTTAAACTGGTAGAGGTAACCTGTTTTTGCGTTTTTGTGTTTGGATATAGGGTTAAACTGGGAATGGGTTTGAAGTGTGTTGTTGTGATATGATTGTATAGAAGTTTGAAAAAGTGAGTATTTATTGTGATGTGATTGTGTTGAGGTTTGGAAAAGTGAGTAAAATATTTAAGAATGTAAAAATATAAAAAAATTAAAAAAGATGAATCCAAAATTGTAAAGATGATCCAAAAAATACAAAAGACGAGTCCAAAAAACACGAATGTTTTTTGGTATCTCTCAAGCAAAAAAATAGAAAAGAAATACAAATAAAATGAAAAGGTTACAAAATGGAAAATAAGGGAAGTTTCCTCAGCTTTGAAAATAGGATTTGTCTCAAAAAGAGGGATAAAAAATAATGAGGAATTTTTCTTTCAAAAAGGTTCAAAAAGGAATCGTATATAACTTTTTATATTTTAAAATTATAAAAATTTTAGTGATTTTTTTAAGAATTTGTTATTTTTGTGATTTTAAGAGGTCGAATAATATCTTTAAGAGGTTTTTGGATATATTATGCCAATCAATGAGAGGCATCCAACCTTTTTATTGCAGAAATTTGGAGATAAAATGAATTAAATAGATTATAAAAAATGATACAGGCGGAGATGGTGTGTCTGATTTTTTTAGGTGTCTAAACAGTGACATAAAATTCTAACAAAAATGATGTGATCTAGTGCAATCAAAGGACTACAAGATACTACTTTTAGATTTTTAAAATACTGTAAAATACTCCGAGAATATATCGAACAAGAAAACCGATTCTATGAACAAATAGCAATATATTTCAACTAAATTTAGTATGCAAGTAGGCGTTATTAAACCTACAATATTATCACAAATGAACAAGAACATATTACCCGACATTTAATTTTGATTCGAACAGGTTAGATTGGTGCTTTTTGTTCAAATATTCGTAACAAATAATGGCTAAGAAAAAAACGAAACATTAATACAATGGTAAAGTTTAAAATTCTGATTCTAACATAATTGAGTTCACATAATTTGGAGAGAGTTGAGCAAGATATGAAGCTTTAAGTGCATAAGTAAAATTTCAATAACATGAAATTATTTAAACATTCAAAATAGAGAATAAAAACTCATTTGCAATCCTAATGTTCTAGGGCATAGGCGTAAAGTTCTACTTTGACAGATGGCATCCTCTACTTCTACTAACTAGCAAGGACGTCTTACAAAACTGGGGATGATGGTGGGTGGCTTTGTAACTTTTCTCGTTATGTGTTGTATAGCACATAATTTTGCTTCAAATGCGACTGCGGAGGATCGAAGTTTTTTGACTTGACTGGCTGACATCTATCCTGCCACGTAGTGACAATGGATGATATTCTAACACCTCAACCTCAAAACATAGTACCACATCTAAAACTCACGAAATGTAAATGTGAGAGTAAGTTATAAGTTGTGGGGATTGCTACTTGAAAACTTGAGCTTAAGCATTTTAGGTGGTTGTCGTCGAGCTTAATAGGGCTTGATTCCAACAAGTTGTTGAAGGACAGAAAAAAATGACTGGAGGCGGGTGGACGCGAGTGGAGAATCGACGATGGCGTGAGAGGGTGTTATCGACTCTAGGTCAGAGATTACCGAGGGAGGGGGATGTCTCTTTCCGAGGCAATGTTTGCGCTGCGGAAGATGGAGGCATCGTGCGGCTGTCTGTCGGTACCCAATTCGGTGCTTCTCCTCTAGGAATAGCGGTCATCGTAACTTCCACTACCCTCGGGACCAGTCTCGAGGCGGTTCTGGTCAATACAAGGGTGCGACCTCAGCTCAAAAGATGTCAGATGAAGTGAGTAGAGGAATGTTCTTGGTCCGGGATTGCAGAAAGGTGGGGAAAGGTTTGCAGAAAGCTATGGGGGATACCGGCTCGGTGATTGGCTGCGACTTTGGCGGAGATGTTGTCGACCTCGACGAGGCTCTGGTGTGTGCCAGGGGCCTCAGTGAAGGAAGTAAATAAAAATTTTATTTACCACGCATCGTAAAAAATACAAAATATTTAGCAAACATTTTGCCAAAACAATTTTAGTTCATCGTCTGAACTAGAAAATGTAGCATAATGATTTGTGCATCTAGAAATCAAAAAAATAAAGAAATGATTTCCTTTATGATTCATAGTATTCATGATGAATGATATATGAAAATGAGATTATCTTTTTATGCATGAGTTTCTACGAAAGAAACCTCTCAAATTGAAATCTGATCTGCAGATAGGGATGAGCATGGGTCGGGCACGGGCAGGGTTCTACAGAGCCCAGGCACAGGCCATTTGTATTTGTGAGCTTTGGGTCGGTCCTAGGTCCACTAAATTTTTTTAAGGCCCAAGCCTAAGCCTAACCCAATTACTATGGGTCGGGCCTGGGCCAGGCCAGCCCGTAATGTCTAAACTTATGAGTCTGGACTTGACGGGCCCATATACTTTGCACACCCTCAATTGATTATTTTGATTGTAATCTTTGTTATGAAGTATTTATTAGTTATTTAGGTCTTTATTATTTAGTTATCCTAGTGTTTTGCACAGATTTGGTCATATCTATGATTCTACCGTATCTAATGGAAAGAGTTTCATAGAGATATTATAGAAACATGTGCAAATAATAAAGTAGAACCACTTAACAAGGATGCAGGCGTGCAACAATAGTAAACAAACAGATTAAAAAAGGAACCCCAAATGGATTAATATGTCGTTAACTCCCTCATTAAATACAGATGAATATATCAAAGTGAGAGATCATAGTCTAAACACATGTGTCAAATCCAATTTTTTCAATGAAGAAAGAATCCTCCAATCAATATGAGTATAACTGAGATGGATTAATGTGAATATGGTCATAAGAATGACCTGAAAAATAGATACCTTGATAATTAAACATCTTGATCTTCTTGTTCCTTTTCGTCGGGTACCTACAAGGCTAATGCCTACAAATACAACTCAATCTTTAAAAAAAAAGATGCAATTTGTCTTTCGAAGATGCAAATAAATTATTGAACTATATCAAGCAAAAAAAGCATGTCCACAGCAACAGCCCATAGGGCCACAACAAACAAGCTCAATGATTCCTTTGCATAGTACGTCATTTATAAAATCATTAAGGAAAATAACTCCCAAATTGCTCATTGTTCATAAAACTTCAAGAAAGAGCAAAAAAAGATGTTTCACAAAATCGTTTGGAAGATGAAGTGAGATTTCCACTCGATAATTCCACATACAAAAGTATTTTAATAAAGGTTAGAAAATAAATTGTGATACTATTAAAACTTGTAAGGATTTATTAACATCAAACCAAATGGATTTGACCTCGCATGGTCAGACTTGGTTATCGAATATGTTGTCAAACTAGTTAGAATATTCATTGTATTTTGGATCTAAAATAAAGATAAATATTTAATAGATATGATATGATGGTAATATAGAATATATAATGGTAATGGATTTTGATGTGGGCATTTCGTTCGAAAGACTTGGCATGTGCTTAGCAGAGTAATCATCAAAAAAGCTATAGAAAGTTTGACTAACCCGTTCAACATATTGTGAGGATTCATCTCCGGGTAAAATTCTGAATAAGCAAATCTTGTGAGGTCGAACTTGTACCGTGGATCCAAAATAGTCGCTAACGCTAAAGGCAAAACATATTCTCTCTCCCTCCAATATTTATCAAACTTCGCACACATCTTTGAAGCCATATTTCTGATAGCTACATCATCATGATTCAGGATAGTTTAGAGATACTTTTCAATCTCAAATATCACACCAAAGAATAATTTGCAATAGAATATTTCTGTCCAGAGAACACCTTTGTGGCAACATAAAAGTTCTCTAAGGTACCGCTGACCATCTCAACTTTTTTCCAATCGCTCGAAGAAGGTGTGTCTGATAAATAGAAATCACACCCCAAATGATTGAAAACTTTTTGATATTTGATAGCAGACTCAAACATTAAAAAGGTAGAGTTCCACCTAGTGTTGACGTCAAGCCTCAAACCTATTGTTATTTCAATTTGTTCTTGTTTAGTAATGTATTTGAAATCATGAAATCTTCTAGTGAATACTTCATATATTTAACTATATGATGGATTTTTGTGATTATTTCTTTGATCTCAGAAAGTCCATCTTGAACTACAAGATTCAAGATGTGCCCAACATCACACATGGAAAAAACGTCCACCCATGAGTAGTGTTTCCTTCTGAGATAACTGATAAGCCAAATTCCGTACAACATCATTAGTTGATGCATTGTCAAATGTGATAGTACACGAATTCGACATATTCCAATCTCTCAGGTGATTCACAATCATATCTGCAATATTCTTCCCTGTATGACGTTTGTAAATGACACAAAAGTAAATAATCTTCTTTTACAGCTTCCACTTGTTGTCAATAAAATGTGCGGTAGCAATCATATAACGTAAGTTTTGAATTGATGTACACATGTCGGTTGTGATGGAAATTTTTCCAATATATTTCATTATCATCTTCAATTTCAATTTTTCACTCTCATATAATTTTATGCAATCTCTTTGAAGAGTAGATATGGACATAAACTTGTACTTGGGTTGAAGATTGGATATAAAAGTATGAAACTTTGAGTATGTCAATAACCCTAAAGGACAATTCACTAGATATAATCCACCTCGTGAAATTATCCCCGCTTCTATCTAGTTCAAACTTCCATGCAGAGATGGTGACGCTTCCTTGATCAGAATGGGCAAAGTTCAAAAGAGTGTAGGACTTTAATTGTTTGTTATAATATGGACAAACAGTGTTCAAATGACGATCAATGTGACTTGTCCCACCTTTTGCCCTGTAAGATAATTGTGCCTTACAATAATTACACTTGCACATCTCTCGTCCATTTACCATCCCAATTTTTGTGGCATGCTTCCAAACACGCGATTTTAACTGTCTTCCACATTTCTTATTAGTCATAACCTCATTAAGTTCTAAAGGTTCCCCTGATAATGTCATTGAAGGATTCTCTTCCACTAGATCTTGCATCTCTAGATTGGTGTCTGACATATAAAGTTAAATACCATGTTAGATTCTAATCTTCAACTTGATTTCTAAGAACATTTTTTCGCAATTTCCATCCATATTAAAAACTTAACATGGGGAACAAGGGGAGAAGCAAATCGAAGGATGCAAGAGGAGAGATAATGGCAGAAGCAGATCAAGGTCTAGATATCAAAACATGGAGTATCATTATTGCACGAAAAAAAGGCACATTAAGAAGTATTGCTTTCAACTTAAGAGAGATAATATGAATGGAGTCGACAAACAAGAAAAGAAGAATGAAGAGGTTACTACAGCCATAATGCATTAACTCCGTATTGTCTATGATGAGGAGATGGTGAATGTCGCCCATGATGGTACTTCTTGTCCTATTGACAGTGGCTCTACTCTTCATGTTGCTTCACACAAGAAGTTCTTCTCAACATATACATCAGATGATTTTGGCACATTGAAGATGGGAAATGGTTTTGTGTCTCCTATTATTGGCATTGGCAATGTCGTATAGCAGAATGCCAATGGAGGTATGCTTACGCTCAAAGATGTGAGATATGCACCTCAATCTCATCACTGCAGGGAAACTTGATGATGAAGGATACCAAAACACTTTTGGTGGTAGGCAATATATCAACAACTTATATATCATGCATGCATCAGTTTCCAAAGATGTGGCACATGTTATTGAAAATACAGAATCTACTGAGTTGTGGCGTCGACGCTTGGGATACATGAGCGAGAAGGGATCGCAATGCTTGGTGAAGAATAACTTGATGGAAGATGTAAAGGAAGACAAGTTGGAGAGGTGCACATTGATTGGATAGGAAGCAGACGAGAGTCTCCTTCAAGAGCCGTCCACCTTCGAGGAATATGGATGCATTGGAGCTAGTGATGTTTGGGGTCCACTAAAAGTAAGCGCTTTTGGCGGTGTACTTTAGTTTATTACATTCATTGATGGTTTTTCAGGAAAGTTTGGGTCTATGTCTTGAAAAGGAAGGACCAAATTCTTGGAGTTTTCAAGGACTTCCATGCGCTGACAAAATGATAGTCTGGGAAGAAGTTGAAGTGCATTCACAACGACAATGATGGTGAGTACATAGGGGCATTTGATGAATATTGTAGATGTCAAGGTACCAGGAACTATAATATTCCACCCAAGACACCACAACTGAATGGTGTAGCATAGAGGATGAACATAAGATTGGTGGAGCAAGTCAGATGTCTTATTTCTGAGGCTAATTTGCCTAACTCTTTTTGGCATGAAGCTCTTTATAATGCAGTTTGTGTCATTATCTCTTTCCACATGTATCTTTGTGAAGGATATTGTGAATCCTCAAGCGCATCACGGAAGCGTGTCGATAGCATCGTATGCAATCGGAGCAACTAGTCGTACTAGATGCTAGATGCAGCGGAAATTAAAATTTTTTAACTTTAAAGATGAAACCACATGATCACGAGAACACTTCTCGGATCGTTTCATCAAACCACAAAGTACAAGGAATACCTCTTGAAGTGTGGTTGTGATCGCGAGATCCCAAAGTAGAGATCCTCCTATCTTAAGTCCGACCCACGGAGAATGAGCTTGCAGGCACGATGATGAGTCGCGTCCTTTCCGCAATCCTTTGACGAAGATCCAAGCGTCGAGGCGTAGCAAAAATGATCTCCTTCCTAATACACAAAGTGGACGGCCACTTGAATATTAGGGAGACCCCACGAGAACGAGAGAGAGAGAGAGTAGAGTTCTTCAACTCAAGAATGTTGTTGTAACTTGGAAAGGCTACCCTAGCCCTCCTTTTATACTAGTTTAGGGTCCAATGGATCTCAATCCATGGGACACATGGATCCAAGGGCTATGCTTGATCCATGCTAAATCAATGGCTATGATTGTTGTTGGTTAAAACCAACAACATTAATTTAAATTAAAAAATGTTGTAACATTATCAACATAATTTAATTTAACATTAACGAATTAAGAGATAATACGATAAATAAAATGGAGTCAACCAACCTCCCTAAAATTGGGGGGCTACAAAAATATTCACCAAATTAATTCCAAATTAATTTGTGAATATTTCAATCATTCCATTGAATATTATGTGAATCATATTCACAACCCAAACTAGTTAGTAAATTGCATTTCCAATTAATTATAAATGTGAATCTAATCCACATTATTAATTAACAAATGCTATTCACATAAATTCTCTCTCTTATATATGTATATTATAAATCATATTTATAATACACATACATCATGGATAGTGTTATCCACATTCTCTTAATCCTTGATAATTAAATCCCATTTAATTATCTTAGATAATCATTTTCACAATATGAATTATATTCATATCAAACTTGATCATTAAATCTTATTTAATCATCAAGTCCTTGCTTGGATATTTCATTAAAAGAATTATTCTTGAACCCTTTCATGAATAATGTGCTTTCTCCGCGGATACTTGGAGATAAGGATAGGGCGATTGCATTATTCCACGTATAGTGACTTGGATATTGAGATCTTATCTCAAATCCAGATCTTACGAACCTCCCACAGATGCTTGATTAAATCAAGACCGCAAATCCAATCTTCTCATTGAATCTGAATCTCATTCAGACCATTGTCCAACACTTGGACTAAGATCGGATCGCTTCTCTACTGAAAGGAGTCACTAAAATCCAGACATGTTTCATCACTCCCTCGGAATGGAAGCGTCATGGATATACAATCGTTTATGATCTCATCACCCTTCAGGTATTCCCAATACCTGTACATCCTGCATACTAGAAGACCCATGGTCAACCCGAAGATCAAGATCTATTTTACACTGTCTTCTTCAGGGTTTGATCACCAAGTTTCTCATTTGATCATTGGGATTTGGTATTGATCATATACTTTCCAAAAGCATATATCATACCTAGGTCTTGATCATATACTTTCCAAAAGTATATATATCAAACCTACAAATTCAGTCAAGCTTCCAAAGCGAGACGACCATGCACGGAATTTGATTCTTCCCAATATCTCATGAGTGAGCTCATGTCTTCCGGTTCAGTAGTGAACCTGTATGATCCCTTTGAGAGATCGTATTACTCATATGCCCTTATATGCACACCAACGCGCCGATGTATAGACCTTGGTTAGGTCATCAACCTATTGGTCTGCCAAATGTACACACTCAGACATATAGTAACACATCTGTCTTCGGTCAGAGGATGCGTGCCTATGCTGTGACAGCATTCAACATAGGACTTAGGTTATCTCGATCTCGTTAAGTCAACTCTTTGACCTAACTAATCTGACACCTCCGAATCTCTATTCCTATGCAGAGGACCTGCATCAAGAGGTCGGTCAGATATCAGCCTATGTGAGAAAGGATTGCCATCTCCTACTCAGGCTGGAGATCATATCTTAATAATCATTTGACGGTGCTTGATGAGTCCTCAATCTAACCCTTTAGATATTCATCCAAACACCAGTCTCTATGATTCAATAATTGAATCAACAGCTGTATGATCATTAAGACAGCCATGGTACATAACCCTAATTGTACAGAGGGACCTATTATGCAAATTATTTATTCTTCATTTCAGATCAGGGAATGATATGTGCAATAACATTTATTGCATAATGGCTCGCCGTGGGCTCATATGTCCAACAATCTCCCACTAGCCCAAAGAGCCATTAATGGGCTAATCATTTAAACCCACACTCATGTGACAATCATAAGCTATTTAGAAATAGCTAGGTAAGCTGATCAGTCACTCTGTTCCCAAAAGACTATGCCAAGTCATGCTACGGCACTTGCATATCCGTAGGTAACAGTGCTCGCATCCAATGCGAATGTTGCATCTAATGCAACCAATACTCAATCTAGTCAAAGCAGTTATAGTGTCCTTGACACTAATGCTCAATTATTATAACCAGTATTTCCATAATCCTTATCAGAATACCCTTATTCGTGGAGATCACTATCTCTTAAGGTATCCACAGTTAAGACCTTTTAGATCTATATCTATAAAGTCTTAAGCTTTTGAAGATATGACTTTGAGATCACTATCTCAAAAATCTTGTCATCTATGAAGATTTTGTTATTACTGCAATCAAGTGTTTTCTCTCTCCATAATAGGATTAGTAATAGTTTACTACTCCCACTGCATGGCAGATATCTGGCTTTTGTACACATCTAGCATACACTTAGCTTCTCGTAACTGATGCACAAGTGCAAGCAGTTCTAGCATTCACTTCCTCAACTCTTTCAGGTGGTATCCCTTTAGATAGGTCAGTACCAAATCTCAAAAGAAGGAAGCCTTTCTTGGAATTTCCAAGAATGGAATATGTCCAAGGTGTACTATAAATGTGACAGTCCCAATACCCTCTTTTCTTTGCTTCTGCACAACTTCAGAACTAAGATCTAAGAGGTATTCTTGAGACCATATCTCAAGGTATGGAATAGCTAGTCTATAAAACACTTATTCTCATCCTTATATCATTCCAAATGATTAGGATATTATCTACATTTAGCACGATGAACACAATGGCACTCCCACTAAGCTTCACATGGTACATCAAGATTCTATTTGAAATCATAACATTTATAATTTATCAAATCTTATGTTCCAACTTCAAGAAGCTTATTCGAGTCCACAGATGGATTTCTTTAGCTTTCACACCTTACTTTTCCTGATCATGAAGCCCTGGGGCTACTTCATTTGAATATCCCCAGAGAGGTATTCTTAGAGGAATGCAATCTTGAATTACATCCCGAAGATGCAATAGTCAAGTTGTGTAGCTAATTTTAGCAATATTCTGATGAGTTCAAGCATGGTTTCCGAAGAGCAAGTCTCATTGCAAGCAATGTCTTCTCTTATGGTGTGTAGCTCATGGCTACGAACCGAGCTTTGAAGGTCTCTACCTTCTCATCAGGTTCCCTTTCTCTTGAAGATCCATTTATATCTTAATGGGTCTAACCCTTATAGGTGGATCCTCGAGGGTCCATATACAACACTTGTATATGAAGTCTACTTTAGACTTTATTGCTAATATCCATCTTTCCATGTCATGATCTTTAGGAGCTTCATCACATGAAGTCCGATCATTGTCAGACTCTGCTGACACATGGAATACATCCTCAAACTCATTTGAAGAGGTATTAATGTTTCATCTTTAATTGTCCTTTTAGTTTCCGATTTCAGGAGCCTCGTTATCTTCTCAAGATTAAATGAGTTCCTTTACTTCATTTTCATCTTGATTCTCAAGAGTCTCAATCCTCCAAGGATCACATCCTCATAGATGAGATCTTTTAAGAATCTCAAGGTCATAAAGTAGGTATCCAATACCATCCTTTATTTTCCTAATGAAGTAGCACTTTCAAGTGCTAGATTCCAGCTTACATCCATGGAACCTTATTAAGGATATATATTGTAGTCTCTACCACACATATATACCAGGAAACTAAGAGGATAATTATGCTAAAATTCATCATTGATCAAATCATGTCACACATGATCCAATTGTATCTCCCTACAACTCTATTGAGTTCAGCTTTATCAGGAGGAGTGAGATAGAAATGATATTCATATCTCCATAAGGTATTCTTTGAATTTTATCTAATAGGTACAAGCTACCTAGGTTAGATCAAATTCATTTCATCTTTCTTCAAACTTTGGTTCTGTGAAATCTTTGAACATTTCAAAGGTTTCTCAGGCGAAGAGAAGAAATCTCATATCATACGTAATCATCAATAGATATCACATATCCATAATGTTTACTATGATATATGTGATCTACATACATCAATATGTATGAGAACTTGAATACCTCGACATCTAACACCATTCCCAAAGAAGGGTGTATTGGACATTTTACTTTGAATACAATATTCACAAGTATGTAAGATTTGAAATTTTAGACATTCTAAAGTTTCATATCTTACTAGTCTATTGATCAAATCAACAGAAAAATGTCCAAGGCTTGATGCCAGATCATCGTCAAATGATCTTCATCCTCCTATTGATCTATCAAGGTTTAATTTTCAGTATTAGAAATCGTAATGAACCATTCATTAATTTTCTAATTCTGTGGAGTCCACTAGATGTTAGATTACTATCTGAAATATTTCCATCATAACTCTTTATGATAGTTCTATCTCAGAATTCATGTTTATTTCCAACATTTAGAAACAAACAATGGGGTATTCTAATATCTAGGTCATAGAGACATTCTCTAAGACTAAGGGCTCTCCCACTGAGAATATGAAGTCCATCTATCCAATAGAGATTGTTGTCACAACTACATCAATATCCATGTAAATGACTTTTAAACCTTAAGATCAAATTTCTAATCTTCTAATATATACATGCAACCAATTGCAAATGTTATTAGAAGATTGGGATACAATTGTTAGACTTTATCTTATGAAATAAGAAAGTCAGAGTCAATGATTATATGTAGATTATTCTCATGCTCTATCTGAGTCCTTCACTAAGGATTTTAGACAGATTTGATAGTCATACTATCAACACATCAACTTATTGCAGTATTGGCATTCATCCAACTCTTTGGATGTCATATGGAAGTCACAGAAGTAGGTCAACTCTTTGACTTTCCTTCTTACTCGGGTTCGACCCATGCTTCCACTGCGCTCTCTCCATCTATAAACAACCATTGTTCAAGACAAAGAATCTCTTATGTTGAATTCAAAGATTTCAATACAAGAGCATTTCAACATTTATACATGCTTCATTAAATTCATACAATATGAATATCATAAAGCTTCATGAATGACTTGAGTATAGATAGTAGAATGATGACACTCATCATATCTACATTCATCTTAACTCTTGGAGACTTAGGTTCAGGTAGGTATTCAAACATTTTGAATACATCATCTCTTTCGAGCCACCATTCTGCATAATGCAGAGAACCATGTCATTCATGATTAAATGTCTAGAGCACATTTGTATGCCAAAATATCTTCTTTTATTTTATAAGGATTATTTGACAATTACGATCACCATCAACATGTCACTTCCAAAGTACACTCGATGAAAGATCAAGACTATAGAGACATACAAACCCTAAGGTGATGTCTTATTGTCTTTTTTAATAGTCATTCCTCATTATATTGAGGAATCTTGCATATTGTAACCACATACATTATGTGTCCAATAGCAAGTACAATATCTGGATCATGGGTCCAATCCAAGATATTTTACTGGTTATTATTGAGTATAATATTGAGTGGGTTTAATGAAGGATTATCTGAAATAAGAAATTTGCATAAGTGTATATATATTATATACATATTTTACTTTGATTTAGGAATTTCATATCAAAGTTGTCTTGCCTTGTCAACACTGAAAGTTCATTCCCTTAATCACTTTCAATGTAAGAGATATTCTTACCATTATATCTCTAGCAAGATCTGGGATCTCCTTTCCTATCTTCGTTGCATCCCAATAATATGAGAACCTACAACTCGGATAAAAAGAAGCGGGAACACTTCGCCTTGGAAGTCCAACTTGCATTTCCCAATTCGGTCTTTAACACCCTGGCCCACCACCCCTAAGATGATGTTGACCCGTCATTAATTGAACCAACCGTCAACAGGCTTAATACTTGCTATACGCAATCCAATATCGCCCCAATAATATGAGGACCCGATATTGGGGTCACTACGTATACGGCCTTACTCTTTCGAGAAGCAAAGAACCCGATCCAATTAAATCATGCACAGGATCTGTCACTTCGGACAGGCGTCTCCCATACACAACAACTGGCGACGGAATCCTTTGCCTTAACGGGAGACCATGGATGCACCTCATATTCAAATTGTAATTAATTATCGTGAATCATATTCACATAATTAATTCTTCCAAGGGAAATACACATCTATTCATAATAGAGTGTTTATTGGATATAATTAATTTAATCATATTAAATTAATCATCAATCCAAACATCAATCAACAAACATGTCTTTTACTTGAATAATAGGTATATACTCAAAGTACGTATTATTCGAATTTTAATAATTAGAAAAATACACATTGTCTGTCTCCGGCATTATACAGTCCCTACCCGCTGTCATGGCCAGTACCGACGAGAGTGGGACGGACCACATACGTTGCAATCCGCTACCCCAATGCTCTCCGACTAGGCACCACATCCGCCTCGGGAAAGGATAATACCAGATAGACCATCATGTACTTTGAGATGTTCATCGGTTTTTCAACCGAAATTATACCATATAATATACATCAAAACAATTTTGATTATATTATAAGGAGATTTGCTAAACAAATCCTCAATCCTATTCAAGCAAGAGGGTTTTTCATGTAAAAGTTATCCTACAACTATTGTAGGATAAACTATGGTTTTCATGAAATCAATGTTTGTTGATGAACCAATGATCAAGATCTAATATCTCATCATTGTGGTTTAGGCAAGTGTCATTCAATGAAATAATTATTTCTTTAAATATTTCACAAATATTTATCACTAATTATTCCAGAAAATTAACAATTAATTTTCATCGTGATAATTGAATGACATATCACAAGGTTCAAGATCAAGAAATTGTTAATTTCCAGCAGTGATCCCCAATCACTAAAATTAACTTATCTTGATCAATTTAAATCCAAAAAATGCAAACTCAGTTTCCAAAGATTGCCTATTTGATTTATTAAAGAACCCAAGTGATAATTCACGCATTTCAAGGCGGATTAAAACCGTAATTATCTCATTAATCACGTTCAAATCCGCAGTTCCCGCAACAGTGATATAGTCATATTCAAAAAAGCCATATCTTGAGCAAATGAATCCAAATTTAGTAAACTCAAGTCCTATGGTTTTCTTGTTTAATGGGGAACAAAATCCAATTGAAAATTTTGTGTTTAAACATTTTAAACAGAGCTGAAAAATTCAATTTTACAGAGGTGCGAAAATTGAAATGCAGTAAAATTTCGCAACCCTTTCAAGAACCAAATCGTCTAAGGTCTATGGATCATATCCAAAACCTTATTCGACCTATGGCTCTGATACCACTTGAAGGATATTGTGAATCCTCAAGCACATCACGGAAGCGTGTCGATAGCATCGTATGCAATCGGAGCAACTAGTCGTACTAGATGCTAGATGCAGCGGAAATTAAAATTTTTTAACTTTAAAGATGAAACCACATGATCACGAGAACACTTCTCGGATCGTTTCATCAAACCACAAAGTAAAAGGAATACCTCTTGAAGCATGGTTGTGATCGCGAGATCCCAAAGTAGAGATCCTCCTATCTTAAGTCCGACCCACGGAGAATGCGCTTGCGGGCACGATGATGAGTCGCGTCCTTCCCGCAATCCTTTGACGAAGATCCAAGCGTCGAGGCGTAGCAAAAATGATCTCCTTCCTAATACACAAAGTAGACGGCCACTTGAATATTAGGGAGACCCCACGAGAATGAGAGAGAGAGAGTTTGGAAAGGCTACCCTAGCCCTCCTTTTATACTAGTTTAGGGTCCAATGGATCTCAATCCATGGGACACATGGATCCAAGGGCTATGCTTGGTCCATGCTAAATCAATGGCTATGATTGTTGTTGGTTAAAACCAACAACATTAATTTAAATTAAAAATGTTGTAACATTATCAACATAATTTAATTTAACATTAACTAATTAAGAGATAATGTGATAAATAAAATGGAGTCAACCAACCTCCCTAAAATTGGGGGGCGTCACCCATGAACAATTCATGGGTGACGCCACCTATGAATGGTGGTCAATTTTGGCTCCTTTTTTATTTATCTTATTATTCCTTAATTAATTTTGTATTCACAAAAATATTCACCAAATTAATTCCCAATTAATTTGTGAATATTTCAATCATGCCATTGAATATTATGTGAATCATATTCACAACCCAAACTAGTTAGTAAATTGCATTTCTAATTAATTATAAATGTGAATCTAATCCACATTATTAATTAACAAATGCTATTCACATAAATTCTCTCTCTTATATATGTATATTATAAATCATATTTATAATACACATACATCATGGATAGTGTTATCCACATTCTCTTAATCCTTGATAATTAAATCTCATTTAATTATCTTAGATAATCATTTTCACAATATGAATTATATTCATATCAAACTTGATCATTAAATCTTATTTAGTCATCAAGTCCTTGCTTGGATATTTCATCAAAAGAATTATTCTTGAACCCTTTCATGAATAATGTGCTTTCTCCGCGGATACTTGGAGATAAGGATAGGGCGATTGCATTATTCCACGTATAGTGACTTGGATATTGAGATCTTATCTCAAATCCAGATCTTACGAACCTCCCACAGATGCTTGATTAAATCAAGACCGTAAATCCAATCTTCTCATTGAATTTGAATCTCATTCAGACCAATGTCCAACACTTGGACTAAGATCGGATCGCTTCTCTACTGAAAGGAGTCACTAAAATCCAGACCTGTTTCATCACTCCCTCGGAATGGAAGCATCATGGATATACAATCGTTTATGATCACATCACCCTTCAGGTATTCCCAATACCTGTACATCCTGCATATTGGAAGACCCATGGTCAACCCGAAGATCAAGATCTATTTTACACTATCTTCTTCAGGGTTTGATCACCAAATTTCTCATTTGATCATTGGGATTTGGTATTGATCATATACTTTCCAAAAGCATATATCATACCTAGGTCTTGATCATATACTTTCCAAAAGTATATATATCAAACCTACAAATTCAGTCAAGCTTCCAAAGCGAGACGACCGTGCACGGAATTTGATTCTTCCCAATATCTCATGAGTGAGCTCATGTCTTCCGGTTCAGTAGTGAACCTGTATGATCCCTTTGAGAGATCGTATTACTCATATGCCCTTATATGCATACCAACGCGCCGGTGTATAGACCTTGGTTAGGTCATCAACCTATTGGTCTGCCAAATGTACACACTCAGACATATAGTAACACATCTGTCTCCGGTCAGAGGATGCGTGCCTATGCTGTGACAGCATTCAACATAGGACTTATGTTATCTCGATCTCGTTAAGTCAACTCTTTGACCTAACTAATCTGATACCTCCGAATCTCTATTCCTATGCAGAGGACCTGCATCAAGAGGTCGGTCAGATATCTGCCTATGTGAGAAAGGATTGCCATCTCCTACTCAGGCTGGAGATCACATCTTAATAATCATTTGACGGTGCTTGATGAGTCCTCAATCTAACCCTTTAGATATTCATCCAAACACCAGCCTCTATGATTCAATAATTGAATCAACAGCTGTATGATCATTAAGACAGCCATGGTACATAACCCTAATTGTACAGAGGGACCTATTATGCAAATTATTTATTCTTCATTTCAGATCAGGGAATGATATGTGCAATAACATTTATTGCATAATGGCTCGCCGTGGGCTCATATGTCCAACACTTTGGATGGTATGTTCCTAATAGCATCTGGCACGAAAAAAGATGTCACATACAACCACTTATAGGTTTTTGGGTGCCATGCATCTGTGCATGTCCCAAAGATGGGATATCCAAGTTGGACACCAATACAAAGCAATGTATTTTCTTGGGATATGGTCAAGATGAGCTTAGCTATTGGTAGTATGATATAGTTGAGAAGAAGCTAGTCAGGAGCAGGGATGTTGTCTTCTATGAAGATCGGACCATCGAGGACATATAGAAGGCTGATAAAGGTTCTTCCTCAAGCAGCTATTAGCCAAATGACATGGATCCAGTTTCTTTGTTGCATGCTCCACGTGCATTGCCAGATGTTGCAACTGAGCAGATTCAAGATGCAGGAGAATATGTGGATGTGCCCGAGGCATCCGCTTCCAATAATGATGATGCAAATGCTGATACAGATGATAGCCATATTGACGATGGGTCTTCTTCAAATGCAGTACCACAATTGAGACCCACAAGAGAGAGGTGACCCTCCACTAGGTATCCTACAAGTGAGTATATCTTGTTGACAGATAGCGGAGAGTCGGTATGCTATGAGAAGGCCATGCAGGATTCAAGTAAGGAAAAGTGTGCTGAAGCCATGAAAGAAGAAATGGAGTCTCTTCATGACAACTACACGTTCGAGATTCTGAAGTTGCCTAAGGGAAAGATGGCTTTGAAGAACAAGTAGGTTTATAAGTGAAGCATGATGACTACTCTACAAACCCAAGATAAAAAGCTAGGTTGGTTGTTAAGGGCTTCAATTAGAAGAAGGGAGTGGACTTTGAGGAGATATTCTCTCCCGTAGTTAAGATGTCTTCCATCAGAGTGGTCCTCAATTTGGCTGCGAGAATTGACCTAGAGTTTGAACAGATGGACGTGAAGACTGCATAAGCAATGTCAGGTCTCGTACAAACCATGGCATACATAAGACTACCTTTGGATGATGCATAGGGAATCTTCTCCATATCTATCTTCTCCTCTGTTGTCTTTGGACATTCCTTGGAACTTAGTTTGAAATGTGGTCCCAGAGGTGTGCTAAGGGCTTGGCCTTATCCATGAAGAACCTTTGAAGTACCTTTTCAATGTTCTCCTCTTGTGAAAGCTTGAGTTTCCTTGCTTCTCTATCTTGAGTGATCTTCATGCTTAATATATGACTCGCATGCCCCAAGTCCTTCATATCAAAGGACTTGCTCAACTCCTTCTTCAAGCCAAAAATTCTCCCTCCATTATTGCCTACAATCAGCGTGCCATCAACATAAAGCAACAAAATGATGAAATTGTCATTTGAGAATTTTTTCATGAAGACACAATGGTCTGAAGTGGTCTTGGAGTAACAGTGCTCCCCAATGAACAAGTCAAACTTCTTATACCACTGCATGGGAGTTGTTAGTAGATTCATCTCAAATCTAAGGAAACAACATCGGGAAGCGGTCAAGTGGTCTCTTTGCTTTGGAGCAGATAAGCCTATACTTTTTGCTATACAAACGCAGACATGGCAAGTGACATTGATGGGTGAAGATTTATATCTGGATATTTGATGTCCTTTGTGGATGACAATTTCTTAGTACTCCAGGCTTCAGAAATATATAACACTATCAACTACAGAGGTTGAATTCATTGCAGATACATAGGCATGCACGGAGTTGCAATGGATGAAGAAGTTCATGAAGAAACTTGGTTTTCACCAGGACAAGTATGTGTTTTACTGTGACGGTCAAAGTGATATTCACCTTGGTAAGATCTCTACATTCCATGCAAGATCGAAGCACATCGATGTCAGATATCATTGGATACATGATGTGTTAGAATCGAAGCAGCTTGTACTTGACAAGATCTACAGAGATGACATTGGTACTGATATGATGACAAAAACTTTGTCACTTGGAAAGTTCGAGAGATGCTGCTCCCTCACAGGTTTGGAACAGTTCCCATATTGTCGGTGAGGGAGAGATTTGCTGGATGGATTTTCCTCCTTGTGAAAACCTAATCTATATATAGGACATTGGTAGTCCTATTTCAAAATGGAAAAATCCAGTCTTTATTGGAGGAGGAGTTTAATTACCTTTTAGGAATAGGATTCATTTTGTCCGATTCCTCTTAGAGATAGGAATTCATATTTCCTTATTTTCTCATCTCCACGGAGTATAAATAGAGGATATGGGATGCACACCAAGACCATTCGAACACAAGCTCTCCTATCACGAGAAAGAAATAAGAGAGAGGGAGAAGAAAAAAGGTTTGTGGTTGCCGTAAAGTTTGGAAGGAGTAATCTTTGGAGCAATTCTCCTTCAGCATTCTTCCCTATAGTTTAGTAACGGATTTATCACTTTGATGATATATCTCCTCTTTATTATTCTCCATCGTTTGGTGATTTGTAGTACAGTATAGAAGGTTGGCCTTTTGTAAGCCTCTCACGGAAGATTATTCCGATTATTATGCTTGATTTTAGATTACAATCGACCCCGTAGTTTTTCTCCTAACATTGAGGGTTTTCTATGTAAAATAATTCTACGTGCATCTGTGGTTGATTTTCTATGGTTGAGGTATCTTTTTTCATAGTTGTAGTGATATATCATGCATGATCCACTTATCAACTTTGATAATTTTCCACGATTCGATCTGTACGGGGAATCTGGTCTCAACGTCCCCATGGGGGCAGTTGAGAAAGAAAAAACTCACAGCTTTCGAGCAATATATGTGGATTTATTAAGAAATAAAGGTCCTTTGCAATATCAAATATCTACTAATGCAATATATTAAATCCCTCTTCTAATACATGATAATGATTCACTTCATGCCTTTTGTATAAAGATATTTTCTTATTCGGCTTTTAGATTTTTTAAATATTAATCTCGATAATTTTGGGGCGCGAGTAACCTTTTTCATCGATGAAAGATATCACATGAGGCACATGTGAAGGACAAGTCCTTCTTACAAGAGATGTGGCCAACACAACCTTAAGCGTGACATGAGGAAAGGGAAATGATCAACGTGACCTTTAGCATGACAAAAAGGAGGAATGGTCAACATAACCTTTAACTTGATCACAACTGGAAATGTCCAACATGACCTTTTAATTTGAAGCCAATAAAAAATAAGAAAAACCTTCATCATGAAAGCGCCCATTATTGAATCTTAGACGTGATGGCTTAAAACATGTAGAATATTCCACGTCATCCAAAGCTGCAAATGAAAAGTGAATGCTCATAATGGTAGCGATAAAACTCCTCTACCTGCTTCTCTCCTTAGAAGAATCCCCACCTTTGCAAATTTTCTCTACGTAATGTAGGCGCTTCTCAATTGACGAGAAACTTGCTTTCTCCTTTTCACTAAATTTCGTAGACGCTCTTCAGAAGATGAGAAACTTGCTTTCGCTTCCAATTTGCAAGAAAGTATGTGTCCACAGGTAAAAGCATAATAGCCACCATAAATGACAAACATAGAATCCATAGCTAATATCCATTCTATGTGACCAAAGATACAACAAATCCAAAAGAAGTGAATTTAAACCATTTCTCTAATTAGAATCCCCATCATCTCGTGAAGACGTAGGTTTCCACAATTCTTCAATAATTCGTTCAAAAAGTTGACAGCTTCGACCAAGAGTTCAGGAAGAAAAAGATGAGAATGATGAAGTCCACTTCAAGCTCGAATACTCGCGCCAACATTACAAGAAGAATGATGTTCGGAAACCAGCTTACCTCATGAAGGTGGTTACTTGTTTCTCCGGAAACTACCTCTTCCAAAGGGTGGTTATAATTTAGTCAAAGTGGAAGTTAAAGGTGGTTTATAACGTGATTTTGATTGTTTGGAAATCACCTTGTCTCAATAAGGTAGTTGAATAATTCCGGAAACCACCTTGTGGAATAGTGGTTACAATTAAAAAATAAAGGTAGTATAAACTAACCACCACAACCATGAGAACGTTAGAATGGAATTGAATATAATATAATAGAACTTTAATTCCGACGGAATGCAAATGTCAAAAACGAAAACCACCTACTATATGGTGGCTCCATTTAAAACTAAAACCACTTGACGAAAAGTGGTTAGTTAAATGAGAAGGTTGTAATAAATAAACTTGCAATAACTAGAGATAGTTGCCTCGTGGCACTCACTTGAACATGTTTTTATTTGAAGGTGTGCGAAGATGGAAGGAGTCCAAAGGGTTGAAAGATCAGTAAGGTCAACTATTTCAAGAAGTATGTGAATGAGATTATCAATGACAATATTGACAATATCATTTAGAACGATATCAAGAAGTAATATGACAAGGTAATCGAGATTAATGATATAAAATTAGAGATATCATTGAGGGATATCGAGGAAAGGTAGTGACTGGTGTGTAGATAGAGATTGCAGTTGTAGTGATGATTGTTGTGTATTCACTTGGAGTTTTTTATTCAGATAGAGAAGTATATGACTAGGAACAATATATTAAATAACAAAGCGTGATACTAATCACTACATAATGTGGAAACAATGTACTTGCTAATTTCCCCAAAGCCAGAGCGTAAGGAAACATTGGATGAATGTGTTGAAGTTCTAAAGTCGGTAGATTATATCCAGATAGCTTTCACTTATATTGACAGTTGAAAAATAACAAAGGCACAAAGAACTTGAAAAATGTTTGAAAGCTATTCCTTGTTAGCTTCCAATTTCAGAGCAAAATCACTTCATTTTTCCTTCACTTAACGGAGTTTATTTTGTCTTACACATCAGGTCCAAGAGAGATGGAAAGTGGACAAAGAGCTAAAAGGTCAGCAATGTCAACGATCTCAAGTAGTATGACAAAAAAATGGCAATGAGATTATTGTTGGGTTTCTTTGCATTTTTTCCAGCCCCAACTTGGGGGTTTTGCAGCTACAGCAAATTGTGACTATTGCAAGGGCATTATTGCAAGTTTCCCATCAATTTGGGCATTCCCATTCCAGGGACGGAAGCCCCATCGCAGAACCCATTCGTTCCACGCATTTGGCCCGCCGTTTCGAGAGAGAACAGAGCCCTAGCTTGGGTGTTCTTCTCTCCCATTTCCAGCAACAGCAACAGCAAGGGGTTTCCGACCCCTTCTCCGACTTCCTCCACGCGATCGGGAGAGCGAGTGAGAAGCCGAGCGTCCGTGCTCGAGGGCAGCATCAGCTGGGTTTTTGGCAGCAGCAGTTTGGCTTGGAGAGTGCCCGGTTGGGCAAGCTCGAGAGGAGCTGAAGCGAGGTTGCATCCGTGACGACCTCAAGAAGCCAAGTTTGGGTCTCCATCCGGGAGCTCACAAGGGGAGTTACTTTGTCCTCCTTGTTTTGAGCACAATATTGGTATAGTTAGATATCTAGGGATAGTTTGATACTTGTTGGACAACTATCCATTGTGTGTGGCTTGTACCTCGGTTTTGTGGGCAACAAAACCGGGAAGAACATTGGCTCCATTTGACCGTAGTGGAATCGTTGCCGGTCTTGCCCCGTGGTTTTTCTCTTGCTCACATTGAGCAAGGGTTTCCACGTAAAAATCGTTGTCTCGTGTGGTTGCTTGATTGCTTGTGATTGTGCTTGTCATTGTTGCTATTGAGTTCCCGTGTGGGGAACATATATCTTGTGTGTGCCATCTTTTCTGCAGGACAGTTTAGGGGGGATATATCCTGGTTGATTGATTGTTTCGCAGCCATATATCCCCAACAAGTGGTATCAAAGTTCGGGTTGAGCAATATGGGCAAAGATGATGAGGGCACAATGATCAAGCTCACAAGCAGCAACTGGCAGATTTGGAAGGCCAAGATGGAAGACATCTTGTATTGCAAGGATCTCCACGATCCCGTGGAGGGTGAGAGCGCAAAGCCGGAGAACATGTCCGCAGGAGAGTGGACAAAGTTGAACCGAAAGGCCATTGGGACCATTCGGAAGTGGCTTGACATGTCCGTGTTCCATCACGTGGCCGAGGAGACGAATGCCAAGGAGCTGTGGGACAAGTTGTCCGAGCTCTATGACCAGAAGACCGCTACCAACAAGGCTTTCTTGATTAGAAAGCTTGTCAACCTGAAGTACAAAGATGGATGCAAAGTGGCCAAGCACTTAAATGACTTTCAAAGCATCATCAACCAGTTGACGTTCGTGAGTTTGACACTTGATGATGAGCTGCAGGCACTTCTCCTATTGGGTTCTTTGCCAGACAGTTGGGAGACCTTAGTTGTCACCGTGAGCAACTCTACGAAGGATAGCAAGTTGACCATGGCTATGGTCAAGGGCAGTCTCCTCAATGAGGAGATTAGACGTCGCTCTTCGGGAGAGGCATCCTCCTCTTCACATGTGTATGCAGTTGAGAGGAGAGGAAGATCCAGCAGCAGAGGAGCGTCACAAGAGAGGCAGAAATCCAGGGACAAATGCAAGGGCAGAGGAAAGTGTCACCATTGCCAGAAGCCCGGTCACTGGAAGAGAGATTGCAGGGTTTGGAAGAGAGAACAAGCTGAAGCCAAGAAAGAACAGAAAAAGGAAGATGGAAATGTAGCTGCAGTTGTGGCAGATGACAGTGCAGATGAGGTGATTCTCACCATCCAGGATCAGTGCTTGCATGCAGGGAGCGATTTGGAGTGGATCGTTGACACGGCCGCCTCCTATCATGTGACTCCACACAGGGAGTTTTTCACCACCTACACTAGGGGTGATTACGAGAGAGTCTTGATGGGTAACGAGAGTTACTCTAAGATCATTGGCATGGGCACCATCTCGATCCAGACAGATGTTGGGTGCTCAAGGACACTCCATAATGTGAGGCATGTTCCTGATGTGTGGCTTAGCCTTATATCTGGCTCACAGCGAGATAGTGAAGGCTACCATCTGAAGTTCGGCGACATCAAATGCAAGATCAACAAGGGTTCTCTCATCATGGCGAGAGGCAGGTTGTGTCACTGATGAGCGCTCCCGTACCCTTAGTTAATTCGGTCAAATTAATGGTCCAAATTAATTTTTAAGTGTTCGTTGCAGTCGGATGCGGGAGGTTGATCAAAAACCACTTAAGTCAGATGTTGGTCAATTTTAAGCGGTGATATTTTTTTACTTGGTGAAGTCCAAGGTCGATCTCAGGGAGGCAACTGTCTCCTTAGGTTGATTACAACAATTTACAAGTGTTTGATATTCGGGGAACAATTTTTTTTTGGTATTTTTTTAATTCCTATGCAGACATATGCAGACAATTCTTAGCCAATTTAAAGTCAAATTTAATTGATGTGTCAAACGAAGTCCAAAAATAATGAAAATTGGCCAGATGATTATTTATGATGAAAATGACCTACACTAATTTTTTTGGAATTTTTCGACTCAAAATAAATTTTCTGTGAATTAAACAAACAGACAGAGTGATTCTCAGTGTTTAATTTTTAATAAATATCAAACCACAATTTCTCCAAGAACTAAAATTATCCTAGGAAGGTCTAATGATCAGGGACCTAGGAAAATTGACAGAACTTAAATTTATTGTGAAATGAATTAATTAAAATTAATTAAAGAAAATCACTAAACTATTTATTGAGGCCTCGTTATGCGTGCAAATGACATGAAATTTTTATGGAGTGTTGAAAATGGTGTCCTTAAGCTACTGTGAATTTTTGGTGATTTTTGAAGGCACTGATATTTAATTAAAAATCAAATGGCATCACTGGGCAAAATATGACACAAATGAACCAATTAATTCATTGATAATTCAATTAAGCCAACAAAAATCAGACACGTGTACAAACTAACAGAGGACAAAATTCTCAACAACTTGCAATTTTTAGAATTTCAAAATGATGAAAAATGCATGCTATGGACACGTGCAAACACAAGGGTGTAAATGCAATAATGGAAATTGAAAATTCAATAAGTAAATATGCTGACAGGGACTAAAATGCAATTACCGATACTATGCAGGACTTCTATGCAATTTCTCCACGAACCACGTGCTCCTCACGTGTTGTCTGCTTCACAGGGGCCTTTTTGCAATTTGTGAAAGCTCCAGGGGCATCGGTGCAAATAACCCAGGCCGCACGTGCTCCTCACGTGGGGCGGCCTAGGTTCGGAGGGCGTCGGAGGCTCGGAGTGGGGCTCGGGTCTTCTGGAGGCTCGGGCTAGCCTCGGAGCAGCTTCGGGTTACCCGAGCCTAGGCTTGGGAGGCCGAGGCTCGGATAAGACGACGTGGCGGCTTAAAGGCCCTTGGATCAAGATGAATCCAAGGGGTGTCGGTGAAGGCGCGTGGCGGCTGGTGAGGCGTCCGATCCGAGGTGTGATCGACGGTCGAGGACGATGGCGGCGAAAGGACGCGTGGCGAGGCGAGGTCCGTTCGATCAGAGGATCGAACGGCTGCTGCTTCTTCTCCTTCAACGGGCCTCCGCCGCCTGCGGAGGAGATGGCTGCGCTCCGGTGAAGGCTGCTGAGCTCCGCCTCTGTCGCCAAGCTCCGGTGATGAGCTTCGTCAGCTCCCACCTAGCTCGGAAGAAGCGGAAGAGCTCAGGGCGTCTTCCGGTGGTCTCTGGATGACTGGAGGAGGACTGGAGCTCTGAGTCGATGAAGCTCGAGGAAGGCTCCGGCGAGGCTCCGGCGAATGATCAAAGATGTACCTGCAAGCGTTAACTGTATAGCCGAAGCTGGTTCGTGCGATTGTGGAGAAGCGGTGCTGGTTGACGAGGCCTAAGGTGGCTTGAGGTGGTCGGGCGATGTTGCTCCGGCCAAGTGGCGGAGCTGGAGATCGGTGGATAGTGGAGTTGGGTGACTGAAGGCGGAGAGATGCCAGCGATGATCAGAGCTCCATCGCGAAGCTCATCGGAGTGTCGAGGATGCGCGGAGATGACCGTGGACGGCGAATAAAAGCGGAGAAAATAGAGGAAAAAGAAGAACAAGATCGGAGAAGAAATGGAGGGAGTTTCACCTGGGGATGGGGCCTCCTGCTTGAGGTCCAGGTCGTCGCTCGAGGGCCGGTGATCGCCCGAGCTCGTGCAGCGTCACGGAAGGCAGCTGCGACACGGCGGAGATGCCGTGGATCTCGCCGGAGAAGACGCCTGTCTTCGCTCGAAGAGACGGCCAATTGCTGTCACCAATTGAGAGCTCTGAGCTTGGGGGTTTCTCCTGGAGTGGCGGATAGCGATGAAGGTGGCCGGAGGGCGAGTATTTATAGGATGGAAGTCTCGGCAGAGCTGGTGATGGGGCGAAGTTCATGGCTGTCGTGGGGCGAGTGTGGCGGAGATGGTGGTGTGCGAGGGAGCTGGCGAGGGAGATGGATGAGTGGGGTGTGTCGTGGGGGTGATGGTGGTCGAAGAAGGTGGCTGGAGTGCGGCCAAGAATAGGAAGGGGCAGCCCCTCCCGCAAGGCGGAGATCGTGGGAGAGAGGGGGTGCCCGAGGTAGGGGACGAAGCCCTGGCCGTTGGATCTTGTGATCCAACGGCCAGATCGAAGCGCAAAGGAGCGGGTCTGATTAGATCTGGTTGAGATGATCTGAGGTTGTGATGGCGACACGTGGCGTGAGCTGGGCGAAGTGTGAGCAAGCGGCTAGGATCGGGTCTAGGTGACGTGATCTAAGGGTCAAGATTCGCTGGAAGGTGGGCGGCTGTGATGAGAGGATCGGGGGCGTGATCGAGCGGCGTAGATGTCGCCACGTGGCTCGCTGAGAGCGCGGCGCTAAGGGACGGCCCAGATCAGTCCTTGGCGATCGATCGGTCGGTTGCGATTATTGGGGAGCCAACGGCTCAGATGGAAAGGCTGAGAATGTGATCGAAGGGCTCAAGAGGTGACGCGTGGTGCACTGTGGGCGGGGTGCTAATGGATGGCGGAGATGACGAGTGTGGAATGATCAGACGGCTGAGGGAGTGCGCGCACGTGGTCACAGAGGGACCGTTGGATCTGAAGCTCGATCCAACGGTGGGGGGCGCGGGCGGATAAGGCTAAGGATAGCGGGCCGCGTGGCGCAATCAGAGGGCGCCACGTGGCCTGCTGTGAGTGGCTGGAGGAAGAAATGCGTGTAGAGAGAAGAGGAAGCCGAATTTGGAAAAACTCAAAACATGAAAGTTGTAGATCTTGATGAGATCTACAAGTTTCATGTTGACCAAAAACGGAGATGAGGTCACATATAATACATAAATACAAAGATACATAAATATACATATGTAGTATATAAAATGACCCAAAAACCCAAGTTTCTCATACAAGCTCCAATTTCGATGAAATCAGTCTCATTTTGAAGGTCTTTTAATGTGTAGTATTCTAAGAGTGAGTAGACCTAATTAGGGGTTTGTATGAGGGCTTTATGTGTGTTTTAATGTACAAGGGTTCTCAGGATATTTGGGCTATTTTACAAGGGTGATTTTAGGCATTCTTCCCTATGGTATTAAGGAGTATATACATATATATTATAGAGAAGAGGTTATTTGATGAAGATGTATTTTACAAGGGATTTTTGGCATTCTTATTTAAATGCAGATGAGCTGCTAAAATGCATGAATTATGGATGCATGCATGAGTGTTATTTATGCAAGATAAAAGGAAATATGCTTCTATTTTCTCGGGAACAAGGCTCTATTTTTGACTTTTGATGTGATGAATCACAGATTCATCAACCCCCTATACTTAAACCTTGCTCGTCCCCGAGCAACTAAATGAAATGCAAGAGTGAAATGATTTTGGGTTCCATGCCAAGGTCATGAACAAAAGTTGAAAATGGAGCCTGACTCGACCTTTGGATTAATTGTGTGGCGGAACCTTATTGGGACCTGAACTTAAGACCTAACAGACTTCAAGTTCCACAAGTCTTCTATTCAAGACGCCTTAACAGTCAGGTCAGAATAATTCCTCAAACGCAAATTTCTGATGACTATGATTCTTACTTGTACTGTGTAAGTGAGATATAGCTCTCCATATCAGAAATGACTCGGAACCAGCCTCCTCTAACAAGGTAACTCAATAACCTGGTCCAGTAACTCTTTCCTCGAGGAGCGGGGTATTCCCTTCTAAGTTCAAGTGCGACCAACCCAAGAGGAGGGGGTAGAGAAAAGAATGGACAGTGGCCAGTGTAGCCACCTATCCCGGGATGCCTGACCAGTGTAGCCAAGTCATCCAGCTGCATTTTCCTTGCTAATATACATACTCCGACAGGTATTATTCTTTTTCTTGGACCTGTCTGATTTTTTTGGAGTTCTTTCTTGCATTTTTTTTTTGGAACTATATTCAAGGTGCAGCATATACATCAGGAGTTTTTCCTCTTGAGCCAGTAGACTATCCCTCTTTTGAAGCATTATTGCAACCCACAGCATCCCGTCCTTAGCCTTCATCACCACTAGACCAAGTTGAGACGCACTTCCTTCACTATAAGAAGAAGAGAGGTTCCGCCTAGAAGTACTACCCTCATATGCTACCCCAAGTCAAAGGAAACTACCTCCTTACCACCTCATCAATGAAGAGCTACGTGCATAGTGTTTGTCCAAGTTAGGTCATTATCTAAAAGAATCCTGCGTATGCACGAGATATTCTACTTAGACTAGTCAAGATGACATGTGAACATAGACTTGCGGACTCAAAGAATTAAGTCTCTTGACCTGAGAAATCTTAACTCCAGTTCCTATAAAGTTCCTCTGAAATTAGGTGGATTAAGGTCAAATCAAGTCCATCCTCAATATCTACTCATAACTTGGTTCAGAACCCACTAGCTTTTCACTTTGCATATGCAGAAATATGCAGATGAGATGAGATGTCATGCTATGAAAATGCAGGACTCTTTTTATTATTTTTTTATGCAGGGATGATATGCAAGAGTAAATAAGAAGCCTTTATTTTTGTTTTATTTTTCTGGTATACACAATTATTTACAAAAGTATGTTTTACAAGAATTTTAAGTATTATACACATATTATACAAGTATACAAAAAGTTTTTTTTTTTTACCCACCCGTAATTATTGCAAAATATATACAACAATACGCGAAAATACGAGCTAGGGGTAAAGTATATATGTAATATATACACGCCCCCCTATACTTAGCGTGTGCTATGTCCTCAGAGCACGAAAGCGACTAAAAAGACATAGCTCGGGCTAAGCGTAGGAGAGCTAAAATAACAGAAGTATAGAAGTCGTCTCGCCCCCCTATACTTAGGCTCTGGCAGCCTAAGTGTAGAAGAAGATCAGAAATGGGGCGGACGAGGTTAAGAGGATAAATGAAGGAGTATCAGTGCGGGCATCGGTCCCCCCTATACTTAGGCTTAGGTCAGCCTAAGTATCGGTAGGAAATGAGTATAAGGACCAATGTGATCTGGAGAATGTACAGTGAATCGACTCGGGTGACCCCTTCCCCCTATACTTAGGATCTGGTCATCCTAAGTACAGTCTGAGATAATGATTCGATGATGTGGGGACGGGTTACTAGAATCGTGAAGGTAAGGATAGGATATACAGGAAGAATGATATATATACAGCTGAGTCGGTCTGAATCTTTTGAAGATGCTGCTGATGGCTGGAGTTCATTGCTGCAAGTTCTCATACGCGGCTTGAGATGTATCTGCTGTATCTGTCTCGCATATGAATACAATCTCCTCCACATGGACTAACTGTTCCTTGGATTCGACGAAGTGCTTCAACAGCTGCCCATTTACTAGGAATGTTGGTGCGTCATCTGCGAGATCTGAGATCTCGACACATCCACTATCATGCACCGTTCGGACAACGAATGGTCCCGTCCACTTAGACTTTAGTTTGCCTTGGAAAGTCTTCAGCCTGGCATTGAACAACCATACCTTCTGTCCAGGAACAAAGGTCTTTCGTCTGATATATCTATCGTGCCAACGCTTAACCTTGTCCTTGTACACCACACTGTTGTCGTATGCTCGGTTTCTGACTTCCACAAGCTCATTCAGATCCATGTCTCTTTGTTTCTGGCCTAGGTGTGTGTTCCAGTTGACTTTCTTTATTGCCCATTCTGATTTGTGCACTAACTCTGCGGGCAAATGGCACGGCTTTCCGAATACCATTCGGAATGGGGAGGTGCCTAACGGAGTCTTGTAAGCCGTCCTATATGCCCAGAGGACTTGATCCAAGATCTGAGACCAGTCCTTCCTGTCTGGGCGGACGAGCTTTTGCAATATGGTTTTCACCTCCCTATTCGACACCTCAGCCATACCATTGGTTTGTGGGTGGTAAGGACTAGCGACACGGTGTTCGATGCCGTAATCCTTCAGGAGTTTCTTCACCTCCCGATTCACAAAGTGGCTACCCCCATCTGATATCATCATTTTGGGGATCCCGAACCTAGAGATTATGTGCTCTCTGATAAATTTACAGACAGTCTTGCTGTCTGCGGCTCGGGTCGGGATAGCCTCCACCCATCTGGACAGATAGTCAACCGCAAGAAGGATGTATTCAAACCCGTGGCTGACAGGGAATGGGCCCATGAAATCGATGCCCCAGGCGTCAAAGACATCACAAATGATGACCGGCTGCATTGGCATCTCATCCTTGGAACCAACGGTTCCTCCCATCCTCTGGCAAACTGGGCACGACTTCGCGAAGGCGGTGGCATCGCGAAACAGAGTCGGCCAGTAAAAGCCACATTGAAGTACCTTCCATGCGGTCCTCTTCCCGGAGTGGTGTCCTCCTGCCTCTAAGCTATGGCATAAAGAAAGGACACTCTGGTATTCCTCCTGAGGAATACAACGTCTCCAGACACAATCCGGTCCTTCAAAGAAAAGGATCGGATCCTCCCAATGGTAGTGTCTAGCGTCCGACTTTAATCGGTCAATTTGGCTCTTGGGCCAATCCTCGGGAACTTTCTTGGAGACAAGATAGTTCACGATATTGGCATACCATGGGAGTGAGTCGATAACAAAAATCGACTCGTCAGGGAAGGAGTCTCGAATCGGGGAAACCTCGGAAGTATTAAGATCTTCGAGACGAGAGAGATGATCGGCTACTACGTTCTTCTTTCCAGGTTTATCACGGATGTCCAAATCAAACTCCTGGAGAAGTAAAATCCAACGAAGAAGACGCGCCTTCGCGTCCTTCTTCTCCATTAAATATCGTAGTGCCGTGTGGTCTGTGAACACAGTTACCTTGGATCCGATTAAATGAGATCTGAATTTGTTCAAGGCAAACACTACCGCAAGCATTTCCTTTTCGGTAACTGTATAGTTACGCTGAGCAGAATCAAGCACTTTGCTTGCGTAGTGAATTGCAAACGGGACGCCATCTCTTCTTTGTCCCAATACAGCCCCAACAGCATAATCTGAGGCGTCCGTCATGATCTCAAAAGGGAGAGACCAATCTGGGGCTTGTAAGATGGGTGCGTCCATGATCATTCCTTGTAATCGCTTAAAGGCCTCAAGACACTTGTGATCGACAATAAACTCCGCGTCTTTGCCTAAAAGCTCAGTTAGCAGTCGGGCAATCTTAGAAAAATCCTTAATAAATCTCCGATAAAATCCGACATGCCCGAGGAACGACCGCAACTGCCGTACGTTGGTTGGTGGCTGGAGTCGTCTGATCACGTCCACCTTGGCAGGGTCAACCTCCATTCCTCTCTTGGAGATGACATGCCCCAACACTATGCCCTCCGTCACCATAAAGTGACTTTTCTCCCAGGAGAGCACCAGATTGACCTCACAACATCTTTTGAGGACTCGGTCCAGATTCCTAAGGCAGGAATCAAAAGAGTCGCCGTGGACCGAGAAGTCATCCATGAAGACTTCCAGGAATTCGCCGACCATTTCGGCGAATACAGCAATCATGCACCTTTGGAAAGTACCTGGAGCATTGCATAGCCCAAAAGGCATGCGCCTGAAAGCATAGGTACCAAAGGGGCATGTGAACGTGGTTTTTTCCTGGTCCTCCGGAGCTATGGCTACTTGATTGTAGCCTGAGAACCCATCAAGAAAACAAAAGAATTCTTTCCCCGCTAGTCTTTCTAAAATCTGATCAATAAATGGCAGGGGGAAATGATCCTTTTTCGTCGCGGCATTCAGGCGTCTGTAATCCACACAGACGCGCCACGACGTGGGTACTCTTGTCACGATCTCCTCTCCGTCCTCATTGGTGGTCGTCTGAATTCCCGACTTTTTCGGGACAACATGGATTGGGGCCACCCACTTAGAATCGGAGATTGGGTAAATGAAACCCGCGTCGCACCATTTTTCTATCTCTTTCTTCACAACCTCTCGTAGATTTGGATTCAACCGACGTTGGAATTCACGAGAGTTTGGCTTCGTTCTCCAAGTATATATGGTGCGAACACAGAGCGGGATTTATCCCGTGGAGATCGGAAATGCTCCAGCCTATTGCCTTGCGGTTCTTCTCCAGGATCTCTAGCAAGCGAGACTCCTGCTCCTCGGTCAATTGCGAACTGATAATGACCGGAAATTTCTTGTCCTGGCCCGCAAGGAAGGCATATTTCAGAGTTGTGGGTAAAGGTTTGAGCTCGGGGATGGTATAATCGTCTAAGAAGTCTGGCTCAATCCGATCTGGTTCGGTGTTGGACGTGGCTGGATCCTGTTCTGCAGCGGCTGCCACCAAGCTCGGCTCTGGAGTCGGATCGTCAAAGGTCTCCATGCAATCGGCAAACGCCTCGTCCGACTCGTCATCCTCATCTTCCGATTGTCCTAAGGATGTAAGGACTGACAGGCCCACTTGGGCCTCTGTGTCATCGAAGATGTAGGGCGATGCAGGCTCAGAGCTGTACTCGTTCCTGAGGATCTCGCAGACTGACTCATGCACTGGATCATCTTCAAAGGAGATGGACACGTCGGTGCTGGCTGGGTTCTGTCTCCATGGCCCAACTAAGTCTACATGTTCACGGTCTGTTTCGAGAGAAGAGTACTCGGTGCTGGATTCGGAGTCTGGTCTCTGCCATCTCGTCTGCTTCATCTCTAATTCCTCATCTCCGCCTGGAGTTTGGAACTGAATTTTCCCATTCTTATAATCGAATAAGGCCCCTGCTGTTCTGAGGAAGGGCCTACCCAAAATGATCTGGGAATCTCTCCAATTACGAGGGGTTTCCATATCGAGGACAGTAAAGTCCACCATGTATTCTTGCCCCTCGACTTTGATCACAATGTTCCTTAACTCTCCTTGGGACTTCTTAGTGGATTTGTCCGCGAACTGAAGAATAGCTCTAGATTTCCTAAGAGGTCCGAGATTGAGCCGCTCATAGAGGGCTGTGGGCATCAAGTTGATCGAGGAACCATTGTCCAGGAGAGTGCGTGCAAACGCGATGTAATCAACATGACTCACTACATAGTGTGCACCCATGTCTCTTCGTTTCTGAGGAAACGAGTTCTTTATTGCACAAGTCGTGGCTACGGATAGAACGTGTTTCTCAACACGGCTTTTGGTTTTCCTGCTAACCCTAGTAGGTGTGCATCTCACCTTAAGGTATTTTTGGAATGCAGGGGTCATTTCCACGAACTTGTCAAAGGGGATTGTGACCTTGATATGTTTGTTACAAAACTCAGCCATCTCAGGGTCATCTTTTTGGATTTTGTTGTTTTTCTTCTTCCCACCCTTGAGAGCTTGGGGGAAAGGGATTATTAACTCAGGTTCTGGAACTGAAATATCTTCATTAGCTGCTGAAACTGAGTTCTGAACAAGACTCTGACTCGGACTTTTATACAGACTCTGACTCTGACTCTGACGAAAGGGAAAATGCGTGGGCGAAACCGGTGATGCTCCTTCCGCTTCTTCTGGCTGGTCCTCCTCAGATGGAGGTGCGGGCTCATCGGTGTCGTCGGACTCGGGATGACTGCGGGGCTGGTGCTTCGAGGACTCAGATGCCCTCTTCTTCTGCTGGTGGTGGTGGTGCTCCTCCTCTTCCTCCTCCGAATTCTCCTCAGGTCGAATTTCGGAGGTTCCTTCCTGTTGTGCCCGTGCCCGATCAGGTATGGTCACGGTCCTTCCGCTCCTGAGGGACATATGGTTAACATTATCATACGAAGGGATCTCATGTTCAGATAAATAATTATCTGAATAGTATACCTGATCTCGGGGTCGGTTCTGGCCTTGATGTATGCTATTTGGGTTGGCCTGAACCTGTGCGGGAATTGGAGTCCTTGGCGCCATTTGTTGGTCCTGAGCACGAGAGACCCGATTGATGTCGGTTCTCATGTCCAGGTAGTCGTTCTGCATCTGCTGGACCCTATCAGACAGGGTCTGGATCGCCAAGGTGAGGGACTCCAATTCGGTGGGCTGGGCTGGCTGCTGAGTGGATGCGGTCCTGAACTGGCCCTGCTGGCCGTGCCGGTACTGCTGCTGATGGGGCGGTGCTGGCCCCTGCTGGTAGGTGCGCTGCTGTGGCTGGTACCCTTGTTCTGGCCTGGACTGATATCGCGGGATTGTGACGGGCCTGGTCTCTTGGTAGACTGGGGTTGGGCGGTGTGCCTGGTCCTTCCCCATCTCGATTTGCCGGACTAGTGGGTCGCGGCTATACCAGAGCCCGTTGATTTCGTAAACGGGCGGAGGCTCCTCGTACTCTGTCTCCACTGGTGGGGGTGCATGATGGTTCTGCTGGGTGTAAGTCTGATCCCAGCTGCTCTGAGACCCCGGTGCCTGTTCCTGTACAAGATGGACTCGATGTACAGGTACAGGTGGTGCAGAAGGGGTGGGTAGCTTGATCTTGGCTACCTTTTCAGAGAGTTCCTCCACCTTCTTGGGAAGGCTCGAAAGAGACTCCATCTCCGCGACTCTCTTGTGGATCTGCTCGACCATAGTAAGCTTGTCTGCAATCATCCCCATGCTGGGGATGAGGTCCTCTGTCAGATCTGCAACAGTCCTTCTAGTTGTCTCATTGGATAGAATCGAGGGAGACAACTGATAGGCCCTTGTGGCCTGTGACCTGCCGGTTTCTGCCATCTGTTCTAGGATCTTCCACACGGCGTGCTCGTTCTTGTTCAGATAGCTTCCTCCACAGGCGGCGCTGACTAACCCCTGCATCTCTGGGGTTAGGCCGCAGAACAAGGTCTGGACTAGGATCGCCTTAGAAATGCCGTGGCACGGGCATTTCTGTACTAAGTCATTGAACCTGTCCCACGCCTCGTGGAACGGTTCGCAGGGTCCTTGGGCGAAGCTGGCAATCTTTGTTCGCATCTGATTGGTTCTACTGAGTGGGTAGAACTTCTTCAAGAAGAGGTCCTTGAACTGCATCCAGGTAGTACATACCACCCCTAGGTTTTTCAGCCAATGTGCAGCCTTATCTCCTAAGGCAAACGGGGTGGCTTTCAGCCGGATATAATCTTGGCCAACATTGGGATGGCTCAGATTATTGCAAACTAGTTCGAAGTCACGGAGGAAAGTGTACGGCTCTTCGCTTAGGTTTCCGTTGAACTTCGGCAGCAGGCTAAGGAAGTGGGGCTTCAGCTCGAATGCCTGGTCGGGAACTGCAGGTGCTAGCCAATTTTGGATTTCGTTCTCCGCCGGGTTATAGGTATCGACCATTGGTCGGTCGATCCCTTCAGCTACTATTATCCGCCCCATTCGTGCAGTGAGATCAGCATTTTTCTGTTCAGCTTCAGCAAGGCGTCTTAGAATCTGTCTCATCTGGTCCTCATCAGGCGGCATCTTTGGTGGCATTTCTTCCTCTACTTCTGGGGATTGGAAAATAAGGTCGGTGTTAGAGGTTGAATCAAGGAAGGGATAACCGAGGCAATGATCTTCCTCGGTAATCTCAGAGGAGATACAAGGGTTGGTTTGAGAGTAACCACCCTGAGCAGGAGGGAACCAGGACTCAAGAGGGTCATGAGTCATGGGTGGTCCAAGGTGCGCTCGGACCGGAAAAGACGAGTTACTTGGGGGACTCATAGAGAGATCAGTGAACGGTGCGTCGAGATCTCCCCAGTCACTCATCTTGGTGAAGCAAGAAGAAGATAGGATTTTACTCCTACCTGAAGCAAGCACAAGATCAATCCAAGACCCTGGATTCACACTCAACACAGTGAAGGACTCAAAGTTGAGTCCAATTTATCTTGTAGTTTTTAAGTGTGATTTTCAAGCAAATCTAGCAAGGATTACGCGGCCTAGAGGGAAGTCGGCTCAGAACCGGATGCGTCTTCCCTGTCTATCCTGTCGTCTAAGATACCGCCGCTCCTTCCTTTCTTCGCTCCTATCCCAAGCCGATGGACTCAGTGACCATGCCCCTATCTACCTGCAAGCAGGCGGAGGCTGACAAGGCAGGAACTTCGCCCCGGAGGGTTACTGGCAACTTGTCGCGAAGTACCGCAATTTCGCCCCTATCTACCTGAGACAGGCGGAGGCTACTTGGTACTAGTCAAAGAATCTGAAAATATTCGGCTCGTGATATTTGCTAGGATCAGTTAGAACGTGATATGGAAGACGGGGATTTGGGCTCTACCTTAGGGTGTTCACACACACTCAGGTACCCTCACTCAGCCTGAAAACAAGGTCGGGGATTAGTCTCCCGCAAACAATTTTCAGCTTTTATTCCCTTTTTATGGTCAATACTGTTAGCAGTCCCAGTTTTAAAATTAGGTTATCACTGTAATTAATCACCACAAAGCACGCCTATCGGACAGTCCCAATTTCCTTTTTAATTAAGTGAGAAAATCAGAGGGGGGAAATCGAGAAAAGCCGATGCAAGTTGAAATCTATGTGCCTATGCCAAGTAGAGAATACTTACAGTGGTCCTTCGCTTCTTGATGCAGGATGCTATACAGAATTGAAAACTCTACCCTACATGCAAATGCAAGCGATGAAAGCCGCTCCTAGACAGGCAGTTCTATTAACGTGAAGAACGGTTTAATTTGAACTAAGTCCTGCGGTCTAGGTGCGTCTATTAAGTGTGTTGTGTGGTCCTATTGATTACGAGCACAACAAGTCCTGGAGTGGCTCGAGGAGCCGCTAGTGCAAGCTAAATTACCAATCACCCACACAGCACACGGGACACAGTTTTCCACTATATTTACACGCGCGAGCTCCCAACGGGAACCGCTGGAAATAATGCAAAAGAAAAAATAAAAAATGAAAAGTACAATGCCTCTCTTTCTCTCAACACACTTTAAATGCTAAGTCCATGAAGCGTCGCCGACTCCTCGCGGTCCTCGCACAAAAATGAAATAGAGGTCAGAGAGTGACACAAAAATGAAGCAAAAAAGAAAACAAATAAGAGAAATAATTACAAGAAAAACCGGGGGTCAGACTACCCGGGGATTAGAAATCAAACACTTCAAAAAATATGCTACAAATTAACCTAAGCCGTGCCTCCCCGGCAACGGCGCCATTTTGATGAGCGCTCCCGTACCCTTAGTTAATTCGGTCAAATTAATGGTCCAAATTAATTTTTAAGTGTTCGTTGCAGTCGGATGCGGGAGGTTGATCAAAACCACTTAAGTCAGATGTTGGTCAATTTTAAGCGGTGATATTTTTTTACTTGGTGAAGTCCAAGGTCGATCTCAGGGAGGCAACTGTCTCCTTAGGTTGATTACAACAATTTACAAGTGTTTGATATTCGGGGAACAATTTTTTTTGGTATTTTTTTAATTCCTATGCAGACATATGCAGACAATTCTTAGCCAATTTAAAGTCAAATTTAATTGATGTGTCAAACGAAGTCCAAAAATAATGAAAATTGGCCAGATGATTATTTATGATGAAAATGACCTACACTAATTTTTTTGGAATTTTTCGACTCAAAATAAATTTTCTGTGAATTAAACAAACAGACAGAGTGATTCTCAGTGTTTAATTTTTAATAAATATCAAACCACAATTTCTCCAAGAAATAAAATTATCCTAGGAAGGTCTAATGATCAGGGACCTAGAAAAATTGACAGAACTTAAATTTATTGTGAAATGAATTAATTAAAATTAATTAAAGAAAATCACTAAACTATTTATTGAGGCCTCTTATGCGTGCAAATGACATGAAATTTTATGGAGTGTTGAAAATGGTGTCCTTAAGCTACTGTGAATTTTTGGTGATTTTTGAAGGCACTGATATTTAATTAAAAATCAAATGGCATCACTGGGCAAAATATGACACAAATGAACCAATTAATTCATTGATAATTCAATTAAGCCAACAAAAATCAGACACGTGTACAAACTAACAGAGGACAAAATTCTCAACAACTTGCAATTTTTAGAATTTCAAAAATGATGAAAAATGCATGCTATGGACACGTGCAAACACAAGGGTGTAAATGCAATAATGAAATTTGAAAATTCAATAAGTAAATATGCTGACAGGGACTAAAATGCAATTACCGATACTATGCAGGACTTCTATGCAATTTCTCCACGAACCACGTGCTCCTCACGTGTTGTCTGCTTCACAGGGGCCTTTTTGCAATTTGTGAAAGCTCCAGGGGCGTCGGTGCAAATAACCCAGGCCGCACGTGCTCCTCACGTGGGGCGGCCTAGGTTCGGAGGGCGTCGGAGGCTCGGAGTGGGGCTCGGGTCTTCTGGAGGCTCGGGCTAGCCTCGGAGCAGCTTCGGGTTACCCGAGCCTAGGCTTGGGAGGCCGAGGCTCGGATAAGACGACGTGGCGGCTTAAAGGCCCTTGGATCAAGATGAATCCAAGGGGTGTCGGTGAAGGCGCGTGGCGGCTGGTGAGGCGTCCGATCCGAGGCGTGATCGAGCGGCGTAGATGTCGCCACGTGGCTCGCTGAGAGCGCGGCGCTAAGGGACGGCCCAGATCAGTCCTTGGCGATCGATCGGTCGGTTGCGATTATTGGGGAGCCAACGGCTCAGATGGAAAGGCTGAGAATGTGATCGAAGGGCTCAAGAGGTGACGCGTGGTGCACTGTGGGCGGGGTGCTAATGGATGGCGGAGATGACGAGTGTGGAATGATCAGACGGCTGAGGGAGTGCGCGCACGTGGTCACAGAGGGACCGTTGGATCTGAAGCTCGATCCAACGGTGGGGGGCGCGGGCGGATAAGGCTAAGGATAGCGGGCCGCGTGGCGCAATCAGAGGGCGCCACGTGGCCTGCTGTGAGTGGCTGGAGGAAGAAATGCGTGTAGAGAGAAGAGGAAGCCGAATTTGGAAAAACTCAAAACATGAAAGTTGTAGATCTTGATGAGATCTACAAGTTTCATGTTGACCAAAAACGGAGATGAGGTCACATATAATACATAAATACAAAGATACATAAATATACATATGTAGTATATAAAATGACCCAAAAACCCAAGTTTCTCATACAAGCTCCAATTTCGATGAAATCAGTCTCATTTTGAAGGTCTTTTAATGTGTAGTATTCTAAGAGTGAGTAGACCTAATTAGGGGTTTGTATGAGGGCTTTATGTGTGTTTTAATGTACAAGGGTTCTCAGGATATTTGGGCTATTTTACAAGGGTGATTTTAGGCATTCTTCCCTATGGTATTAAGGAGTATATACATATATATTATAGAGAAGAGGTTATTTGATGAAGATGTATTTTACAAGGGATTTTTGGCATTCTTATTTAAATGCAGATGAGCTGCTAAAATGCATGAATTATGGATGCATGCATGAGTGTTATTTATGCAAGATAAAAGGAAATATGCTTCTATTTTCTCAGGAACAAGGCTCTATTTTTGACTTTTGATGTGATGAATCACAGATTCATCAGTCACACACTTTACATGACTAGAGTGAAGGTCATGGATGGCAGTTTGCATGCTACTGAGGCAGATAATTCAGATTTGTGGCACCGTCGACTTGGGCACATGAGCCAGAAGGGCTTACAACTTTTGAGCAAGAAAGAATTGATCCCCTACCACAATGACATCACTTTGTCTCCTTGTGATGCATGTGAGGTTGGGAAGAGCAGGAGTATGCCATATAGAGCCAGATCCAAGGTGAAGGGAGACCTTCTACAGTTGGTCCATTCTGACATTTGTGGTCCTATGGACACGACCTCTTTGGGAGGCAACATGTACTTTGTCACCTTCATTGATGATGCATCTAGGAAGGTGTGGGTGTACATTCTGAGATCGAAGGATCAGGTGTTTGATTGCTTCAAGAAGTTTCATGCCATGGTTGAGCGCGAGACAGGAAAATTGTTGAAGTGTCTACGCACGGACAATGGGGGAGAGTACATCTCCCATAGCTTTCAGGGCTATTGTGCAGAGCACGACATCAGGCATGAGAGGACAGAGCCAGGTACACCCCAGCACAATGGTCTAGCTGAGAGGATGAACCGAACCATTGTTGAGAGAGTTCGATGTATGCTGAAGACAGCAAAGTTGCCCAAGACCTTTTGGGCTGAGGCGGTTCGCACCGCATGTTACTTGGTGAACCGATCTCCATCAGTTCCTTTGGGCTTCCAGATTCCAGAGCGTGTTTGGACAGGGAAAGACCCCTCATATGCTCATTTGAGGGTGTTTGGATGCAAGGCGTATGCATTGGTACCCAAGGAGCAGCGAAAGAAGTTGGATGACAAGGCAGTGCCTTGTATTTTTCTTGGCTATGGAGATCAGGAGATTGGATACCGTCTTTGAGATCCAAGGAAGAAGACAGTCACCAGGCACAGGGATGTGATCTTTTATGAGAACCAGACATTGGCTTAGGACACTACTGAGAGTGGTGATGCAGATGAGTTTTCACTTGATGATGACAGTGATGAGGACACAGAGCCCTCTCCAGTACAGGGTACATGTGGAGAGGATGGACAGCTAGAGCAGCGCGAGCCAGATGCAGACCCCGTTGATGCAGGTCTAGGGGACCTAGGGCAGGGGAGCAGCCTCATCCACTTGCAGATGCAGTAGAGCTTCAGGTCAGGAGATCTGAGAGGACACGCCAGCCATCATCCCGTTACCCTACTTCTAGGTACGTGATGCTCACAGATGCAGGTGAGCCATACACCTTTGAGGAGGCACAGGTGCACAAGGACAAGGGTCATTGGCAGAATGCAATGAATGAAGAGATGTCATCTCTCAAGAAGAATCATACTTATGACCTTGTTGAGCTTCCTAGAGGGAAGAAAGCCTTGAAGAACAAGTGGGTTTACAAACTGAAGTCAGATGACAGCGGCAAGCAGGTGAAGCACAAGGCCAGGTTGGTAGTGAAAGGATTCAGCAAGAAGGAAGGAGTGGACTATGATGAGATCTTCTCCCCAGTGGTGAAGATGAATTCAGTAAGAATGGTGCTAGGACTTGTTGCTAGCATGGACCTTGAGCTGGAGCAGATGGATGTGAAGACGACATTTCTTCACGGTGATTTGAAGGAAGAGATCTACATGGAGCAGCCACAGGGTTTTCAAGAGAAAGGGAAAGAGCACATGGTTTGCAGGTTGAGGAAGAGTCTTTATGGCTTGAAGCAAGCCCCGAGACAGTGGTATTTGAAGTTTGATACTTTCATGGGAAAGCAAGGCCTCAAGAGAACTACAGCCGACCCATGTGTATATGTTCGTCGTCTTCCCAATGACAGGTTCGTCATTCTTTTGATCTACGTGGATGACATGTTGATTGTAGGTCATGATTCCAACCTGATTGCAAAGCTCAAGAGGGAACTCTCCAAAGAATTTGAGATGAAAGATTTGGGCAAGGCAAGTCACATCCTTGGGATGCAGATTACAAGGGACAGGAAGAAGCACATGCTGTGGTTGTCACAAGAAAGCTATGTTGAACGCGTGTTGGAGCGGTTCAACATGAAGAATGCCAAGCTTGTCAGCACGCCTTTAGCCTCTCATTTCAAGCTAACCAAAGAGTCATGTCCTACTACTTCTGAGGAGAAAGCAGAGATGGCCAAGATCCCATACCAGTCAGCAGTTGGGAGCCTCATGTATGCAATGGTTTGCACTAGACCCGACATAGCCCATGCAGTGGGCGTGGTGAGCAGGTTCATGTCCAATCCGGGAAGGACCATTGGGAGGCAGTGAAGTGGATCTTGAGATACTTGAGAGGGACCTCAAGTATGTGTCTTGTGATTGGGAGGTCAGATCCCAAACTTTGTGGTTACACTGATGCAGATATGGCAGGTGACACGGACCAGAGAAAGTCCACCTCAGGCAGGAGGAGCCATATCATGGCAATCCAAGCTACAGAAATGTGTTGCTCTCTCAACTACCGAGGCAGAATACATTGCAGCAGCAGAAGCTGGGAAAGAAGTGTTGTGGCTACAATGCTTTCTTAGTGAGTTTGGATTGGATGACAGTGAGCCGGTCGTGTTTTGTGATAGCCAGAGCGCTATAGACTTGAGCAAGAGCACCATGCACCATGCTCGCATAAAACACATTGATGTGAGATACCATTGGTTGAGGGATGCAATTGAACAGAAGCAGCTCGTGTTGAAGAAGATTCACACCGATGAGAACCCCTCAGACATGTTGACCAAGGCAGTCACTCGTGACAAGCTTCAGCTCTGTAGAGAGCGGAGCGGTGTCACCTCTTGTTGATCTCCATCACATGACAACACCTCCCCGTTGGGGCTGGAGGGGGAGGTTGTTGGGTTTCTTTGCATTTTTTCCAGCCCCAACTTGGGGGTTTTGCAGCTACAACAATTTGTGACTATTGCAGGGGAATTATTGCAAGTTTCCCATCAATTTGGGCATTCCCATTCCAGGGACGGAAGCCCCATCGCAGAATACATTCGTTCCACGCATTTGGCCTGCCGTTTCGAGAGAGAACGGAGCCCTAGCTTGGGTGTTCTTCTCTCCCATTTCCAGCAACAGCGGCAGCAAGGGGTTTCGGACCCCCTTCTCCGACTTCCTCCACGCGATCGGGAGAGCGACTGAGAAGTCGAGCGTCCGTGCTCGAGGGCAGCATCAGCTGGGTTTTTAGCAGCAGCAGTTTGGCTTGGAGAGTGCCCGGTTGGGCAAGCTCGAGAGGAGCTGAAGCGAGGTTGCGTCTGTGACGACCTCAAGAAGCCAAGTTTGGGTCTCCATCCGGGAGCTCACAAGGGAAGTTACTTTGTCCTCCTTGTTTTGAGCACAATATTGGTATAGTTAGATACCTATGGATAGTTTGATACTTGTTGGACAACTATCCATTGTGTGTGGCTTGTATCTCGGTTTTGTGGGCAACAAAACCGGGAAGAACATTGGCTCCATTTGACCGGTAGTGGAATCGTTGCCGGTCTTGCTCCGTGGTTTTTCCCTTGCTCACATTGAGTAAGGATTTCCACGTAAAAATCTTTGTCTCGTGTGGTTGCTTGCTTGCTTGTGATTGTGCTTGTCATTGTTGCTATTGAGTTCCCGTGTGGGGAACATATATCTTGTGTATGCCATCTTTGCTGCAGGACAGTTTAGGGGGGATATATCCTGGTTGATTGATTGTTCCGCATCCATATATCCCCAACAATTATCAGTGATGACATTGACAATATCATCAAGAACAATATCAATAATTATGACGACAAGGTCGACAAGACTATTTATGAATAGCTGTTACTGCTAAAGTGTATTTACTTGGAGTTTTTAATTCAAATATGGAGATATGATCGGGAACTATATCTTTAAGATTAAAGAGTGGTTTTAATCACTACATAAATAGGAAACAATGCCCTTTAGATTTCCTAACGCTACAGTTGAAGCAAAAAAAAATCATACAAATCTTCAATGAATATGGAATTCCATAAAATTTGTAAATATAACAAGATATCTTTCACGTAAGTTATAATTCAAAAATAACATAGCCAAAAGAACATGAAAATTATTTGAAAACTATTCACCATCGGCATTAAATTTCATAGCAAAATCAACATTTTTATTTTACTGATCAGAGTTTCTTCTGTCTTATCCATATGATCCAACATTTTCTGTGTGTTGTCTTTTATTGTTGCCATTCTTGTTGTGTTTGCTGTTATTTGATATGTATAAATGAGAACACCTTCAGTATATAGCCCTTCCAATTAGGTGGAGATTTTTTGGATGATTTTTCTTGAATACACTTTTATCCTCATCATCAGTGTATAAGATAAGAAGTATCTATATATTTTTGGTGAAAATGAAGGAGATATCTAAATATTTTGGTGAAGGTGGAGAAACATCTAGATGTTATTTCCACCTCTCTTTAGTCTAGAAACTTCTCTACAAGTAAATATTTCTATGAGACTTATCCATATGATGCAAGTGGAATATTATGGATCCACATCTTATATTATGTGTGTAAAGAATGCTAGGCTCATGCGTATAAAGGCATGTTGCAATAATATCCTTCGTGGGCAAATTTCAAATCATATTTTCAAGATTTTTCATAAGTTGTTGACATCTCTCATATTTCGTTGTGTGTGATCCATCGTATAATGACCACCAACTATTTACTGTGACATGTTTGAAGAAAGTATTATGTTGCTTAAGAACCCCGTTTAAACATATTTTACAAGGACAATGAATTTGATAGTAAAATAAATGTTCCATTCTTGTAACTCTCTATGTCATCATGAATGACTTAGTTGAACCAAATAAGATTACCAAAAATACTTTGAAAATTTGACTTAGATGTATCATTGTAATAGTCCTTCCTAGTATACTCCTTAAATCAAGCCTAATCATGTTCCCATTGTATTTCCAAATCAGCACCGCAAAAACATGTTTAGATTATACTAGATAGGAGAGACAGAATGCTTTCAAAATTTCTTCAAATGTGGGTCTACATATACCATATATCACGGTATAGTACTTCCGGCGACACCATCATGAACCCGTAAGTTTGAGGTCGCCAAACTAAGAAAACTCGGTACTTACGACAAATTATAGGGACTACAAATGGTACAAATCTATGATATAAGATATGATCGTGAGTGTTAACCGAGCAAGTTCACATAGGTTGACATGATCTAAATGCTCATGTTGATGCGTGCTAAATCAAGCATCTATTATACATGTTGAATAACGTCTTGATAACATTCATACTTAATATCTATCTACACATGGTTACATATCTATTTATGTATCAATCAATATATCGATGAGCATCTCTTTATAGTTGAAACCAAGTATATTGTTGAGTATGTCCCCATGTTCAAGTGATCATCTATATATTTTATAACGATAATAGGCTCGCCTGACATTTTTGAAATTTGATGTAATAAAGATGGGGATACAAGAATCCCCATGATATAACACTAGTGATAACCTTGCATTGCAAAGGGCTAGAGAGGGTTTATAAAAGTAAATTTGTGGTTATTGTGAAACAAACTTAAAAAAAGTAATCCACAAAATTTATTGAATCTGTATACAACTAAAACATAATATCCTATATGGATCCAATTGTACTCACCTTGAATGACTATATACTCACTACACAAAAAAGTAAGGAGTAACAATCCAAATGAGGGTATTCGATGTGGTATTCATTCGGTCAGAAAGAGATGCGATATGCGGTATTTGTTCGATCATGCGGTCTGAAGCGAGTAAGCGGATATACAAAAGTATATGCAGATTATACATTTTGTATTATTTTATTTTAAAAATAATTAAAATAATAACTCAAATTCAAATATTAGAGATTTTTGTTTCGAGAAAATAACAATAGACGAAATATATGCGTAGACTTTTTAGTACAACATGATTTCAAGCAACGCATTTCGAAAAGATGTCCACTTACATAAGAGTAATTCATAACAAAAATTCAAAGGTGAACTTAGTTGGCATACTTATTGTTAAATGCTAAGTATAAGAACAAAAAAATATTATGAGATAAAACAATAATAAATCAATTCATGTTAGAAACATAATAAATTAACTATTAACTAAATGAAATTAAATTGTGTTCAATGATTAAATAATCAGATTCCCTTTTACCAAGAGTTAATGAGATTTTTTTTAGAAGAACAAGCATTAATGAGATGGAAACTAGCTAGGAGATTTATTAAAATTTTGATTGCAGAATATCTGAACAATTGAGAAAAATATTGAATGAAGAAAGCAAACGACTCAGATATATTTTTCATGAAAGAAGATGTATTGGATTCTAAACTAAAGTATATTGAATTCAAATTAAGCAAATGCAAAGATAGGAAATGACATTTGAAGAAATTAAATAAAAGCCCTTTGCATAAACAGTTTTAATTAAATAAAAAAATTATTTTTTACAACAACTGTATAAAAGCATTTTCTATAATCAGTTTAATTAAATATTTAGTAACATTTATTTTTTATGACTCCGAAGAAGAGCAGCAACAACAACTAAAGATGAAGCTTAAATGGAAGGGTCTATCCAATAGACGACCGAGTATGCGGCCGCATATGCGGTTTACTCGACCGCATACTCGCCAAAACCGTATATGTACCGAATATTATATATGTGGTTCGGTCCAATCACCGAATACGCATATGCGGCCGCATATGCGACCGCCTTTCTGAACACTGTTGTAGACATCACATCTTATACGCAATATAATATAAAAGCAACTCTATGCTAAAGAATATATCATTAAGATTTAAAACATCAAGAATAGCGTCAACATAACATCTTACATTGCCAGCCAAAGCAGCATTATATGCGGCCATGAACCAACACAATATAAATACTTAAAATGGTAAATGGTAGAGAATCTATGCTAGGGATACCAAATAGTCTAGTACATTTCACGAGCAAGATTATTCCACTACCCTTTTACATTAGTAAAGTTCAATCAGTGTAAATTGAAAATCTTATATTTCAAAATGACAAGTTAAAAAACCATGTATCAGGTGCATGTACTTAGATCCAAATGATGACTATAAAAAGGAATCCACACAACCAAAAATAAATGCTATCAGTTTATCAAGGAATGTAAGTCAATACTAGTTAACAAAACTGGGATCCTAAAAAGAATCCAAAGTAGAAACACCCATATATTTGAAGGAAATCGAATGTGTTACCATTGGGTCAACCACAGTTTTGATAAAACTCTACAAATCCACTGTCAATTATCAAATGAACCTATCCAAATTCATTAAAAGGGCCTGGCTAAGCCCGATTAAACTTGATCAGCTTTCAGATCACGAACGGATTGTCAATTTCAACAAAAGTGAGACAAAGTATAGTCAAATATCTAAACGTGAATAATTCATGTATTTCTCCTAGATAAAACAGTTGAGCTATTATATAAATGGACCTGCAAGAGAATTTTCAGAATGAAAAGATAATTATATCTGACATATGTTAATAGACTATTAAGCTCAAGAGTTCACTTGAAATCAAGGTTTTAGAAACCGAACCGGACATCAAACCGGGCAAGTATCGGTTTTGGTTTTTATGGTCAGACTAATGGGATCGACCGGTCGAACCAGTGATGACGTCAGCAATTCATAAAAACCAAAAAAGACCGAACCGTTGTACTATTGGTTTGGTCCATATGGTTTAACTGGGTCGAACTGAGTTAGACCGGTAGTATCATACAAATAAATATGAAAAATGTTACATCATATCTTTAAAGGATCTATATACTCGCGTCCTTCCTAGTTTCCAATAACACTTATACTCCTTTTTTACAATTATGCACCCCTCTGTATTTTTACAAAATGGATAGTAGTGACATTTTATTAGTAACAAGTGTGCTCCTATATTATACCAACATATAAATAATATTGTGATTTTTTTAAGAATATAGGAGCACAAGAGATGGTGCTAAATGTTAGGGGTATAAATGTTATTAGAAAAACTCAAAAAGGCATAATAAACATATTTTATAAAATTCATGTGTGTGTGACGTATAAAATTAATAATTTTAAAACTATTTAAACTTTAGGTAATGGTAATAATTGTTTTTAGTTTATTACTTCTCATAGTATAATTATGATATTCTTCCTTTGTTGTTGTTGGAAGTAGATAAACACGTGAAATATGTGAGACGAGAGGCAATGCTTATATGACAAGAAGTGAGCGGTGATAATGGGTCATTGACGCACGTGAAAGGAGAATTAATAAAGGAGTACTATATTATGGGTTAGAATGAGACTAGATTATGAATAATTTTTAAAAGTTTGCATTTTATTAAATTATCAAAATATATTTTTTTGTCAAAAATGGATGATTGAACTAGTGATTTGGTTCAATTGGTTCAACCGGGTTTAAGAGGTCCAATTGGGTTTTGATCATTTTTGATTGATTTTAGTTTCTAAATAAAAATTGGGTGGTTGGACCATTTTTCTTTTGGTTCTTGGTTTAAGCGGTTGAACCGACCGGTTCGATTCGGTTTTTAAAACCTTACCTGAAATAGTCTCTTTAAGACCTTCATAAATGAGGAATCCTCCACAATCTAATCTGAATAACCTTATAGCAGACGAGGGAGGGTCAGTTGTATGAGTTCAGTGAGAGAGCAGAGATATTGAATTGGGATTAACAACTGCATCACTGCAGTGTGAACAACGAGACACAGGGCCTTTGACTACAATTTCCTTGAGCTGATATAAAAGAAATCTGACCTGACCGTTCCTGGTTCCTTCTCCATAGAATTGGGCATCATTTTACTGTTTTGACTCACATACATCCTGATCTTCTATCCTCTCATGTTATTATTTTTCACGCTCTACTCTTCGCACCAGCCTCAGAGGCTAATGCCACTAGCTAGCAAATTGCGAAACTTCTTTCGTATATTCGTCAACCCCGCTGGCATGTCAATCAGTAACCTTCCTCCTTTTGACAGTGAAAAGGGCTGTCAGCTCTTGTTTTCCTGGGTAGGTATTTTTCTATGGTTCAAAACAACAAAATGGTGGTAGGGAGTCTATGCATTCTTGTTTGTTTTTGTTTATTACATGCATTTATATGCTGATGGTTCAAATTGTGATATACATATTTATCCTGGCTCTCCTAAAATAGTCCTAGTTTTAATAGTCTTCTGAACTTGTTAGCCAGCAGAAGACACCAGGTATTCCAGGAGACTGGGAGGGGAAGGATTCTCAGGGCTGCTCAGAGTCATTGAGCTCCAGTTGGCAATCCGGATTCAAGCCTTGGAGCTAGACTTCTGGATGGCAACAGATCCGAGTATGGCGCTGATGCAACAATAAGTTTAGGGCAAAAATTATCAGCTGCATCCTATCTGAGCGTGGCGCTGGGGAAGAGGGGAGGAGGAATTCATACGAAGTGAAAGGGGAGAAGTGGAAACATGGATGGGACATTGGGGGTAAAATTGCAATGAATAGCGAAGGCAAAGAGCAAAATTGGAATTTTACACAGAAATTAATACCTACACACAAACTTTAAGACATGTATAAAACAGGTTTACTTCACAATAGATATTTTGAAGTCATTATATAAAAATAATATAGAACAGAACACTCATCATACCCGCCTAAGTCAACATATGTACAATATTTTTACAACAGATAAGAAAATAGTTAAATCTAGTTCCGAGTCCGACAAATTGCATTCCTGGTGGATTGTTTGAGAATGTAAAGTCTGTAAAGTTTGATTTTGTTTCTCATCTATTGTTTAACCAGAGAAAAATATATAGATAATGAAAAGGATGATTAAAGTTGGCATGATTTCGGTGCTAACAAGTGAAACAAAGCTCAAAGAGAACCAAACTTTAACAAACTGAGTGAGCATCCAGAACAACCAAAAAAAGCAGCATCGTAACAGCAAAAATATAATAACTGAAACGTTATAGACTCACACAATCCACATAAACTAAAAGTAGTAAACATCATAGGATTTAACCAATTGCATAAATGTCCCAGAAATCAAAGATGAAGCGAAAAGATATCCAGCAGGAGCAAAGCATTTCTGATCTGCAAATCTCTACCCCTCAACTTGCTCTCTAAGCCTCCTGATTGTGCTCCGGACAGTTACAGCACTAGCAGTACTGCAAGAAAACAAGGAGCACAGATAAACACAACATAAGAAGCTGCTGATAAAATATTAAAATGCGTTACACGATTCCAATAAGCTAGCTATTGAAGAGAAGTGATACAACACTTACTTCAGTGTGTAAGCACCACCGGCCTTAACTTTGCCACAATCTTTGCAACCCCAAATTCCAACAGCTTTCCTTTTGACAGCATACTGCAATTTTTGGACATCAACAAGTTAGAGAGGAAACATCACACTGTATTTTCAAGTAATCATACAAAAGATAGAAGAAATGTATACCTTGCCACAGAATTCACAGAAATACTTAGCGTGTTGGCTGACCTCCATCTTTTTAATTTGCTTCCTCAAACTGGCACCATAACGAGTACCTAAAATATGCCACTCATCAATTATCCATACACAACAACAAATTTCGAAAGGACGCATAACAGATGCATAATGACTCACCATATTTCCCGACAATTCCAGCCTTCTTCGTTCTCTTTGTCTGAAAAAGATACGGCAAAACCAAATCATGATGAAAGCTCAGGGGAAAACATTTTTTAGTGTGCTTAAATAAGGCAATAATTAAACACGTTTACAATAACCTAAGTTTATTTTACCCAACATCAGACGTGGGTAAATCGTGATTACATACTGCTACTACCCATAGCAACCCTTCAATCCCAGAGAAATCACAATATGAAATCACGCGCACAGTCTAAGGTAGCAGTGCTATTTAGAAGACAAACACGGTATTCTTCACGGGTTATCCATTATAGACATCTAGACATAATTTTTAAAAAAACAAGATGAAACGATATGGATTTGTAGAAGATACCATTGCCGCGCCGACGAGGAAGAAGACCCACGAGGAAACCCTAGAGAGAGGGCCGCGCCGACGAGGAAGAGGAAACCGCAGAGTGTGCTTGCAAAATTTATCGATTCCGGCCAATTTAACAAGGGATATTTACACCCATAACCTCCCTCAGTAATTTTAGTTTTGTAATTACCACAGGAACCCTCGATAATTATGAATTACATACAAGATTTTGAATATTCGCTCCATATTACACTCATAACCTTCCGTTAGTTTAATTCATTAACTCAACCACATGGCTGAGTTAATCGAACCCAATCCATGATCTAACAGTTGAGATTAATCAAAAAAAAGGAAGGAGAGAGGAGGTGGGATCAATCCTGGAGCTTGCAGCCGATGGGGTCTTCCACGGAGTGCGGCAGGTAGCGAGAGAGGTACGCGTAGGAGGGAGATGCCCGAGTGGCCCATGTACTTGATGTTCGGCTTACGGCTGCGTGCTCGGACATCCAAGTTGGCGATGAGACCGTCCATATGGCCCGTCGTTAAGATGTTGGCGTTCCACGAGAGGGAGCAGACGGGACCGGTGTGGATGCCTCGGAAGGTCCTGAGCAAGCGTGGTGGTGATGACGAGGAAGTATCCCATAGTTGCACGCGGCCACTGGTCATCCCAACGGCAATCCGGTGTTTGTTGGTGTTGTCCGGGGGAGCCCACGGAATCAAGCTCGGAGACATGGAACAAATGCTAGTTGTCTTTCTCGTTGATGACAAGTATGACATTATCTCCCAGGGCAACGACGCGATCTTTGTTATTGTGCCAATTCGTGAGATTGAGGCGCTCATCTTCGACCAAAGAAGGGGCTTCTAGTGCCTCGTAGGGCTCCAGCTGAGGCGATCGTGCATGTCGAGAGGGGGGGGTTGTGGCTCGATGGCAGGCGGAGGGGAGGGGTGCAGGCGGAGGCGCCTCTGTAGGCACGACCTGCGCTGCGGGTGGGCCTTCGACCCGAGGGAGGAAGGGGGGCTCGACCTGGGGTTGTAGGGGGAATAGGGGTGGGGTGGGGTGGGGGAGGCCTCGATCTGGGTTGCAGGCGGAGGAGGAGGGGGTGTGCTGGGGGAGGCGGGGCGGTCGGCGGGAGGCCTCGACCTGGGTGGGAGTGATGCTTGGAGGACGAATGGGAAAGGAGGAAGAAGGGGACAATGGTCTTATTTGTAAATAACTAAAAGTTAAAGGGTATAAAATATAAAATACTTGAAGGATACCGTCATAGTTGACGGGAAATTGGATAGAAATTAACACAGGGTTCTGGATGTAAGAATTGAACATTACTCAAGGTCTTGTATGTAACTCGTGATTATAGAGGGTTCCTGAGGTAATTACGAAATCACTCAAGATTATGATTGTAAATATCTCATTTAACAATTAGTAGAGGCCCCCCTCTTGATTGTGTAAAATTAAAAGGAGAAATTATAAAAAAAATGGCTCAACTTTGCGTCAGATTCCTAACGTAAGGACTAATTTTTACATTAATAAATCGGGGACTCATTTTAGGATAACGTTAATTCCTAACGATGTTAGAAAACCGTTAACTTTTCCATTGGATGACATTTATACCCTCAAGTTTTGGGGGCTCGGATTTAACCCTTTCCCCATTTCTAACCCCCAACAACGAAGTCGGAGCCCCTCCTCCTATTAGGGTTGGGATTTAGGGTTTTCGCCCATTTTCAACAACTAACTTTCTCAACAAACTACCCACCCACTTACCATAGACTGGAGGCTCGCTCTATGTCCATCTATTGCAACCTCTCGCGGCACCACCTGGAAGATGTTGAAGATGAAGGATGGACGATTTCTCCAAAAGCCTCATTGCAACCACCTGTGGCACATCCAATTCACAATCTCCTTCAAGAAATGTATTTTCTTGAAAATCATCCATATGTAATTGAAAACCATTCATATATTCATTATTTTCGAGTTCTACTAAAAGATAGGAAATTTTGCTTGTCAATGTTTCTGGATTAACCATAATGTCCATCTGTAATACTCGTTGGGAGAGTAGGATCAAAAGTATTAAAACGATCAATCAATCTCCCCAAATTAGAAACACCTTATTAAAATTATATGAATGTTGTGATGATGCAAAATCAAAGAGTGAAACTGAGAGTTTAGCTAATGGACTTAATTTTAAGTTTCTTCATGGTATGGTAATTTGGTATGACATTTTATTTTATGTGAATATGATGAGGAAGAAATGAAATTTGAATTTATTTGCATAAATGCTAGAATAAATCAAGTAGGAGGTGTTTTATCATTTCTTGCTGAGTATAGAGAAGATTTTATTACTAGTTTAGAAATTACTAAAGCATTGCACTTGAAATGGATATAGACCCAAGTCATCTTGTAAAGCGTTGTATTATTAAAAAAATTGATGAAAATGATGGAGTTGAAGAAATCCAATCAGTTGATGAGTTATTTAGAGTTAAGTAATTTTAGTTACTGTAGATATGACGATCACATGTTTAAAAAGTAGATTTGAGCAAATAAAAGAATTTGAAAATATTTTTAGATTTTTATTTAGTTCAAATATGTTAAAGGCATTGGATGATGAAGAGTAAGAGAATATTGTGTTAATTTCCACTCTAAATTTTCTCATGATGATTCGTGTGATGTTGATTTGAATGATTTTTACTTTGAATAAAAAGTACCGCAAATGGCTTTGCCAAGTGAGTCCATGTCAATTATTTAAATTCTTAATTTTATAAGGTATGTGGATTGTAATCTGAATGTTAATCTGAATGTTTTCATTGCATACAAAATGTTTTTAACTATGCATGTGATTGTGTCATCAGTCAAAATAAGTTTTTCAAAGCTAAAATTGATAAAAAAAACCCTACTTGAGATCATCAATGTCGCAAGAAAGTTTGAATGAGTTGAAAAAGATTTATTAGAAAACATGACGTGGATGTTATTATTAATGATTTTACATCCCAAATTGCTCATAGAAATCATTTTTATAATTTTTAATTCATAACCTATTGTTCGATGCTCATTGATCACAAACATTTATAGTTCTTTGTAAAATTTCAAGAGCCTTTTTATAAGAAATTTACAAATTTAGAATATTAATTTTTAAAAATCTTTATCACTTGTGCCCCTTTGAGATATTGCAATATTAGTTACACCCCTTCCTTTTTCGGAATATCAGTTGTGCCCCCGACTTCTTCCATAGTTATCACTTGTGTCCCACGAGTTAATTGCCATCCATCTACATCCCAAAAATGTGTGTTAATTTCCGAGACACAAAGAAGATTAACTAACTTGGGTAGATATGTCTTTTTATTCATCCTCCTCCTCTATAAACCTTCGTATTTCTCGTCGACCCCTACCTCTGTTGCCCTCCCCCCTCCTCGATCACCAGCACTGGCCTCTGCTCAGACGCAAGCTCTCATGTCTCCTCCCCCAACCTCCAACACCTCCCCTACCTACTTCGCCCTTCTCCTGACCTCCAGCACCATCCCACGTCTCGTCTGTCCCTTCCCCGACCTCCAATGCCACCCAACGACCTTCGCCCCCATCATCTTTGCCACCTCCTCTGCCCTTACCTGATCTCCAACGTCGTACCCGACCTCTGATGCCCCCTCCCTCAACCTTTAGCGCCTCCCACATTTCCTTCATCCCATTCTCGGACCTCCATTGCCTTAACTCCCCCAACCTCCAACAATGTCCCCACCTCTGTCGTACCTCCCTCGACCTATAGCGCTTCCCCCCACCTCTGTCCCTGACACAATCTCCAGCATCATCCTCGACCTCTAATGCCCCCTCCCACGATCTCCAGTGCCAGTCCCATATCCTTCGCCCCATTTATGGACCTCCATTACCTCAACTCCCCCGACCTCCAATGTGTCCCCACCTCTGTCGCCCCTCCCTTGGCCTGTAGTGCTTCCCCCACCTCCTCTACCCCTCCCTAGACCTCTAGTGTCACCCCCCACCATTGTCACCATCCCCCAACCTCTAGCATTGACCCCACCTCCTCCAGCCCATCCCCCAACCTCAATGTCGACACCGCCACCTCCATCGCCCCTCCCTTGACCTCGGGCCTTTTAATTTATCTTTAGGTCTTCATTGCTTAAGAACCATTGGGGATAGGGGAGCTACAACCGTCATTTTCATTATTTGCAAACCACAATAGCATTTGGAGACCCAATCCACCACTTGGAGATCGAATCAAAAGCTGGCAGCAAGGATGAGGAAGGGGTTGGAGGGGGAGGGATCACAGGAGAGGTGCCAAAAAGAGTGGGAACGACGAAGAGGGGACTAGAGGAGGGGGCTGAGGTGGTGGGTGAGGAGGACGAAGAGGATGGAGTGGAAGAGGAGGATATGGGTGGAGCATTTGACAACTATACCTCTCTTAACCAGACTACGGTTCGAATAAACCATGGTGTAGTTCAACTCATGGATGACCAAACTAACGGGGCACAACTGATATTCCAAAAAATGGAGGGGTATAACTGATACTTCAGTATATGAGAGGGCACACATGATAAAAAAAACTTATTAATTATAAAGGCATTTTTTCTTTTACTAGGGACGACACTGCACACCATGCAAAACCCACCAACGATCCAATCTTTATCAATCGAGCAAAACCACAAATTTTTGCCCACCCATCGATAAGCAAAGAGATGCGGAAATTTGGCGGATGTGTGGTGGTGAGGAGGAAGAGAGATCTCATAAGAGCTCTCCATTTGGAAAGGGATTTTCTGACCACGAATATTGCCACCTACTCTTGCATAGTTCCCCTCCATATTCATCCTAGAGCACCGTTTCAAAGGCCTCGTGTGTGAGTCCTATCTCAGAGCATCACCAGCCATGTGAAAATCAAGGTCATCACAACAACTAGGAGGATGATCAATATGTGACTCATCACACTAATTAGCTGAAAATAGAGTTTCATCTCGAGAATTTAGATTTATTTGCATATTAACTTCATAAAATTAACTTTTAGACACATGAAAATAATTTGCATAAAGTAATACTTCATATTGCATTCATAATCGTCCATGCATTTTCACATAACTTCATGCATTTTTAATTAATTCATGCTAAATCCAAATGACCTCAAATCAACTCCACTGTGTACGCATCACCAACCTTAACCTATGAAAAAACTTAATGCTAACTTAGCTGTCGTAAAATAATCTCAAACACTAATTTTAGACTAGGAAGACTAAAATACTGATCTCTTTCTCATACAATGTACGATTTCACTCTTCTCCTTTTAACGGAATATCCATTCAAATACCTTCTAAATAGGACCAATTCATAAAAATTGGAGCTCATTTGTGGAAGTTGGATTTTATGCCTCTTTTGCACATTACACATTTTCGTCGATTTTGACCTATCATTTCGTATGCATATTTCATTCATTTTAATTATTTTCTCTTTCATTTCTTTAATTTATTCATTGTTTTAATAAATCACATAAAATTCAAAATCTAAAAAATCAGAAAAGAAATTAAAAAGACCAATGCTGACTTGAACCTTCTAACCTAATTCACTTGTAGATAGTTAACTTCTCCAATTTTCTAACATATTCCTAACCCATAAAAAATTCAAAAAAATATTATTTGAGTTTACTCCATCATTCATTGCATGTTTTATTTTTTTTATATTTATCTATCGTCAGAAAATCAAATAAAAATTGTAAAACTAAAAAAAGGATATTTCAGATACATAAAATATCATAAAAAATCATATCTTGCATGTGTCATTTCATTTGCACTTGAGTTCTTCTTGAATATTGTAGATTATAATTAGATGCATATTTTTCATGTTGAGTACTTTTGCATCCAAGTCCATTTATTATTTTTAATGCATTTATCTCTGCATTTTAAATTTTGGTTAACGATTGGTCAACACGTGCCACGTGGCGACACTCCTTGAGCCACATGGCCCTGGTCTCCCTCAGTTTCTCTTAACGTGTTGTCCACGTAATCCTCCTTGCCCAGTTCTCTCTCCTCACGTGCACAACACATGACCTCACACCATCTCCACCTCACATGCTATGCACGTGCCTACATCTCCCCCTCTCCTCACATGCGTAGCACATGAGGGTCTTCTACCACACCAGCCCGCCTCCTCCGCCTGGCCCGCACCGCTACCTACTCCTCTTATCTCTAACCATCTCTCTCTCTCTCTCGCTCTTCATCTCTATAGATAAATGCATATAAAAATTCTTAATTGACTTAATCCCTAACCATCATCTGAACTCCATCACCCAATCCCTCTCATCGATCGAAACCACCATCGCTAACCCTAACCATCGTTCTTCGACCAAACCATTCCCAAAATCACAGAACCTTATCCTCATCTTCGGTAAGACCTGCAACAGACCTCCCCTCTATCTCTTGTTACCTCTCCTAACGGTCGCTTTCCACCGGCGACTCCTAATCCCTATCACCTATCCAACCACCTCTCGATATCCTCGCTCCTCAAACGAGCTCACCTCCTTGCACCTCTCGTCCCTCTTCCTATTTAAACCCAATCCTTGCACCTCTCGTCCCTCTTCCTATTTAAACCCAACTTGATCAGGTGATTCGCCATCCGCAATCAACAAGCTTCCGCAAGAGGATCGTTGTCGGGGTGACAACCAAGACCTCCGCCCTCCTCCTTGGCATGATCCAAGGCCATTAAGCCTTGACGTAGCGTGTTCCACCGTCGAGCACCTGCTCCTACTCCGACCAACCCCTTTGGCCGTCGAGCCTTACCCTATGTAATGATTTTCTTCTCCTTGGTTTTATCTTCCACTTTTATCCTCCTCTACCTTTCTTCCCTTGTTTGTTCCTCCTCTCGTTCTTCGTCGTTCCCTTTCCTCCTCGAACACACCATCTTGCTTTCTCCGTCATCGTCCACCTTAGCTCACTATCAACCACATTCATCGTCTTCGTTCAACGCCCTCATCGGTCAAAGTTTCACTGCACGAATTCGAACAACACCAGCCGTCGCCCTCTATGTCTCGCCTCGGGCCATGTATCTAGTCACCTGTCATCATCGTCTCCACCGCGCCCCCACGCTCTAGCCAGCTCTCCATCACCTTCATCGACTTTCGCCATCAATCTGCAGAATAAGAAGCGCACCGCCTTGGGCTCTAACCGTATGACAACCCCCCCGCGCTTCGATCACCATCACTGCTCTGCCTCGAAGCAGCCACGCCCCCAACAATCGCCGATCATGTGTCGACCACCACCGTCCTTCGTCTTCGCTGATCATCGTAAGTCTTCGAACCCAACAACAACGACCCTCGGATAAAGAACACACACCATCACAACCATATGAGGCTACTCAAATTAGGGCCATCGATCGAAGCAGCATCGGGCAACTCTTAATCCTCCCAGGCCACCTTGTCCGAGCCTACAAAACCTCGAGTGAGCCAAACCATAACTGAGGCCATCATCTGTCAACATGTGGAGCACCAGACCCTCCTCATGTGCTCTGCACGTGTGATAAGGACAATTACAGTCATGCCTCTCCAAAATCTACAAGAGATCCATGTCACGCGATAATTTGCAGATGAGGTAATTTGCAGATGAGGTCCAACCCATCTTCAAATATTTACATTTCAACCCCTACGAAGGTCTATTATGCAAGTATTTAGACCCTAAACTTCAATCTTTCTGCACGTATTATTTATTTGATTTTGATCCCTGATTCGTTTTCTGGGATTCCATCTTTGAGATTTAGTCATTATTTGTGGAGATAGTTTCTTATGTGTTGAGCATTATTCTAATCTACTGACTCTTCTTGTCCAATAAATTATGCATTAAATTGCTGATCTATTCAGGAAATTAATCAAAGCTTAATTGACTAATCTGCGGTAATCATTGGAGGACGTGCTTGATTTGATTAGTTGTTGTTTGGTTCATCTTGCTTCATATTCACCATTGAAAATTCTTTTCGCATTATAATTCTTTTCGCAATTAATTACATCTTTAATAAAATCAATAAAAAGCTGAAAAGATAAAAATACCAAAAATATTCTTTCTTTGAAAACCTAATTTAGAGATTACTTCTGAACCCTCTTTTTTCCTATTGTTGCATTACTTGATTAATTAATTGTGATTACTTCTAATTGATTGTGATTGCCCGACTACATCACGACGATGCATATACAGTAGTTAATTTGCAATAATTAATTAGGATATTTAGACTCATCAGAGGAGTCTCTACCACGCTGGTGGGGTTGAGGGAGGTGGAGGGGAGCTTCGACGGGGACAAGTGAGGGGGAGGGCGGCTTCGACAACAATGGCAACGAGGTAGGGGATCTCCAATATGGAAGGGACAGGAAGAGGGGGAAGAAGAAAACTTAGTTAAGGATAAATCGACGGACAGGGGTTGTGTGTTAAACACGAAGTATACATAGGCTTGTTAAAGTTTATCAGGATCCTGGTATAAATTTCTCTTTCTAGAGGGTAATTTCTCATAAGCAGCTTAAACATTTTGGCCTCACACATCACCTTTTTCCACAGTAAAAACACAGCTGTAGCAACATTACAGTGTGAAACAAAGAACGAAAAGAATTATCCCCTTATTATCCTCTCCAATAGATTCAAAAACAAGGGTTATGATACAACTCCAAGCAACATTACAGTGTGAAACAATCCAATCATGCAGGCTCATCGTAATTCCCAACAATGTAAACAATCCACGCATCAAGGCTTGTACACTTTCTCTACCATCCTTCTGAACTCTGCAGACGTGATGAGAACAGTCAGAGGAATCAGATACATCAATCTAAATAACAAAACCACATCAACACACCAATCTCAAAATACCTTCTTGATTGTCCCAAAGGCTAGCTGCTTGGGCATTGAGGGGTGAATCGTTGTTTGGCTCTGCATATTAACATCAGCTTATTCATCTCAATCAAAGGTTCCATAGCAAAAAAAAAATGGTCATTTGATAACAAAAACATCAGCATACCACCCAACAAGCTCTGCACTGAGAGTAATATGGTTCGGACATCATATGCGGAGGACCACTTATCCTACAAGTACAAATCCATGGTAAATTCAAATTACCATATTGGGATGCAAGTCCAATGACACCTTTTGAAAATTAAGAGGAGCACAAGAGGCAGTACCTGAAGAATGTCTAAGCATATGTTCCCGTAGACATCCACATTTGGGTGAAAGCACGGAGTGTCAAACTTGACTTTGGGAGGCTTGAAGGGGTAGTCAGTGGGGAAGCTTAGAGCAAGCTTGTAGATCATGCCTTCATAGGCAGTCTCCTTGCACCCACTGATCGTCCCTTTCCATGAGAAGATGTTATCCCCCTCTGGGAAAGCCGATATCCCTGGATCTCCACACATCTGTACAACCATCAAAACAGTTGTTAAATCTTCTAACCAAAATTCTTTAGTATTTTTCTTCCAAATCATAGTTTCTGTTCTTTTGTCGAATTCTTTTGGTTCTTACCATCAGAGCCATTAGTTCTGACTGCAGCCTATAAAATAAAAAGAAAATCGATCAGATATCATAAAGAAATACCTAATGAAACTATGGAAGGTCAGAAAATTTAGACAGTAGCATGAAGCTGCTGCAATGAATTAAAAGAAGAATCTGTTGCTGGGCCAGCATCAAATATATGTAAACCTCCTCATTTTAAAATGCGAACTTTACAGAGGACCGAGAAAAGAAACAAGTTTATCTGCATTATAAAAGATTGATGGGTCAAAAATCAAAAGATTTCGATCCTTACCTCTTCAAAACGGACTGCCCATCGGCGCATTTGGCCAACGGTGCAGGCTGCTTGACAGCAGCCGGCACCCGCTGCACCACGATCCTGGCGGAGGGGTTGGTGGGGATGTTGCCGTGCACGTCGTGGTTCTCCCCGCGAGCCATCTTATGCCTCGGGAGGAGAAAGAGTACCACCGTTTGCAACTGGAGATGGAGTGTCACAAATCCGATGATGCGAATTGGTGAAGTCGACGCGGTGAATTGGAGAGATGGGGAGTGGAGAAGTCGCGTTTGGGTCTTTAAATGAACGAGAGGGTTTGTTTGATGTCTTCTTTCACAATTTGCCTATAGCTTGGGGATTTTGAATTTTTCGACCGTTGGGTAACGGCTAGTTCTGTGCGTCCAGATGGAGGAGGGTTTTGGTCCATTTCCCCACACTTTCCAGATTTGTTAAGATTCAGTACCGCAATTTTCTTTATCTAGAATATGTTGTGGTGAATATTTCAAATGAAGGCTTTTGGTTCTCTTTCTACTTTGATTCAAGGCACTTACATGAATCAGAAAAAAAAAATTGTTCTATGGGGTAATATGAGTAATAACTTCTTCATTACTCAATGGCTTAAGTTGTTGTTGCATTGATATGATGCCATATGAATGCGATGCGAATAGATGATAATGATCGTTCGCAAATGGATGGTATTGGCAAATATAGTAGTAGCAGTGATCACTTGACAATAGTAGTAGTAGTGATCACTTGACAACTTCTATGATGAAATGCTAAATACAAGGAGAAATATCGAAAACAGAAACAAGGTATTATTTCTTACGGTTGTTAATCCTCCCTGTAAATTGGCTTATGTGAAATAGATAATTGACCTATCATATGCTTACGATATGACAACAATCTTGAGAGAAAGGGTGCAATTTGCATTATCTTCAATGTTTGAAGTATGTACCTATGTTATGCATTTATCAAATGTGCAATCTTCCATCACGGTGCATGAAGTGCGTGAAGAAATTGATGATGTACAAGATATCGATTAATTTATGATAGTGTTATATGACCAACAAAATATACATTAAAAAGGAAAGGATAATAATAGTGAAATGAATAAGTATTTAGGAGAAGATTGCGAAGACCTCAATAACAATGTCTTTCAATTATTGGCTTGGTATATATTTTCTACAATGGTACGAGATTTACTAGTAAAGTCAACTTCAACAGTTGCCAAGGAATCAACCTTTATTATGTCATGTTCTAGATAAATTCCGCAGCTCTTGTACCCCAATAATGGTTGAGACTCTTATTCGTGGGCAAGATTAGTTTCAAAAATCTAGTTGTCCACTTGTAGTTCGGGAAACATAAGAAGATCTCAAGACGATCGAATCATATACCTTCTTCTTATGTATATATTAATTGTTAAGATATTTATATATAATTTCATTATAGCTATATGATGACTTGCATTTTTTGTGTTTTTTTAGAGATATCTTGTGTGTATCTAATGATACTTCTGTAAATATTGGTGATTATGCTTTTGGTCAATGTCAAGAACCGAGAATATTTGAGATTTTACGCTTGCAAACACATATAGATGGATGCTCAAAATGATCATACACATGAGATTGTTGTAAATAAGATTACCAGTGCATATATTAAACAGTAAATTATCGGATCCAAATGAGTTAACCGAGAAACAATACCGAATAAAATTACATTAAACGTATGTTTCCCAATCATTATCCGATTATCCAATGCAAATATGAACCGATTAATAGAACAGAAACATAAACACGGGCATGATCCAGAAAGGGTAAAGCAATAAACATATTGCGGCAACCAAAGTAAAATGGAGATCAGTTTAGAAGTCACCGAAGCGTCCATGAAAATGGACTGTCCTTAGAGAAGATATCATCCCCACAATACCGGTGCGTAGGGTACTGGCGATCCGCTCCTAGGATACGACGGTTCACGATCGTCGTCGGCGCACACCAACGGGATCGTCCTCGATTGTACCCCAGAGAACTGCAGCCGAGAGAGGAAGAAGAGAACGTTCGTCCGTGAAAGGAAGAACCAGAGAGAGACGGCGTGAAAGAGAGGTTTTTCTTGCGAGTGTAGAAAAAACCGAGTCGGGTGAGGGATATAAATAGAGGGTCTCGCGTCCTAAAGACGCGACCTTTGGTTTCCAAAAGACGCGACCTTTAGTTTCCATAAGACGCGTCCCGAAGACGCATCCTTTCGGATCCCAAAAAACGCGCCCATAATGATGAGATAAATTCCCATTTAAGTCGACTTACCAAATTAATCGCATGATTAATTTAATCGACTTACCAAATGAAAACCGCAGCAAAAGTATCGAGATCCGAGATCCGAATTGACTCTCCCGAGCCCGAGCCGGAGCGGAGCGCGCGCGCGCGCGTGTGGTCCTCCATTCCTCCTCTCTACTATTGCTACAAGAGCTTGGGGTGTGAACTCATATATAAGTCCACCAAAAAGTTTAGTTCTCCCCGATGTGGGACTAAACTTCCACCCAAACTTTCATATTTCAAATTTGGGAATTCCCAACTTTCCCTCCAAACCATTTGGTTTCCCAATTGGAACCAAATTATTTTCAATTGTAATTACATAGACTTTCCAATTAAAGTCTAAATACAATCTTGAATACAACAGAGATTTTGTCAATAGCCAATAGATATGCTTTGCTACCATTTGATACAACAAACACTCCATGGTATGTTTATATACTAATACATTAGTATTTATGTTTCTACATTGAATTAAAAATATGAAATAAATCAAATATTTTTTGCTGTTTCTTGTGGCATTTGTTGTGAATCAAATACATGCAAAGACTATCATTATGCCGATGTGAACCGAGTATAGTTACTTTTAGGGATTTTACACCATGAACCCTAATAAAATTATAAATTACCTTCTCACCCCTATATTCTTCGTAATTATCACGTAACCGCTACAAACTTTCTAAATCATATACTACGAGCATTGTGGTTAAGCGAGAGAATCCTCTGCTGCAGCCCCTGCAGCAGACTCTGCAATAGGTGCTGGAGCCGCTCGATCTTCATCGAGCAGTTCACAACGATTTGCACTGTTTATGGGGCCCTACTTTGTAAATCAGATGGACGCTCTAAGATGGGGGACTGTCCAAGATCAACTCCCTTATCTCATCGACATGCTAAAAAGGACCTTTTATCTATGTTTATTAACATCAGCGTAGGTCGTTTATAACGTAAGCAAAGGGCTATACACACGTTAAAATGTCCAAAAATTTTGTTGGACTAGGCGTACCGGGATAGAGTATTCTGGACGTTTACAAAGAACGCCGACTTAGACTGAAATACAATGACATTTAATAACATCGCATGCTAATTATCTTGGTGTATTTTTTGAAAAAACGTCTATACAGAAATAATTTTTGTTGACATCAATGTCATTGGCGTACGTTGTACGTGGATATTTTAAAGGGTTTTTATCACTTGTACCCCTCCGAGATATCACAATATCAGTTATGCCCCTATCCTTTTGGTAATATCAATTGTGCCCCTCACTTCTTTCTCCGCCATCAGTTGTGCCCTTCTGTCAGATTGACCGTCAAAAAATTAAAATAACCATGATTTATTCAAACCATGGTGTGGTTAAGAAGGGTATTATGGTCAAAACAAAATCAGGGGTGGAGGAGGAGCTCGGGGGGGATCGCGACGGAAGGAGGGGGAGGCCCAGGGGGAGGGGGAGCAGGGGGCGGAGCCGGGGAGGGGAGGGGCGGCCCAGGGGAGGGAGCACGGTGCCGGGTGGGGAGGGGGCGGCCCAGGGGAGGGAGCACAACGCTGGGGAGGGGAGGGGGCAGGGGCGGGGGGCGGGGGGCGGCCCAGGGGAGGGAGCACGGTGCCGGGGAGGGGAGGGGGCAAAAGTAGGGGCGGGGGTGACCCAGGGGAGGGAGCACGACGCCGGGAGGGGAGGGGGCAGGAGCAGGGGCGGCCCAGGGGAGGGAGCACGACACCGGGGAGGGGAGGGGGCAGGGGCGGGGGCGGCCCAGGGGAGGGAGCACGACATCGAGGATGGGAGGGGGCAGGGGCGGGGGGGGGGGGGGGGGGCGAGCTGGGAGGAGGTGCGGGGCTAGGAGGGGGTGCGGGGCTGGGTGGCGCGGGGCGGGGGCGGCGGGCTGGAAGGAGGTGCGGGGAGCTCGGGGCGGAGCTGGGCTGCGCGGGGCGGGGGCGACGGGTTGGGAGGAGGTGCGGGGAGCTCAGGGCGGGGGCGGAGAGGGAGGAGGAGGAGGTTGAAGGAGGAGGAAGAGGATGGGGGAAGATGAGGAAGAAGAAGAGGATGGGGAAGATGGTGTAAAATGACCATATAACCATTTTTTAAAAAATTAATTCCGCTTATGTCCTCAAAGTTAACGCCCGTTTGCACTGTGGATGGACGACCACTAACCGGAGGGGCACCAATGGTAAAATAACAAGAAGTGAGGGGCACAACAGATATTACTAAAAAGATAGAGACATATCTGATATTGTGATATCTCGGAGGAGTACAAGTGATAAAAACCCTATTTTAAAATGTTCACACCGATTAATATTTTCTAATCATTGTTAAAAATTAAAGCCTTTAAATATAAAGTTTATGGAAGTCATTCAAGGTTTGTGATTTTTTTGAAAGTAACACTTATGAGGACAAGTGACAAGGGGTTAGAGTACGGTCAAAATAATAACAAACTAGTTGAATGCCCGCACTTCGTTGTGGATACCGACTTTATTTTTAAACTTTTACATTTCATTTTACATTTTTTGACTATTATATTGTGCTAGATATATCGCTAAGATATACTATTTTCATGAACTATATTTTAGGGTAAAATGTGACCAATAATACTATCAATCCACATATAGAACTTTTATCTTCACTTTCTCTTTTATCATCCCTAATAATATTCATACATCTTAAACCAATTTAATTCACATGTGAATTTATGATTTGAATTTTACCATAGTAGTAATATTATGGAAAATATTTGATATTTAAATTCTTTTGCAGTGATGATAATATATATGAAAACTATTAATTAAATATATAATGTAATTTTGACAGTACAGATAATACAATATTTGATTGTATAATAATTATAGATGCAATAGGCTAAATTTATATATATTGAAAAATCACATTGAAAAGATGGTTTTTATATAATTGTGTAAATTTTATACATTTCATTAATTATTGGTGTTACTTGATGTACCTCATTTATATGTAATTTGTTTTTAATCATTTTTTAAATATTTTAACATGTTTAAAATTTTAAATCTATGATGGGTATCTTATACTATTAATATTTTTTCTAAGAAATTCATTTGTTGGCATATATATAATGTATGACATTAAGATGTTTTCCTTTTAATTTGATAAGCATTTTTTGTTTAAATATTAAAAAAATATAATTTACAATACGAACATTTTATTAGTAATCGGTAACTTATAATGAAAATAATGTATTTGATGAAATTCATTGAATGACATTTATATAATATATAACTTTTGGATGTTTCATTTTACTTTGAAAACTATTTTTAATATTTAAATAATAAAAAAACTATTTCACAATATACATACTTTAATTAGTAATATTCACCTTAATTGTGTGTGTGTATATATATCAGGCATAAATTTAAAATGGGAAAAATGTGTATGCCCCCCTATGGGGAGCTAACTTAGCTCCCCCACTCTTTTTTGACATAATTTTTTTATTTTTTTTGAAATCTAAAACTGTGTAAATTCATTATTAAATCAATATATTATGTCATTCAAATTTCATGCGAAACAGAGACTCCTACGACCTCCATCCAAACGGGGTCGATTTAAAAAATCTTGTTACCGTTAAATGACTGTCTGGATGGAGGTCGTAGGAGTCTCTGTTTCACACGAAATTTTAATAGCATAATATAGAGATATAGTGATGAATATTCATGGAAGAAATTTTCAAAAAAAATAAAAAAACAGTGAAAATGAGGCGGGGGAGCCAAGTTAGCTCCCCCATGGGGCAGCCCCACTTATCCCATTTAAAATATATTCATCTAAATAGAGGGTAATCAAAATTCACTCTTCATTCAATACTATAATTAGTATACTTCGTATAATTAGATTTATGTAGTATATAACTTTAACATTTTTATACATAGGTTTATTCTTATTTTTTTATATTTGAAAATATAAATATATCCTTTTCTTTTACGTTTTTCTTTAAAAATCAACATATTTCAAATATTTGTTGCGTCTTTTGTTCATAATCAATCTTTTTTTGAAATTAACTATGTCTAAATATATGTAGTGCCTACTTTGAAAATTTTTGTCATCTATAAAAAATTTAAGGATATGGTTGTAGAGAGAGAAAATAGTGGCAAATGTAGGTATTAGCTAATATAGCGCACCATGTTATTAATGCATTTTAATGAAGAGAGAGAAAGACGAAAGACAAAAGTGCACGTTGGTTTCAAAGTCATGGGAGACAGAAAGTGAGGGGAGAGAGAGGAAAATAATGTTTCACATGCAAGAATATTAAAGATGGGAGAGAACGTGAGTAAGAGGGAGAAAATATACATGTGTTGGGTTTTGTATTTAAAGAATGAAACGAGGTGGCTAAAGTTGGGAGAACTGAGAAGAGGGGGAGACCAAAAGCCTATCCGCGTGTCATTGCTAGGGGTAAAGCTGGGAAACATCGCTTGTTTCGGGGAGAGAGAGGAAAGAAGGGAAATGGTAGCGGGAGAAGAGGAGGGATTGCACCCATGAAGCCACGTATCACATGCCGGCTGAAACTAACAGCTTTAGTTAGTATATAGATGTGTATATCAAATGATAAAACAAGAGTTTGATTCATGTATATATAAAAATAAAGTCGCATATCATCTAAACATAACACGAAGTTCCAAACTTGCTTTTGTTCATTTAAAAATATAAGACAAAAGGATATTAAAGATCCTATAAAGAAATCAAATTACATATGCGTCTCCTTCAGTCTCTAATGAGGATCAACACCATCGGATTTGTTAGCTCTTGATCGTATTTGGGAAGCATCTAAAGAAGAATGTAAAAAATTAGACATGGCTAAAAAAGTATATATAAATACAAATACTCAATTAACATGCATGTACTACTAAATTTGTAAGAAACACAAGGATAAGTACACACCTTGATTCGATCATAGGCACCCCGAAGGTCTGAGTCGATCAAGGCCATGAAGTCTGCAACCATTGGAACATCCTCTTTTGTCGCTATCATGTAAATCAATTGTAGGTCGCTTTCTTGCTTGGCATCCATCAGTCTACCTTCATCCAAGTCAATCTTGAAAATCAACTTATGCCCTGTAATTTTCGCATACTTGGCTAATATGGTGCCTCTTGACTTTTCCCTTCGGCACGTTGCATTGAATTTAACAAATTTCACAAAGTAAGTTAAGTATCATAATGATAACAAAAATAAATTACTCACATCTCTTCCGAAAGTAGATGGCTTTTGATATAAATCTTGTAGAGTAGACATTGTAGGTGCATGACCATGCTCAGATAGTTGAGCATACATTGGTAGTGTATTAGGCTGACTACATACACACGCACACGCACACACACATGCACGCACACACGCACACGCACACACACGCACACGCACACCCACGCGCATGCACACACAACAACAATTTATCTTTTCTAAGGTGAGCATTATTTTAGAAAATTTGAAATACAGAGCAAAACAACGAGGAAATTTTAGATATGGTTTAACCATTTACAGATACGAAAATGGACAGACATCTCAAAATCTCAAATTTCCACATAAATATGATCATCGATTTAAGATCGTGTCAAGAAAAAGTTATGTGAATACAATGATCGAATATTCTCATGAGCATCTTAAATACATGACATTACCAACATATCTATTGTAAATAAAAATTACCTATCTTCTCGACACAGGTCATTTGGAACGGAGGAACAAAGTATGCCTACAACTTGTAATTCAATAACATCAACACTGTCGTGAGGTATTCCCAATAAAAAGGAAATGGATCTTCTGTTACAGTCTGCTGCAGCAGATACTGTAGTAGGTATATGAACCGCTTGATCGTGATTGAACGGTCCGCATGAATTCATCCGATATGGGCTCATAAAAAGGATGAATTTGTGTGAATCGCTCGATCACGATCGAACGATCTACAGACCTAATGCAGAGTTTGCTGCAGCATACCTTGCTGGCTTGCAGCAGACTATTGGTTTCCCAATAAAAAACCCCAATCGTGTATAGGTACTTAATGGCTAAATAATAATAAGTTAAACTTTAAATTCATATGAATCCTGCTCGAGCAGATGCTGATTGCAATCCCTGGATTCCGCTCGAGCAGATATATGTCGCTCTTAGTGAATGGTGCTATGGCCTGGATTATACCTGCAGCGTGTAGCATGACGATAAAAGAGAAGGACGAAGTGCTATGGCCTGGATCCAGCAAATGCTGGAGAAGGGACGAGCAGACGCCAAGCGGCTAGTATCACACCGAACATAATGTTGGTTCCCCATCCGACTATCCCCGGCTACCGATCCGGGTGGTCGATTCCCCATCCGACTCATCTCCTACCTTATAGCAGGGGATGTTACAGCAGAAGATCCACACACCCTCTGCTGTAGCGGGAGTTACAACAGAGGTATTGTAATGGGCTTTTAATTTTTTTTTGCGAATGTAATTCTAAAATCCATTCTATACATGTCCTTCAAATTTCGTTAAGGAAGGGTACAACGTTGGAGGACGTTGCGACGCGGGCCGAGTAGGTGATGGAGGAGGGTGCGGACCGATGAGGCGACACGGGGCCGGCACGATGGAGGATGCGAGCAGAGGAGGCAATGCGGGGGAAGGTCTGAGCAGAGAAGGCCTAGACCCGGACCCTCCCATGCATCTTTTGAAGGATAGTTAAAGGTTTCTTATAAAAATCCCTCAATTTGTTTTCGTGATCTCTAAGAACTCTATATATGCATACATAATTCGCTACAACAAAATAAGTTTACAGAGACAACTTTTATAAAATCCATCACTATATCAGCTGTTATTACATATAACTGCAAATATTTATTCGTTGCGGATTTTTTTATACTTGAAATTAACGACAAATGTTATATCCGTTATTATATCAATACCGACGATGTATATAACAACAATTATTATTGCAATTCTTCAAAATATTAACTAATCGTTGCTAGTTTTTTAGTTCATAATTTGATCATAATAAGTTAAAATTCCGAAAAAAAAATTGTTATCTGGAACATAGCTATCGATATAACAACTGATGTGACATTACTCGTTAATTTCGAGTATAAAAACATTTGCAACGAGTAATATCCTATCATTATATATTCAACAAATGACCAATATTGACGGATTTAAAAAAAAACAATCACATGAGACTTTAGACTTTACATTTTTATTGGGTAAATTACAATTTGGATCCTCATATATGGGTCCGATCCCAGAATGGATCTTGATCTTTAAATTGTAACGATTCGGATCCCATGACCATTTAAGAAATGGAAATTTTGGGGTTCATGACGAGTATGCCCTTGTTGGGAAGGAAATGAGAGTTGGGTTCCAACTTTAAACAAGGGCATACTCGTCATTAACTCCAAAAAGTTCCTTACATTAATGACCATGCGACCCAAATTGTTACAATTTAAAGATCGGGACCCATTCTGAGATCGGATCCGTAGATGAGGATCCAAATTGTAATTTACCCTTTTTTATTTGCAAAATGCAAATAAAAAAAGGGATGATGCTATTTTTTATTTGTTTTTCTCGCAAAGATCCGCTATTTCCTTCCTCTCATGTTGTTTCCTTATATATTCCTTTCATATCATGTTATTTCTATTCCATTCTATTCATGATATTCTTCTCCATAGTCAGGAAGAACTTGTTAGTTCCTCCTTAAGCATGTTATTTAATTATTTGATGTCAAAAGAGGAAGGACTGGCTAATTCCTCCTTAAGCATGTTATTTCCTCGTTAAGCATGTTGTTTCTCTTGTTAATCATGTAAATACGAGGAGATGGGCAATAATATATCCCCTTGCTCATCTTGTGAATATAAGTAACACGTTATTTGAGACATGTTATTTCCACAACTTAAAGTTGAGGTCGTGTCCATTTGAAATATACCATCTACACACACACACACGTATGTATGTATGTATGTATAGGTATGGAGGAGTGATCCTATGAGATGGGATTTTGTGAGATGGCGAGGTGAGAGATTCTAAACCACTAGTTTCTGTCTTATCTCTCCTGGTTGTCTCTTTCCTGGTTGAAACTAGTGGTCCAGAATCTTCCATCTTACCATCTCACCAAAATCCCATCTCATAGGATCAACCCTCTATAGGTATGTATGTATCAGTGAGGGTAAAATGGGGTTGTCCCTTAAGGGAGCTAACTTAGCTTTTTTCCATCTCATTTTCTATTTATTATTTTTTTTGAAAAATATTTCCGTGGATTTTCATCAATATATCCATATATTAGATACAAGTTTCGTGTGAAATAAAGACTCCTATGACCTCCATCCAGATGAGGACGATTTCAACAATTCTAAGACCGTAAAAAAATGTCTGTATGGATAGAGGTTGTAGGAGTCTATGTTTCACATGAAACTTGAATGAAATAATATAGGAATATAGTGATGAGTTTTCACGCCTTTTCAAAAAAATAAAAATATGTGAAAAATGAGGAAGGGGAGCCAAGTTAGCTCTCCCGAAGGGGCATCTCCATTGTACCCACCCATCCACACACACAAACACACACATGGAAAAACTGGGCTGCCCCTTAGGGAGAGGTAACTTAGCTTCTCCCACCACATTTTCCTCAAAAAATTTTATTTTTTTTGAAAAATACTTCCGTGAAAATTCATAATAGGGAAAAACGAGGCTGCCCCCTAGGGGGAGGTAACTAAGCTTCCCCTACCCTATTTTCTCCCATTTTTATTTTTTTTGAAAAACGCTTCGTGAAAATTCATCACTATATCTCTACATTATGTCATTCAAGTTTCATGCGAAATAGAGACTCCATCGACCTCCGTCTAGATAGTCATTTTTTAACGGTCGTAGAATAGTTGAAATCGACCATGTCTGGATGGAGGCCGTAGGAGCCTCTGTTTTGCATGAAATTTGATGACATAAGATATGGATATATTTATGAAAGTCCACATAAGTATTTTTCAAAAAAATAAAAAATAGGGAAAATAAGACGAGAGAGCTGAGTTAGCTCCTCCTAGGGGACAATCCCACGCACACATGCATTCGCACGTGCGCACACAAAAACAGAGATATGCATATACATATACATATATAAGAAATGGCGAAGGCTCGTTAAGAAGAGAAGGCCCCTCGAGGAGAACGCATGGGCATTTATCGACCCAGTCTTCGAGGGGCAGTTGAACAAGGGACTCATGAATGTTGTCAAGCCTCGAACGCTATTTTAGATAATCATCCTTTTTTGGGCCAGAATCATCCCCTTACTTTCACCATGATACGGACTTTGGCATTTTTTATGGCAAATGACAATGAGTTTCCTTCAATATGATGACATGTACAAAAATCAGAAGCAGGGGTCCTCCTCATCCGAGATCGAGATGAAAGAGGGACATCATACCTTTTAGTAGTACCGACGAATCAGATGGTCGCGGCCAGGAAATCTGGGACGGAGAACTCGTAGTGTATATATATGGGTAAATAGGGTTGTCTCTTGGGGAGGAGCTAACTTGGATCCTCCTGCCCTATTTTTACCAATTTTTTATTTTTTGAAAAATAATTCCATGGATTTTGGCAATTATATCCCTATATTATATTCAAAATTTGAGGGAAACAGAGACTCCTATAGCCTACATCCAGACATGACAGACTTCAATAATTCTGCGATCGTTAAAAATGATTGTCTAGATGGAGGCAATGTGAGTCAATGTTTCGCACAAAACTTGTACGACAAAATATAGGTATATAGTGATGATTTTCCAACACTTTTCAAAAAAAATTAAAAATAAGAAAATGTGGGGGAGCAAAGTTAGCTTCCCGAGGGGGCAACTAATGAATATCCATTTCATTATATTTATTCTTTCCTTTTGACCTTTAAACCTTAGCTAAATGTATGTATATAGTATTATATTGCATAAAATAACATCTATTAATTACTATATAAATATTGTATAAAGTATGATATTAAATACCAAAATAAAAGAGTAAAGAAAAGAAAAAATGAAATACTATAGGTATTGAATGACCCTAAACCGCGAGACCTAGGGATCATGGTGAATGGATCGATAAGGAATAAATTAGGGGGAGTTAACGACAAAAAATAACTAATGAAATCCTAATTTTTATTCTCCAATAACTCATTTTGGGACCTATTTATTATTTATCATTTATACCTCAAATCTATAAACTTTGAACCTAAAACTTGTAGATAAAATATAAATAAAAATACAAAATTTATTTCATCTAAATAATGCACAATGTGCTCTATACACTTAGAATAAAAGGCCAAAATAAAAACACCCTAGACTTGTATCTTCTCTGTATAAACTCAAATTTCACCAACTCATTTTTATTGTTCCTAAAATTAAAGCATCTATTTAATTGAAGTAATTTCATTTAATTTGGATTTATGATGCAAAAAGTAGGTTTTGAGCCCTAACTATGAAATTTACCTATATAAAATAATTTATTTATTTTTAAATTTTGTATACTTTTATATTTTTATAATTTTATAAATAATATTATATATATAATTTAAATAAAATAAATAAATAAAAATCACAATAAAATAGATAAGTATACTAAAACACATAGATAAATTACACATACATATATATACTAAACATCTATATTTATTTAAGTGTACAAATAAAAATAGAAATATGTGTATTTAAATAATTTATAAATTTATAAATTATGTATATAAAATAATAAGTTCTAAAATAGAAAATAAAATTAAAATACCTAATATATAGGTAAATATACATATAAATGTATGAATAAAAAGTAAGCTATAATAAATAAACTCAAAAAATAAATAAAAATCAAATTAAATTACTACATAAAATAACAAATACTTTTCTTATTTTGAGTTTTATTTAAGTAAATCAATTATTATTTTATTTTCAATTTTATTTTATTTTTATTTATGGTTTGTCCTATAGTGGGTGACATGGACCAATGGGGACCCAGCATTGGTTGATCTACCGGTCAACTGGTCCGCCGCGTTTCTAGGTCTGTCAAACCTCGTCGACTCATATTATTCCTTGATTTTCCCATTGTTCCTTGTATTTTCAAGGAACGATTTCTTCTTCATTTTTGCTCCTCGATCCTTGTTGTTTCACACCAAAATATTTCCTCGATCGGTGGAACATAGGTTGGTGAGTTGGCATTGGTCAAAGTCCTCCCTGTATAAAACTAACTCTCTAACCACCATTTGAATTTGATCCCCCTTCACCCTTGAAATCCCAGATTTCCCTCGTGCTCTAGCTTTTGGTGACAGCAGAAGGCTCGCTGGACTTGTTGGCGTGAAGGAACATGCGTTGAGGAAGTGATCTGATCATCGACGGCGACCACCAGGTGGAGCTCTGATCGGATCCTTATCCGTCGAGTTTGAGCCCTAGTTTTTCCTCTCTTTTTGTTCATAGGACTTAGATTAGCGTAGTTAAGCATTTTAATTCTGTTCCAATAGTATTTTTGAGTTGTAGTATATGTATGGGGTCCGAGTCGTGGCGGAAATCCCGTCAGACACTGATTTTCTCCTGTCGAGGACATTGGTTTTCTCTTGTCGTAGTGCTTTTCTATAGGAAGAAAGAAAGTGGTAGCTCGGTCAACTATTTGCCTTCTTGACTGGCAGCATCAAGGCAAGTTACCTCAGAGAAAATCTAGGAGGTTGTAGAATGCACACTAACGTAGATAGGCGCGTCGAAGATAGGCTCCATAGCTCTCTTTAGAGATTCCGATCTAGAAAAAGAAGAAAGCCTATGAAATTTCTCATATCTCAAAGGAAAATGTCTCCATCTTCTTCCCCTTCATCTGCTCCACACCCCAAGCATCCCCATCCATCTTGATCTTCTCCAGATCAAGCCACCAGAACTCCTTCTCCACAGCTTACTAGAGTGCCCTTCGCCTCACTCCATATCCATTCCCCAACCACAAAAAACTAGCTTAGAACCTTTCTTTTTCTCTTTTGTGTCTAACCATGCAGGTCCTGGGCCTGGAGGACCCCATCTAGTTCGGATTTTGACCAGATGAAGGTATCCATGGAGCTCATTCTTCATCAATCCTCTGGGACCCCATCGATGGGTCTCGGAGACATTTGAGACCTTCCGTCAACGCGGAAGACCTCTAGCTCCATTTTACAGCACCCGTGAAGTTTCCCGGTGGTCGGAGCTACGAGTTGTAGCCGATCGAAGGAGCTCGAGCACCTTATTCATCCATGTTCTTTTAGAAGGGTTCTCCACCGTCCGATCGAGGGAGCGTTCCCGATCAATCATGTGTTGTTGGATGCGAGCATCCTCTGAGGTCCGATCATCTACTGGGATCTGTTCTCAGCTGTCTACCATTGAATTGTCATCTGTAGTCGAGAGGTTGTCACGTGTATAAATGAAGACATCTTGGTCGGCCGGTCATGCGTTTTGAGGGTTATTTTGCTACCTACCCCTAGTTTTAGTATATTGATTTAGTCCATAAACTTCAAGTGTAGTTTAAAAACTTTTGTAATATTTGCAGAACCACACCCGTGCTTGTTTTATTTACACTTAGGTCCCTCGTCATGTCACCCCGTGTACGCATACATGTGAGGGAGCGTGCTTTTTACAAGGGATCCCTATACGTTTTGTTATTATTTAGTCTAGTAACTTCTTAATTATGTGTGAAACTTTATGATTAGTTTGAAACTTGTCCGTGGACATTTTAGGAAATTGCAAGTATACCCCTTCGAGTACTATGTGTATTAAAATTACAGGAATTTTATGCATAGTCTCCTAGAATTTTATTTTGTGTTCTGAAACGCATTTTATGCTTATTTAAATTACGTTTAGGTCCATGCTAGTGCATGTATTTTTATTTCTTGTATTTCTTGCATTAAAAATATCATTTTGCACTAAAAAAATGTAGGAAAATTATTTTAAGTGCATGCTATTACGTAAAATTACATATTTTTTCTGCATGGTAATTAAACTTAATTTTATATATTTAAAAATTCAAAAAATGCATTTATTTCTTATTTGAGTAAAAATAATATAATGATTTTTTTTGTTTTAGATAGCTTGTTATTTTCGCAACGCCCCTTTTTATTTGTTTTTCGTAAAGATCAGTTATTTTCTTCATCTGCTCATAATTGATTATATAATGTTGTTTCCTTTTGTATCTTGTTTCATGGTATTTTTCCATATAAATATGCTATCTAATGTCAAATATAAAAAAATTATTTGATGTCAAAAGGGGGAGAAATTGCTAGCTTCTCCTTGAGCATGCTATTTTCACTTATTGATCATGTAAATACAAAGGAATATGCCATATCCTCTTGTTCTCTTACGAATATAAATAACATATTATTTGATGCTAAAACACAAAGGATCTGCTATTTCCTCTGGCTCATCTTACTATTTGCTTGGAGCTTCTTGAAGTTGAAGCTATGGCAAAATAAGATTACTTTTTCTTCATAATAGAGTTTTTTTTAAAAAAATAGATTCATATTTTCTCCTTTCCAACAAAGACAAAAGATGATGTAAACCGGAGAACTTGATTTTTCAAAGATGCATATGCCACATCGACAACCACATGTCTTTATGAGCATGTTTTTGAGTTTATATACTACATCTCTGTATGAGCATGGACTTTTTTATATAAATATCAAAACATCCTTGAATAATTAAATAAGTATTATGATTTAATAATTTTTTTTTGCAAAACTCGGTAATTATGGGGCCCGAGTAACCCCTTTTATTAATAAAAGGATATTACATGAAGCTTGAAAAGACAAGTCCTTTAAGCTTTTGAAGTGGTTAGCCTGACAATAAACTTGTCATGCTAGAAGAGAGATGGTCAACATGACCCATAAGATGAACATGATAAGGTAATGGTCAACATGACCCATAAAATGATCAAAATAAGGGAATGGTCAACATGACCTAGTGGCCAACATGGCCTAAAACAGAAAGAACAAAATGGCTTGAAAAATAAACAATAATCCACGCCACCAGCTGCATATAAGGATGAATGCCCAATAAGATGACGATGCCGTTCTTCTACCCGTTTCTCTCCTTAGAAGAATCCCAACCTCTGCAAATTTTCCTACATGATGAAGGCGCTCCTCAATTGCCGAGAAACTTGCTTTCGGTTTTAGACTTCATAGTGTAGACGCTCCTCCAGTGCCGAGAAACTCGCTTTCGCTTCCAATTTGCCAGACAGTAGGTGTCCACAAGTAGAAGGAGAATAGCCATCATAAAGGACAAACTTGTAACCATTGCTAAATCCCTCGGATTAGTCCACAAAAGCAAAAACTCGAATGGAGTGATTCCAACCATTTCACTAATTAGAATCCCCAACATCTTGTGAAGATGTAGGTTTCCATGGTTTGAAAACACTCCAAACAAATTTCAAGAATAATCGACCAAGCCAAAGGTATACAAGAGTGAATCTTAGATGAAAAACCCAAATGAATGTTGGAGAATAGTAGATTAAATCCAACATCTAAAAAGTGGATAAGTGACTCACGGAAACCACCAATTTAGGGGATGGTTTTTACTTTTTTGAGACCGTTGGAAAAGTAAAAGAATAATAAAAAGAATCTCATAATTCCAATGGCATGAAGAGGTTAGGTGGAAACCACTTGAAAATAATGAAACCCCTTTATTTCCAAAAGGAGGTTAGTGTAGATGAAATTTGGTCTAAACAACCCAATTGACTAAGTTGGATAAAAAGAGAATTGAAAAACGGAAACCACTAACCGAAAGAGTGGTTTTACTTTCTGGAAATCGTTGGATGTAAGTGGATATTAAAATAAAGGCACCATTAAATCCAACGGCATATAAGTGGTGAATTAGTAAGAAAGGGTGTTTCAAGTTTCTCGGAAACCACTTTAAGAATAGATATGGTTTAAGAGAGTAGTGAAAAAAAGGAGTTGGAAAAATAACCACCACAAAACCCACGTTAAAGTGAAAAGTGGTTCCAATTTAATAAAAGAAACCACTTAATGAAGAGTGGTTGGTTACAAAAGAAGGTGGTAACATAACCACCACATATTAAAGTGGTTGATGACGTTGGAATACATCCCAATATGTGGAGAACGGTTTAATGTTTGAAAATAACCTCCACCCAATGATATAGTTGGAGTTAAAACCAACATAACAAAAAAGGGCATGAGGATGAGAGGTTACCAAAACATAGATGGAGGGTAGTTGTAAAGAAATTATCATAAAAAAGAGTTGTAACCACCCACCAAGTTGGATGGCAACTACCGCAAACACCGAAAGAGGAGAGAGAAAAATGAAAATTGGATTGAACGATTCTTTCGATGAAGAACTTAGAAATCTTGTACATTCTTCCTCCGTTCCAAGGAAAAGATTGGAGAAAGAACGCTACCAATAGAACGGTCGGTACCATATGAGAATAATAACCATCTAAAAAGATGGTATTACTTAACGCAAACAAGAGAAGGGAGAGGAAAAGATAAGAAAATGGATCAAAAACCTCCTTCCAAACTGTTCTTGGATGTTCTTAAATCAACAAAGGAAGAAAACCTTTAGTTGAAATAAGAACAGAAAAAGAAATCCACACCTTTGGAGGTGTAGATAGAACACAATCGTTGAGAACGAAGCATGTTCTACCAAAATTGAAGCAAAAGGCCGAAGAACAACCCCGAGAGATCCAAAATGAAAGCAAAATTTCGACAAAAATTCGCCTCCAAATTGGAAAAACCCATAGAAAGGATGAATTCAAGCACGAGAAACTCTTAAAGATCTAAAGAATCAAGAGAGATAGTGACCTGAGAGTACGAAATCCTCTTGGCGTCAGTAACTACCTCAGAGCTTCTCTCTAGGGTGGTTTTCTGATTTAATAATTAAAAGGTGCCGATTTGCAGATGATCGTTGACAAATTCAGATGTTGCCCTCCCCTTCTCTCCCCTTTATAATCCCCCTCTCCCATTTCATTCCTCACTTATCCTCCCCAACCTCCTCTTTCTCCTCACTTTACATTTCTTCTTCTCAACCCTCTCGATCTCTCTCGCACAATTGTTGGCCTTATGATATTCTTATTCATGTAAGAACAAAGATGCAAGCTTCTTTTTTTCATAACCATTTTTTGCAGGATCTTTTATTGACAAAGGAGAATATATTTTTATGGATATATTATCTATTCAAATATTCCAATATATTTTCTAATTTTGAGGACATTTTTCATTTCAGGTAATTTTAAATTTGTACACATATATATTTTCTTTCTTAATATTAATGAGATGCATAAATTTAGTTCATATCAATTAAATTTCGTTGCAGGTTGAACATGTATTCATTTTTGTGTGATTTAAATAATCTCATATTAAAATCAATTGACCTCATATGCAAGTAATTAATTGTTAGGTTTATCTTTGAAATGTAATTCTACAAGTATGATTTTGATATTTCATGATATTAAAATTTTAAATCCACTATTAGACAATCACATTTCATAATCGATTATTCCATATAAAATTTGGATGTTTACATTACACTCAATACATAATACAAAATGTATGACAAATAATAATAATTACATAATTTAAAACATCAATATTACTAGGGTCATATGTGGCTGCCCCCTAGGGGCAGCCAACATGGCTGCCCCCGCCTTATTTGGGCAAAATTTTTTATTTTTTTTGAAAAATAACACCATTTACATTCATCCCTATATCCCTCCTATATACCATTCGAATTTCGTCAGAAACAGAGACTCCTACGGCCTCCATCCGGACAGTAATTTTTTAACGGTAACAAGATTTTTTTAAATCGATACCATCGAGATGGAGGCCGTAGGAGTCTCTGTTTCTGACGAAATTCGAATGGCATGTAGGAGGGATATATGGATGAATATACATAGTTTTATTTTTCAAAAAAATAAATAAAAAAAATGCCGAAAAATGGGGCGGGGGCAGCCCCATTTTTTCCATATTAATATCATAGATTAAATTTTAATCATTACATATCAACATACATTCAAGATAAACAAGAAGTCTTGTCAAAATGCATTGATCACTGCTTTTTCTTGCTCAAATTATATCTAATAGTCAATTCATACGATTTTTCATTAGATATGACATCCAATAATGTTCCCACACTATTATATTATGATAGATCAATCAGTGTATTAGATTATCACGTAAACTATATTGAGGGTCAAAATTGTATGGTTATATTCTCACATCAGATAACCTACTATGATCCGTTGGATTGAGTGTCCAAAGCCACTGTTATTCTACTTGATCGATGCATCCTTACATTAACATGTAAGTAGTTGTATGAAGGATCAACTTTCTACGCGGTATCAACTCATGACGATGGATCCACTTTCTCAATGATAGAATCAATCGACAACATGAAGTAAATTCACCTTTTTGTATAAGCTATTCCCATTGTTCAGAAAATATGCCATCTTCGTCGAGGTAATACAATCACATTTAATTTAAGAAACAATTATGTCTTTGCATCCTCTAAACTGACAAATATACAATTTAATCAAGCCAACAAATAATTCAGTGGTTGAGAATACTGGTGGTCCATAGAAATTAAATGATGATGATGATTTATTGATACAAATATATGAAGAAGATAGATGTCACTCTTATTGTGATAGTGAATATCATTCGTCTGACAAAGAAAAAACAAATAATAATAGATGTCATGATTTCGGATACGATTCATTAGCGTTGACTTTAGACAATGAAGATATGTCACACTTTTATTGTACGAATGAGGATGCCATCGAAGTACTGATGGAGGAGTTGCCTCATGTATTTGATCATGAAATTGTAGAGGTAGAAGATGTTGCCTTTGTAGATAATTTCTTTATCTAATTATCTCAATTTGAAATTTAATGTTTATCTTAGCCTAATGGGATTTGTCAAGAAATTTAATGTTTATCATGAAATTTAATGCTCTTGAACGAAGTACACAAGAGCAAATTACTCAACCACCTGAACCTCCACGAAAATCATCAGCTAAGTCGTAGCCTCCTGGGTGATGAATCCTGTATTCATCATACTAAAATTGGTCATTTAGGCTCTGTCCCTCATCCTCTACTTGTAATTAATCATTAATAGAATATTATTAGCCATCATGCATGTGTAAATAATATCTGCATTTCATCATGCATAAAGTGCATTAAAAATCCCTTGTGTAAATTAGCCCAAAAAGCCGCTAACTTCTCACATTTTTAATTAATTCATCCTAATTCCGATTAACCCAAAACCACTTCCATTGTGTAGATATTACTAACCTTATTAAATAAAAAATACAAAAAAATACTAATCCCAATAAGTGTCAAACAATCCCAAAGTCAAATTTCACATCTGACGGACTAAAACGAGCATATCTCCCTCATACAGTGTCCGATTTTGGTCTACTCACTTTTAAAGTACTCCATTTTCAAATACCTTCAAAACAAGACCAATTTTGTAAAATTTGGAGCTCATATGTGAAAGTTGGGTTTTGGGCCTCTTTTGCGCAGTTTGACTTTTTGCTATTTTTGACCTCAGTTTTTATGTACATAATTAACTTGTTTAATTTTATTTCTTCTTCATTTGTGTTCTTTGATGAAAGTTTTATTAAACGACGTAAAAATTCAAATCTAGATCAAAGCTGAAATCAAAGAAACTGACCAAGTCCCAGTGTCCATTGTCGGTCTGTACAAAAGTTGCGCGTTTCTAACTTCTAATTTATTTTCCTATTTTCTTATTTATTAAAAATCCAAAAAAATATATTAGTGTGTAATTAATTTTCTTGTATTTTATCGTATTTTTTATATAATTTTTATCCCCTTTAAAATCACCAAAAAATTACAAAACTCCAAAATTCGGTTTTCTATACACATGGAAAGCCACCAAAAATACCACTTCGTACAAGAGACCTCCTTTGCTTCCGGGTCCTTCATGAAAGTTATAGATCTCAACAAGACGAATAACTTTTGTGAAGAAAATTTTTCGATCCGAAGTCATCTTCTATCTCTTCTTCCCCTCCAAAAATATGAAATTTTTTTGGTGCCGTGGCAGCCCCTGGGCGTGCCACGTGGCACCCCCACCATCTCTCTCTCCAGGACCTTCCCCGGGTCACGCGCTGCGCACGTGACCCTCTTCTTCCTCCAGCCATTCACGACCGCACAACCCCCCCCCCCCGGCCTTTCCACCTTCCTCTTCGTAACCGCCGCACCCATCTCCTCATAACGGCGGCCGCCGCCTTCACTCTCCGGCCGTTACGAGGCTATCCCTCACCCATGTAACCGCCCTCTACCACTCCTATTAAAACCGAGCACCAACGTCGATCAACCCATCCGCCCTTAGCCTCGAAGCCGATGACAACGGTTGGACCACCGCGGCGCGATCCGGAGGTCGCTGACCTCTGTTCTGCCCCGAGCAGCCAAGTGTCGCTGTGTCTTCGCCCACAGCTGAGGCGAACATTAGGAGGAGGCCATAGCCACTTCCGACCTTTGGCGAGTTCACCCTTTTCCCAGTATTTATTCTGTATTTATTTTGTTCCGCCTGCTTCAACTTCAACCACAGAACTCCGGCTCGACACCCTCCGCCACCCTTCATCCTCGACCACCGCTACCTCCGCTCTGTGTCACCGACCTCCACGCCGACAACGCCGTCGCCTCCAGCCGTCGAACGCCCATCTACGGAGTTGCTGCTCCTCCGCACTTCCGCCGCCCAAGCTCGGCCGCCACTCACCACCCCCGAGCGCCTCCGCGAGGACCACCGCCTCGCCACCCTCGACCGCCGAAGCCTCGCCGCCTCCGCCTTCATCAACCGCCGCGCAGCCCGCGTCTCCGCCCCCGCTCGGCCGTGTGTCGGCCGAGCGCGACCGCTGCTTCGCCGTCCGCCTCTTCTTCCACCACGCAGCATACAACCGCCGTTGGATCGGGCCTTAAGCCCTTGATCCAACGGCCCCGGAGCTGCCACGCCATCTCCCCAGCCGCCGTTGATCACGGCCTAGATCCAACGGGCAGTGGCCCGCCACGTCATCAAATCCGAACCAAGGCCCAAGCCTAGAGGTTCGCATGCGCCGAGCCTGAGCCTGACAACGAACCTCAGCTTTAGTCCCAAGCATGTGCCTCGGCATCCGAACCACAGGCTCGGGACCCCCGAGCCTCCACCAGCCGCCCTAGACTTGGCCGCACGTGCTATGCACGTGCGCTTGGGAAAAATTGCAACCGTGCCCTCTAAAGTTCCAAAAATTGCAGAAATACCCTCGCTAGTGGGTAAATTACATCCGAGCCCCTCAAGTTTTTTATAATTACATATAAGTCCTCCTAGGGACCTCTTTGCAACAAAAACTTTATTTTATTTACATTTTAGTCCCTGAAACTTCATTTTATCATATCTTTGTCATATGTACTCCGATTTTAGCATATAATATGTCGTTTCGAAGCTAATTCCGTGCTCTACAACTTAGCATCATTTGTGGATAGATTTGAGGATGTTTATTGATAATTATTCATTGAGGATCATCTGTCAACTTTTTGCAGGCCACATATTCATGTTTGGAAAATTAACATTATCTTTTGCAGGGATTCAACTAGTGATTTAAATTGAATACTTCCCCAAGGATTATTGCTTATATTATTTGAAAGATTTAATCAGAGCAGGGAGCTCAATTAAGGAAAGAGAATTATTGGACATATTTTCGAGGAATAAATTTGTGTAGGAATATGATCTGATCTCATGATCTTCTGGCTTGCATTTTGGAATTAATTGGAAATATCTCATTAGAAATAATCTCTTTTGATCTATGATTAGCTTTCGAGGATTACTTGATAAATTTCATTGAGGTTTGAATTTTATACTTCACAGGTCTTGAGCCTAATCATCTCTGTTTATTTTCCTTGCATCACATCGCATCTCCACCATTGCATTGTATATTTTTTAACACAGAAATTAATCGAACATTGATTGATTATTTAAATTGATTCAAGACCGCGCAACTAAAATCTCCGTTTCCTGTGTTCGACCTTGGTAGACTTGCCAAGTAAAAATACTCCACAACATTCAAAGATTGTGGTATTTTGACGACCTAAATCCGCCTCCTATACTAAAAATATCGACTATTTGACGACCTAAATCCGCCTCCTATACTAAAAATATCGACTATTAAAGAGGTGGATTTCACGCTCATCAAATGGCGCCGTTGCTGGGGAACGACAAATTTTTAGGGTTTTGAATCATTTTTTATAAGTAATTTTTTTAAAATTAATTTTTGTGTCATTTTTTTTCTTTTCTGCATTTTATTTTGCATTTCTCTCTTACTTCTGCTACTAACCGCAAATTCTCTCTTCGCAGACTTCTACGAGCTGGATTTTGATATTAAATCAAGGATCTGCGATGAAGACTGAATTTTAATTTTGTGAGAGAGAGTTAGCATAGATTTTATTTTCTGCAATATTCTGAGGGTCCCTTTCTTTGAACCCTTGTAATAATTTCAGACTAAACATTCTGTGGTGTGTCGGGTCTGTTTCAACCCCTTCTGTGTGGTTGGGACCCGACTTGAGTGGTGTAGGACTTAGGCACATATACACTTGCTTGTTATTATTTGATTGTGCTCGTAATTCTTAGGCCACACTCTCACTAATATACGCACTATAGATCGTTCAACATTAGCCAAATTCTTAAATCAATTCTTCCCGCTAATAGAACTATCTGTTTAGGGCGTTTTTCATCTGTGCATATCATTTAGTGTAATTTAAATTCCTTGTCTTGCATCCCGCATGAAGAACGCAATGATTCACTGTAAGTTATTCTCTTAAGCATGCATCATTGATTTGCGTTTGCATCAGCTTTTCCGATCCTCCTTTCTCAAAGTTTTACAACTTAGGATTCAAAGGAATTGGGACTGTTCGTTAGGCGTGAATTTTTGTGCTCATATAAACTTCAGTGACAACCTCAATCTAAAATCGGGACTGCTAATCAAGGCGACTGTAAATAAAATTGACATAAAATTAATCTGTGTTTGGTGGAGAGAAACCCACTCATTGTCTGTAAGGACCAGAACACACACTTAGGATAGAACCAAAATTGAGAAATTTCACAAAGACTACTGTTTTTAAAAACAATTATCTACTTTTCAGTGAGGGCCTCGTGTAGCCGTTTTACGGTCCGACTTCCCTTAGCAGAGTGGGTGGTTTAGAGGACACCACAGAAGGCACCGTCCTCAAGCAACACGGGTAGCCGTTTAAACGGTCCGTACTTCCACCTATACTGGCTGAGAGTAGATGCAATTAGTTGTATGAACTCGGGACAGTCTTTGAGAAACATTTCAGTACCTAACAGCTCCACTTAATCTGCAAGATTGTTTTGTCATTAAATTAAAATTGAAAAGATAAGCGACCGAACCTTAACGTACCTTCACCAGTGTTGAGTGGGTGAATCAACATGTTTGTTTTGTGTTTGATTTATGTGCGTCAAATTCCTTGCAATTGTAAGCAAATCGTGGTTCGCTGATCATTCCATCCCTCTTGACAAGATGTCGGAACAGTGGTCTTCTTTCTCGATCTCCACGACCATGTCCCGATATTCTTCTTCTCACACTCCTCAGGGGAACCTACCATTCAAGTCAAGTTCTCCTTAGCCATCATTCTCTGCCCACCCATACATCCCACCCTATGACCACACTTCTTCTTGGAATAGCCATATCTCACATTCGGACAATCTTATGGACATAAGAGAGAGATCAGAATCAAGGATAAACAATAGAGTGACCGATATTGACAATAGAACACGATTTCCGGTCACTAAGATCTCACAACCTCTTGAATTATCCCCTACTCAAGATAAGTATCAATTTTCCTTTGACAACCCACAAGAAAACCAAAGTAAAGGAATTACCACTCATGACCGGACCATAATGTTTATGAACAATCAACACTCTACTCGAGGTTACATGCCAGAATCACGACACATGGAGATTGATTATTCAATCACTAGTCATGAGATGTTTGAGGATGAGATTGCTCGGATTAATAATAGAGCAGACACTTTAACTATGAGAATATATGATCTCATCCATTCAATGCAAAATTCAGAAGAAGTGAGGCCACCACCATGCGAACCACTAGATCATCACAATCAGACACAACCACTGACCTCTGACCCCCCGACTGACTATATTACAGAAAATACCAAAAAATGGAAAATTTTGAAAAATCAAAAAAATTGGACAATTCTGAAAGGGAAGCATTTTGCAAGAGTCTGATCTTAGAGCTTCCATTGATCAAAGCCATAGAATATGTGCCCGATCTTAAGAGATTTGTGAAGAGTCGACTGAACCCCAATAAGACGGGCAAGAAACGATCCAGGACTGAATATCATGTCATATCTATGGCTAGTTCTTTGGTGATGAATCATAAACTCAAAAGCCGCAAATTCAAGCGGTTGACTCGGGTCACATGTGAAATTGAGGATTCTATATTTACTCATGTTCGGTTGGACGACGACTCCACATTAAATATCCTCCCGAAGTCCGTCTTTAATCAACTTAAATTCGGACAACTCAAAAAGACTAGGGTGATCGTTCAATTACCTGATCGATCTATCAAAAAATCGTGGGGGATCGTTTCTTTCGTCGTAAATTTCCGAGGTAAAGAACATAAGGTGGACTTTATTGTCCTTGACATTGAGCACCCCCCCAGAAGGATGTCTGAGTCTCCTATTATTTTAAGAAAGCCGTTCTTAGCCTCCGCTAAGGCGATCGTCGATTGCGAGACTCAGAAAATCAAGTTCCCGAACTCGGACCACAATGAACACGACCCCAATGACACATCCTGCTCTGAGGAAAACCAACTTGAAACCAACAGTTATGATCAAGAGATAAATATTTCACATTATCAGACATCTCCACATGACACATTGATACAAACCCTAGGAGAGTCACCTAAGGGACTGACTGTTGGACAAACTTCGGATTTTCACCACCTTATTACTGCTCCTAGGAAAAATCAAGATTTTGGAGCTTATGAAGAATTGGACCATATTATTGAGGAACGTCACGATTATCTGAGTGGACCAATCTTCGAGTCGGCAGTAATTCAGGAGATACTTGAACCATATAAGGAACCGACTTCGAAAACATCCGATGTCATCAAAATTCATGATAATCCAGAAGTGGCATCAACACCCCCAGCCATAAACCACAAGATCCGCAGGAACACTCTCCCTCGACCGAAGCAGTGCATGACCCTTCAAGAATTGGTCGACTTTTACGGGATTCATCTGATGAGGAACTCACGAATGCCACATCGGTTACTCAAGACGGGGAGATGAAGACTGTCCAACTTACTCCCAATACTTCTCAAGGAAACAAACCGACCAAGAAAGTCACCTTTGACCTTAGACACCAGGTGATTTCTGAAGAGTCCTCGTTCGGTCCTGATGTGGTTCATCAGATAAGTGCAATAGGTACAGCTCTGATCCAAGGGCACTTACCTCTGATCGACAAAAGTTGGAGATCCTCTACGTACGACTACTATTCTCCTGAAGACGACTCCGGCGATGGCTGGTCTTCTTCATCGACCCCCTCTTCATCGCTCTCCACATCTCCATATTATCTCCCTCCGCACTCCCGCAAGAAGGTTCGTCGCAAACCTCCTTGATCTTGTACATCCATAATTCTTCCCGGTTCCCCATCTGTAATTATCCGATTATACATCACTTCTCCTGCCTAAGTATAGGGGGACCACATCCATTGTTTATACATCACTTCTCTCCTTTTATTTTTGATCCTTCTATACTTAGTACGAGCTATGTCTACATTTCACTTTGTGCCATGAGGACATAGCACAAGCTAAGTATAGGGGGGTGTTTGTATATATTTTGTCTACTTTATCCATAGCTCGTACTTTAATTGTTTTTATCTAACATCGGGGATGGGTACAAGTAGTGTATATAATACCTGGTTTTCAAAAAAAACAAACAAAAAACAAACAAAAAAACAAAAACAAAAACAACCAAAAAAACTTTTTGCATAAAAAAAAGAGAGAAGAAAAAGGAAATCATCACTCATGGTCTTGCATTTCATCAAGCATTTCATGCATTCCTTGTTCGATATATTCCTGACTCATTCACCATCACTCAAGGCTTGAAGATTTTTTAAGGACACTTGATTTCTAAGATCTTGAGATTCTGAATTAGCGTGCCTTAGTCATTAGGGTTTTTGAACTTAATAATCCACATTTCCCTAGTTTGAAAGATTTGGGCGCTATATTGCACTCTTCATCTCTATCTTCAAAAAGAATATGATCGGCACAATCACTCCCACAACTGTATGATTGATGAGATGAGTTGAGATATCACTTGAGGAACTAGGACTAGAGATTTGAGTTTAGATCCGATCTGATGATATTCGAGGATGGGATAAAGTTAATGAAGGCTGCAGAAAACCTGAGTGTCAGCAAAACCCTCGCCAGTATGTGAACAAGATTCATATGCTATCTTTTTGATATTGACCTAAGTGCCAGGGTGTGATGAAACTTAATGAAATTTGTTGATCAATGTGCGCCAACTTTTGGTAAAAGCAGTGGAGCTAGCCAACAACAGAAAAGCAATGAAATGTCAAAGAAAAGCTCTATTATCCAAGTCAAATTCTAAATGAGCTTCCACCAATGGCGAGCGCTCCCAAACATTTTCAAAGTGTCCACTTGGATCAAAGCGCTAATTAGGACCAAGGAGTCGGGCTGACACCAAAAAAGGGCTCTGCATCATAAATGCTACAAGTCTGGGTGTCGAAGGTATCTTAGATACTCAAAAGAGACACACCCCGGTGTACTCCCAGAAAAACAAGTGCAGACGACTCCAAATTCTCTTGACGGACACATTGATCAACAAAATAAAATATACTTGTGTTGAGTAATAAGGCACTCGAGAGGCACCTTGTTCCAAAGTGAGGGAGAGAAAATTAGACACAATCCTATGCCCTCCATCAACTGGCCGTCCATATACACTTTCAAGTCTGAAAAACTAATGAGACGGTTGACTGAAGCAAGAATAGACTTATTCCCTAGTGTTGAGGATTAGGTCTAGAGGAGAGTCTCTTGGATTGGAACTTTAGGCAATGTCTCGACTTGACTCTCATGAATGCAGTACACTAAGAATCATATCCTTATATTATATGTACAAACAGAGAGTCTAAAAATTAGAGAAGTTGGATTCCTTTTGATTAAAGCTTGGTTGAGCCCAGAATTTTAGGATCACTCTCTGAATTAAGCCTTGAAAATTCACATGCACAGTCAGGGATATATTCAACTAAGTCATTCATTCATGCTCGGGGACGAGCATGGTCTAAGTATAGGGGTATGATGAATCCTGTATTCATCATGCTAAAATTGGTCATTTAGGCTCTGTCCCCCATCATCTACTTGTAATTAATCATTAATAAAACATTATTAGCCATCATGCATGTGTAAATAATATCTGCATTTCATCATGCATAAATTGCATTAAAAATCCCTTGTGTAAATTAGCCCAAAAAGCCACTAAATTATCACATTTTTAATTAATTCATCCTAACTCCGATTAACCCAAAACCACCTCCATTGTGTAGATATTACTAACCTTATTAAATAAAAAATACAAAAAAATTACTAATCCCAATAAGTGTCAAATAATCCCAAAGTCAAATTTCACATCTGACGGACTAAAACGAGCATATCTCCCTCATACAGTGTCCGATTTTGGTCTACTCACTTTTAAAGTACTCCATTTTCAAATACCTTCAAAACAAGACCAATTTTGTAAAATTCGGAGCTCATATGTGAGTTGCGCAGTTTGACTTTTTGCTATTTTTGACCTCAATTTTTATTTACATAATTAACCTGTTTAATTTTATTTCTTCTTCATTTGTATTCTTTGATGAAAGTTTTATTAAATGACGTAAAAATCCAAATCTAGATCGAAGCTGAAATCAAAGAAACTGATCGAGTCCAAGTGTCTGTTGTTGGCCTGTACAAAAGTTGTGTGTTTCTGACTTCTATTTTCCCCTATTTTCTTATTCATTAAAAATCCAAAAAAAGGATTAATGTGTAATTAATTCTCTTGTATTTTATCATATTTTTCCTAAATTTTTATCCTCTCTAAAAACCACTAAAAAATTACAAAACTCCAAAATGCGGTTTTCTATACACATGGAGAGCAACCAAAAATGCCACTTCGCACAGATGACCTCTTTTGCTCATGGATCCTTCATGAAAGTTGTAGATCTCGCCGAGACAAACAACTTTCATGAAGGAAATTTTTCGATCCGAGGTCATCTTCTATCTCTTCTTCCCCTCCAAAAATCTGAATTTTTTGGTGCCACGTGGCAGTCCCTGGGTGTGCCACGTGGCACCCCCACCTTCTCTCTCTCCAGGACCTCCCCCGGGTCACGTGCTGTGCACGTGACCCTCTTCTTCCTCCAGCCATTCACGCCCGCACAACCCCCCGGCCTTTCCACCTTCTTCTTCGTAACCGCCGCACCCATCTCCTCGTAACGGTGGCCGCCGCCTTCACTCTCCGGTCGTTACGAGGCTATCCCTCGCCCATGTAACCGCCCTCTACCACTCCTATTAAAACCGAGCACCAACGTCGATCAACCCATCCACCCTTAGCCTCGAAGCCGGTGACAGCGGCTGGACCACCGCGCCGCGATCCGGAGGTCGCTGACATCTGTGCAGCCCCGAGCAGCCAAGTTTCGTTGTGTCTTCGCCCACAGCTGAGGCGAACATTAGGAGGAGGCCATAGCCACTTCTGACCTTTGGCGAGTTCACCCTTTTCCCAGTATTTCTTCTGCATTTATTTTGTTCCGCCTGCTTCAACTTCAACCACAGAACTCCGGCTCGACACCCTCCGCCACCCTTCATCCTCGACCACTGCTACCTTCGCTCCGTGTCACCGACCTCCACGTCGACAACGCCGTCGCCTCCAGCCGTCGAACGCCCATCTACGGAGCTGCTGCACCTCCGCACTTCCGCCGCCCAAGCTCGGCCGCCACTCACCACCCCCGAGCGCCTCCGCGAGGGCCATCGCCTCGCCACCCTCGACCGCGGAAGCCTCGCCGCCTCCGCCTTCATCAACCGTCGCGCAGCCCGCGTCTCCGCCCCCGCTCGGCCGTGTGTCGGCCGAGCGCGGCCGCTGCTTCGCCGTCCGCCTCTTCTTCCACCACGCAGCATACAGCTGCCGTTGGATCATGCCTTAAGCTCTTGATCCAACGGCCCAGGAGCTGCCACGCCATCCCCCCAGCCGCCGTTGAATCACGGCCTAGATCCAACGGGCAGTGGCCCGCCACGTCATCAAATCCGAACCAAGGCCCAAGCCTAGAGGTTCGCATGCGCCGAGCCAGAGCCTGACAACGAACCTCAGCTTTAGTCCCAAGCCTGTGCCTCGGCATCCGAACCACAAGCTCGGGACCCCCGAGCCTCCACCAGCCGCCCGAGACTTGGCCGCACGTGCGCTTGGGAAAAATTGAAACCGTGCCCTCCAAAGTTCCAAAAATTGCAGAAATACCCCCGCTAGTGGGTAAGTTACATCAGGGCCCCTCAATTTTTTAATAATTACAGATAAGTCCTCCCAGGGACCTTTTTGCAACGAAAACTTTATTTTATTTACATTTTAGTCCTCGAAACTTCATTTTATCATATCTTTGTCATATGGACTCCGATTTTAGCATATAATATGTCGTTTCGAAGCTAATTCCGTGCTCTACAACTTAGCATCATTTGTGGATAGATTTGAGGCTGTTTATTGATAATTATTCATTGAGGATCATCTGTCAACTTTTTGCAGGCCACATATTCATGTTTGGAAAATTAACATTATCTTTTGCAGGGATTCAACTAGTGATTTAAATTGAATACTTCCCCAAGGATTATTGCTTATATTATTTGAAAGATTTAATCAGAGCAGGGAGCTCAATTAAGGAAAGAGAATTATTGGACATATTTTCGAGGAATAAATTTGTGTAGGAATATGAACTGATCTCATGATCTTCTGGCTTGCATTTTGGAATTAATTGGAAATATCTCATTAGAAATAATCTCTTCTGATCTGTGATTAACTTTCGAGGATTACTTGATAAATTTCATTGAGGTTTGAATTTTATACTTCACAGGTCCTGAGCCTAATCATCTCTGTATATTTCTTTGCATTTGCATGTTATTGCATTGTATATATTTTTCGACACGGAAATTAATCGACCATTGATTGATTATTTAATTTGACTTAAGACCACGCAACTAAAAATCACTGTTCCCTGTGTTCGACCTTGGTAAACTTGCCAAGTAAAATATTCCACAACATTCAAAGATTGTGGTATTTTAACGACCGAAATTCACTTCCTGTACTACAATTTATCGACTATTAAAGAGGTGGATTTCGCGTTCATCATTGGGCTACTAAAACATTCTGAACGGACTATCAAGTAGAAGAAGAAGAAGAAAATCAACACGTGAAGATAGTCCTAAGATGATGGCAGATGATCGCAAAAGAAACAAAAGGTGAAAGTGGAGGATGTCTAAGTGGAATTTTAATGCCATGGAGATAGTAGAATTTTGTAAAATATTTTATATTATTTATTAAAAAATTGTAAAATAATTCTTCTATAATTTTAATAGAATATTGCATTTTTTATAATGATTAATATTATTATGTGGAATGTTGGACTTATATATGTCATGGTCAATTACCTTGATATTCAATTTTTAATGAAGGATTTATATTATAAAATATAGAGAACTTTATAAGATGCTTAATAAGAAATGTCTACAATTAAACAAAACGTCAAATTTTGTATAAATAAACATATAACAATAATGGTATATCAAGCGAACAAAACTATATCAATAAAGATTCATTGATCTGTTTGTACAATATTTGATACAAAATAAATCAATATTGTACAAAGTTTATATCTTTATTAATAATTGTATGAAAGGTGCATGGCCATTAGTCTACAAAC
>JAZKJV010004641.1:1642500-1987500 GCA_037367405.1 Ottelia alismoides | reverse complement strand
GTATGATAGTTGATTGGATAACATATGTAACTAAATACGATTTCATATTAAAGTTACTATTGGGGATATATGGACGAAACAAACATACTATATATTTTATTTCATGGCACTTATATAAAATTACCATTTCAAATGAATTTATGGTTCTTATTTAAGCAGATATATAGGTATTTACTTATATAACCATTAATGGATATCAAAGTAATATCATCAATTTAAAGTGTATATGAATATGTTAAATATAGATAGTAATGGATCTAACACAAATGTATTAATATCTGTTTGTAGATAAAAGTTAATATACATGGCATCTAAATGTAATAGAACTTCACAAATATATATCTTTCATAACGGCTGAATCACGTATGATTACAAATAAATCTAAAACTATCGCTAAAACGAGTATATGGATCCATCTAAAAGTTCCACTGAACAAATGGATCCCTGAAGGTAATGTAACAGCATATTCTGCAACTATTTGTATAAGATTTCTCTCGACACGATTGAAAGTACCACCTTAAAATGTAAGGATTGCACTTCCCTTTAGGACCTATAAACAATTGGTTGACTTCAATTGCCCCCAAGAGAACAAGAAAGCACCATTGAAACTGAGGGTTGATATCATTTGGACATTTCTCTTGATTTTTACTGCTTTCCATATACTCAAAAACTTGTTATATAGAATATTGTGGCTGCATGTTGTCCATGGTTTTGGATGGAATACAAATTAGGTGAGAACGTATACATGAAAGTACAGATGAGCTTGTGTATAAACATCTCTCATTTAGGATCACTAAAAAGCAGGAGATAATACATATAACTGAATTCCCAAGAAAGTAAAAAAAAAAAGGCAAACAGTGGAAACAACTTGGAATGAGAAAAGATACCTCCCATGATGACAAGGGATCAAACCACCTCGACCAGCTATGGAAGATTGTCCACAGGGAGCTAGCATTGGAGGAATCAACTGCTTGGACTTGTTATGATTGAACCTAAAATAATGCAACATAATAAACACATGATATTCCACTGAATAATAATGAGTACGCCTTAGGTTATTGCCTAAATAAAGAGAACGGACCACCACCATCACGATATAGTTTATAAGCTCCCCAAGCTCATCCTCCTCATCATCACAAGAGCGTACCTACAACATTTCCATAACTAATTGGCTAATCATATCAGCAGCAAATTACGGCATCACCGGGCCTTCCAGCATGGTGGTGCTTGTAATCTCCTGCAGCTTCTATGATCTAATAGGCAGAGACCAGAACAGAGGCCTTCCAGCTGAAGGCAATGGGGCTCCTCACCACATGAACCCCATCGCTCCATTCGATCCAACCAAACTGGTGGGAACCCGCAGACCCAACCCCTTCCTTGCAGCTGAACCTCACCTTGTACACCGCAACCTCCTTCTCCTCTTTGAACTCCAGCTTCGTCGGGGACACTTCCGCCTCGATCCCCTCCGGTACCGACACCTTCGCCTCGTACACGACCGGACCTGCTCCGCCCACATTCTTCACCGCCCTTTTCAGCTTCACCGTCTTCCCGCTCTCTGCGAACACGACCGAGAACGATGGGTAATTCAGATTGCTCGGCGTGGACAGAGTCGTGGCCGAGCAGTTCACGCTGCTGCTAGAGCCGACAAACACCGCAATCTGCCTCGCCGTGTACCCGATCGCGCAGAGGTAGGCTACGTAGTCGTCGTAATTCAGGTCGTAGACGAGCCCTGGATCCAGAGCACGGTTGGGATCAACGTGACCTGCCCCGCGGACGAACGGGGTGGACTTGCCTCCCGTCGCAAGATCTCCGATGACCTCACCGGAGTTGTCCCCATTGTACGCGGTAGTCACGAGGGCGGACTTCACCTCGGCTGGGCTCCACTCGGGATGCGCCTGCCGGAGAAGCGCCGCAATGCCGCTGGCGTGCGGGCACGACATGGAAGTGCCTGATATGATGTTGAACTCGACACGCCGTGAGTCAACGCTAAGGTCTGTCGGACTGGATCCGCCGGTCCATGCTGCGAGGATGTTCACTCCCGGAGCAATCACGTCCGGCTTGAGGATCTCCAGTGATCGGTAATTAGGCCCTCTGCTGGAGAATGCAGCCACCTTCGGCGCCGGAGGGGATGGACCAATTACCGTTCCCCGGAACAGGATTGTAGCTTTAGGATTGGGATCCGCCTTGATATAATCCCTGATCTTATCTCCGGCAGCACATCCGACCATTGTGGCTGGAATGAGGTGCGCGTCGGCCACGAGCTCCTCACCGCTCTCAATCGTGTTCGCCATTATCATCCCCGCGCCGCCAGCCTGTTTCACAGCGGCACCCTTCTCAACACGAGCATTGCGGCCGCGGTCGCAAAGGACTAACTTCCCAGCGACAAGCAAAGGGTCGAGCTCACCGGGAATGCAAAGCCTGCTGCCACAATTGCCGGAATATACCAACGGAAGCAAGGATGAATTCAGTGTCTCCTCACCGGAGTAGAGCGATACGCCACCGTAGACGCTCCCGTCCCCGACAACTGCATCGGCGGGGAATTCCCGATCGACGGTCGACGCGCCAACCGTCAAAATCCACGGCGCAATGTTCACAGCCGTGGACGGCCCGGGACCGGAATTCCCTGCTGAGCACGATACCAGTACTCCGTTCTTAATCGCACCGAACGCGCCGATCGCGATCGAATCCCTATAGAACGGCGGGGCATAACCATTTGCTCCCACGGACAACGAGATCACATGAACGCCGTCTGCGACTGCCTCGTCCATCGCCGCGAGTATGTCGGAATCGAAGCACCCTTTCGCCCAGCAGATCTTGTACGCCGCGATTCGCGCCCTCGTGGCCATCCCTCGCGCCTCGCCGACGGCAAAATCGAAGAGCCCGGCGTCATGGACGATCGATCCGGCGGCCGTGGACGCCGTGTGCGTGCCGTGGCCCTCCGTATCCCTCGGGGACCTCGATTCCTCGGTCTCGTTGATCGGTCGGCCACGGTAGGCCTCGTAGCCCTTGCAGAAGAACTTAGCGCCGATGAGCTTCCGGTTACAGGATCCAGCAGGGAAGTCCTTGCTGACGACGCAGGAGCCCTTCCAGGAGGACGGCGGCGGTGCGAGACCAGCGTCGGAGAAACTCCGTCGCTCCGGCCAGATGCCGGTGTCGAGGACACCGACGACGACGTCTTCAGCGTAGTTAGAGTGGGGCCATAGGCCAGAGGATTCGGAGAGAGCTAGGAAGGAGGGTGTGTGGGTCGTGTGGAGGTGGTGGATTCGTTCACGCTCGACGGACAGGACGGCGGGGAGGCGCCGTAGGGCGGCAGCTTGGGAGGGGGTGAGCACGGCCGAGAAGCCGGAGGCAGCGAAGGAGTAAGAGTATAGAAGGCGAGCGGCGGGGCGATCAGTGCGTAGGGAGCGGAGGGTAGAGGCGTGCCAGTGGTGGTGGGAGGAGAAGGCCGGCGGCTTCTGTGACGGAGACACGTGGACGACGTAGGTGGAGGCAGGTTCATCCTGGTCTTCGATCCTGGCAGTCCAGGAGAAGGTGGACGGCGGGATCGATAGTAAGAAGATGAGGAGGAGGAGGAGATGGACGATGGTCTGCGACATTGAAGCGAGTGGTGGGGGAAGGTGGATCCCGGGTGCTTATATGGGGTAGGGGATTGCGATTGATGAGATGGTCCTCGTTTTGGAGGGTAATTACGGATGTGAGAAGGGTCGGGGTTGGTGAGAAGGAGGGGTATTATTGGAAGAAAAGAGGAGGACCCATTTTAACGATGTCACGTGGGAGGTGGAGATAGGGCGATTGGGGACCTGGATGAGCGGGTCAGGGTCGACCACGTGGCTAAGAGTTAGGTTTGACTGTTAAGAACGTGGATGGGGGTCGGATGTGGGAATATGATAGTGGTGTAGTTAGTGAATGTCAAGAGAAGTTCCTCAATGCCTGTGTACCAAACAGTTTCCAGTTAAAATGGAACCTTAGCGGAGACAACTGGGGGTCGAAGCCGTTGGATTGTAGTAATTGAACGGTCCAGAATTCTGGTTCATTTCCACTAGACCACGGGTTGGTTGAGCCATTGACATCATTGAGCAGTCCTCATTAGCCCATCAGTCACACCTTCCCTCCTTTGTTAGCCCAGTTCTAGCAGAGTGAGGTAAGGAAGTCAGGGACGAGGCGAGAGGTGCAAGGCTCGCACTGTGATCTTTGTCGTTCTTCGACTTACATCTCACCTATGATGGAATTAGCACTCAATCAATAGGTAGTAGCCTTCGGAATCAATCCCTGCCCCCTTTTTGTTGATCAGGACACTCAGGTACCCTTATTGAAGGAAGCCAAGGCATGGCCCGAAAGCTAATATAATATCCAGCTTCCTTCCTTTCAGTATATTAGAGATGTGATGCTTGCAACACTTATTAGAATAGAATAGAGGCATGGTCTCACATCTTATATGAGAAGCATTATATATAGTCAAGCTCGAGGAAGTCCCGATCCCTTCCGAAACTAGCCCTCCCTCGGATCTTCCTTTCAGTTTACCCTTGATTTAGCGAATTGACTCGGAAAACCTCTCCTAAAAGACTAAGTATTCCCAAGCCTGAGGTATGAAATTAATCGATGTCCAGAAAGAGAAGGATTGGGAGAAGATTTTCCTTAGTTCCAGTCTGAATGATGTTGGCAACCGGACCTCTCTATCGGCCATTGTATGTGGTACCATCCTTCTCATATCATCTTGGAGTCATAGAGATTTACGTGTTTCTCAACATCTTGAGCATTCCTATAATTTAAGACTGAATTACAGGTATTTCTTTCTTCCCATGCTACGGTGACTTCCAATCTGCAACGTGAATTCAGTAGTACACAATGGAGGATGCTTTCTGGAACCTTGAAGTCACATTGCCATTGCATGAGAGCATACACAATGATAGATATTTTGTGAACTCTGATTTTCATCATTACACCGACGTACCACATATATGATAATCATAGATGCAAACTCGTACAGATCAATGCTGAACTCGGTATTCTCGTTAGTTGACGACCCAAAAGGTCGTTAATATTGAAAAAAGACTGCTGTTAATTTTATAAGAGCCGGTGATATTCCTCAACAGAGGCATTAGTCATGGCGGCCACCTGTTCTTGCCCTCTGATCCCGATTTCCGCAAAAAAAAACCATAAAAATCACATCTTTGAAAAAAATTGAGAGAAGCCAATTATATGAAACTCGATAGTACGGTTTCATATGAGAGATTAATTCTACCATTATCCTCCCTTTCTCGCAAATCGAGGAAAACTTCGGTCAATCGCTTACTGTTCTTTTTCAGAGCATAATCAGAGACAGTTATATCTACACTTTGACCTTCCCCCTCCATGTTTCTGATCTTCGTACCACTGAACTTACAGAATTACGATATATAAGAATCAATCGATAACCCTAAGACCCCGTTCGGGTAGAGCCCACCCTTTCTCACTCATATGTGGACCACACTTTTTATTTTTTCTAAAAAAATAAATAAATCAGTTCTCCACCATCAATTCCATCAAAGAATAATATATTATACCAACATATCATATAACATTTATAAACCACTCCACTTTTACTCACTTTTTCAAACTTCAATACAATCGCATCACAATAAGTACTCACTTTTTCAAATGTCAATACAATCATATTACAACAAACCCGCTTCTAACTCACCTCCAGTTTAACCATCCATCCAAATACCAAAACACAAAAATAAGTTACCCCGACCAGTTTAACCCATCTTAACCCGCATATCAAACGCACCCTGAGGGTCTTCACCATCTCCATCAACAACCAAACTGTCCTTCAAAATTTTGTTGTTGTTTCTAGTAGTAGTGGATGAAGGATATTGAGTATCCTTAAGCGCATCACGGAAGCGTGTTGATCGCATTGTATGCAATCGGAGCAACTAGTCGTACTAGATGCTAGATGCAGCGGAAATTAAAATTTTTAAATCTAAAGATGAAACCACATGATCACGAGAACACTTCTCAGATCGTTTCATCAAACCACAAAGTATAAGGAATACCTCTTGAAGCGTGGTTGCGATCGTGAGATCCCAAAGTAGAGATCCTCCTGTCTCAAGTCCGATCCACGAAGAACGCACTTGCGGGCACGATGATGAGTCGCGTCCTTCCCGCAATCCTTGATGAAGATCCAAGCGATGGCTCCCCTGATTTCGTCAAACGAAATCCGTCGTCTTCCTTTAGAGTATGCAACTCCAAAGAAGAAGGAGATCCTCGAGTCGTCGAAGGCGAAGCCGAGAGTCTCTCCTTTCTCAACACAAGATGGACGACCATCTTTTGGAGGAGAGAAAGAGAGAGGGCGAGAATATGAGAGAGAGAGTTGTAACCTTGTACAACTCTTAATGATGTACCTTGGAAGGCTACCCTAGCCCTCCTTTTAAATTAGTTTAGGATCCAATGGATCTCAATCCATGGGACACATGGATCCAACGGCCAGGCTTGGTCCACGTAAAATCAATGGCTATAATTATTGTTGGTTAAAACCAACAACATTTATTCATGATTAAATTAAATATATGTTGCAACATTATCAACACATTTTTAATTTAACAGAAATAAATTAGTTGAGAGATTAATCATCATAATAAAATGGAGTCAATATAGCCTCCAAAAATTAAGGGGCGTCACCCATGACTCTTTCACGGGTGACGCCACATCTAAATTTGGTGGCTCTATTTCTCCTTTTTATTATATTACATTATCTCTCAATTATCACAAAAATATCCACCAAATTAATTCCAAATTAATTTGTGAATATTTCAATCATGACATTGAAAATTATGTGAATCATGTTCACATCCCAAACTAATTTGTAAATCACATTTCAATTAATTAATAAATGTGAATCCAATCCACATTTAATAATTAACAAATGTTATTTACATAAATTCTCTCTCTTCAATATATGTATATTATAAATCATATTTATAACACAAATATTATGGATAGCTTTATCCACATTCTCTAATCCTTGATAATTAAATCCTATTTAATTATCTTGGATAATTATTCTCACAATATGAATCACATTCATATTATGCTTGATAATTAAATCTCATTTAATCATCAAGTTCTTCTTACTTGGATATGAAGTTCATCAAATGAATTATTCTTGAACCCTTTCAAGAATAATATGCTTTCTCCGCAGATACTTGGAGATAAGGACATGGCGATTGTATTATTCCACGTATAGTGACTTGGATGTTGAGATCTCATCTCAAATCCAGATCTTACGGATCTCCCACAGATGCTTGATTAAATCAAGACCGCAAATCTAATCTTCTCATTGCATCTGAATCTCATTCAGACCAATGTCCAACACTTGGACTAAGATGAGATTGCTTCTCTACTGGAAGGAGTCACTAAAATCCAGACCTGTTTCATCACTCCCTCGGAATGGAAGCGTCATGGATATACAATCGTTTATGATCACATCACCCTCAGGTATTCCCAATACCTGTACATCCTGCATACTGGAAGACCCATGATCAACCCGAAGATCAAGATCAATTTTATACTATCTTCTTCAGGTTTATCAGTAAGTTTCTCATTTGATCATTGGGATTTGGTATCGATCATATACTTTCCAAAAGCATATATCATACCTAGGTCTTGATCATATACTTTCCAAAAGCATATATCAAACCTACGAATTCAGTCAAGCTTCCAAAGCGAGACGACCGTGTACGGAATTTGATTCTTCCCAATATCTCATGAGTGAGCTCATGTCTTCCGGTTCAGTAGTGAACCTGTATGATCCCTTAGAGAGATCGTATTACTCATATGCCCTTACATGCACACCAGCGCGTCGGTGTATAGACCTTGGTTAGGTTATCAACCTATTGGTCTGCCAAATGTACACTTAGACATATAGTAACACATCTGTCTCCAGTCAGAGGATGCGTGCCTATGCTGTGACAGCATTCAACATAGGACTTAGGTTATCTCGATCTCGTTAAGTCAACTCTTTGACCTAACTAATCTGACACCTCCGAATCTCTATTCCTATGCAGAGGACCTGCATTAAGAGGTCGATCAGATATCAGCGTATGTGAGAAAGGATTGCCATCTCCTACTCAGGCTGGAGATCACATCTTAACAATCGTTTGACGATGCTTGATGAGTCCTCAATCTAAATCTTTAGATATTCATCCACGCACCAATCTCTATTATTCAATAATCGAATCAACAACTGTATCATCATTATGATAGCCATGGTACATAACCCTATTTGTACAGAGAGACCTTTTATGCAAATTATTTATTCTTCATTTCAGATCAGGGAATGATAGTTGCAATAACATTTATTGCATAATGGCTCGCCGTGGGCTCACATGTCCAACAATCTCCCACTAGTTCAAAGAGCCATTAATGGGCTAATCATTTAAATCCACACTCATGTGACAATCATAGGCTATTTAGAAATAGCTAGGTAAGCTGATCAGTCACTCTGTTCCCAAAAGACTATGCCAAGTCCTTTTACGGTACTTGCATATACCTAGATAACAGTGCTCGCATCCAATGCGAATGTTGCATCTAATGCAACCAATACTCAATCTAGTCAAAGCACGTATAGTGTCCTTGACACTATTGCTCAATTATTATAACAGTATTTCCATAATCCTTATCAGAATACCCTTATTCCGGGAGATCACTATCTCTTAAGGTATCCACAGTTAAGACCTTTTAGATCTCTATTTATAAAGTCTTAAGATTTTGAAGATATGACTTTGAGATCACCATCTCAAAAATCTTGTCATCTATGAAGACATTGTTATTACTGCAACCAAGTGTTCTTTCCCCATAGTAGGATTAGTAACACTTTACTACTCCCACTGTATGGCAGATATCTGACTTTTATATACACTTAGCTTCTCGTAACTGATGCACAAGTGCAAGCAGTTCTAACATTCACTTCCTCAACTCTTTGAGGTGCTATCCCTTTAGATAGGTCAGTACCAAATTTCAAGGGAAGGAAGCCTTTCTTGGAATTTCCAAGAATGGAATATGTCCAAGGTGTGATAGTCCCAATACCCTCTTTTCTTTGCTTCTGAACACCTTCAGAACTAAGATCCAAGAGGCATCTTTGAGATCATATCTCAAGGTATGGAATAGCCAGATCATAAAACACTTATTATCATCCTTATATCATTCCAAATGATTAGGATATTATCTACATTTAGCACGATGAATACAATGGCACTCCCACTAAGCTTCACATGATTCATCAAGATTCTATCTGAAATCGTAACAGTTATGATTTCATTAAATCTGATGTTCTAACTACAAGAAGCTTATTTGAGTCCATAGATGGAGTCTTCAGCTTGCACACCTTGCTTTCCTCAATCATGAAGTCCTGGGGCTACTTCATGTGAATATCCTCAGAGAGGTATTCTTAGAGGAATGCAATCTTGACTTACATATTGAAGACGCAATAGTCAAGTAGTGTAGCTAAGGTTAGCAATATTCTGATGATTTTAAGCATGGTCACCGAAGAGCAAGTCTCATCGCAAGCAATGTCTTCTCTTCCGGTGTATATTTCATGGCTACGAACCGAGCTTTGAAGGTCTCTACCTTCTCATCAGGTTCCCTTTCTCTTGAAGATCCATTTACATCTTAATGGGTCTAACCCTTATAGGTGGATCCTTGAGGGTCCATATATAACACTTGTATATGAATTCTACTTTAGACTCTATTGCTAATATCCATCTTTCCATGTCATGATCCTCAGGAGCTTCATCACATGAAGTCCGATCATTGTCAGACTTAATTGACACATAAAATACATCCTCAAATTCATTTAAAGAGGTATTAGTGCTTCATCTTTAATTATCCTTTAAGTTTCCGATTTCAGGAGCCTCATTATCTTCTCAAGATTAAATGAGTTCCTATACTTCATTTTCATCTTGATTCTCAAGAGTCTCAATCCTTCAAGAATCACATTCTCAGAGATGAGATCTTTTAAGAATCTCAAGGTCATAAAGTAGGTATCCAATACCATCCTTTATTTTCCTAATGAGGTAGCACTCTCTAGTGCTTAATTCCAGCTTACATGCATATAACCTTATTAAGGATATATATTGTAGTCTCTACTACACATATACACCTGGAAACTAAGGGATAATTATGCTAAAATTCATCATTGATCAAATCATGTTACACATGATCCAATTGTATCTCCCTACAACTCTATTGAGTTTAGATATGTTAGGAGGATTAAGATAGAAATGATATTCATATCTTCATAAGGTATTCTTTGAATTCATCTAATAGGTACTTTCTACCTTGGTTAGATCTAATTCATTTAATCTTCCTTCAAACTTTGATTCTAAACCAAAATTGTGAAATCTTTGAACATTTCAAAGGTCTCTTAGGTGAAGAGAAGAAATCTCATATCATACATAATCATCAATAGATATCAGATATCCATAATGATTACTATGATATAGATGATCCACATACATCAATATGTATGAGATCCCGAATACCTTGACATCTTGCACCTTTCCTAAGAGAAGGGTATATTGGACATTCTTCGAATACAATATTCACAAGTATGTAAGATTTGAAATTTTTTAGACATTCTAAAGTTTCATCTCTTACTAGTCTATTGATCATATAAATAGACATATGTCCAATGATGCCAGATCATTGTCAAATGATCTTCATCCTCCTATTGATCTTATAAGGTTTGATTTTCAGTATTAGAAATCTTAATGAACCATTCATTAATTTTCTAATTTTGTGGAGTCCACTAGATGTTAGATTACTATCTGAAATATTTCCATCATAACTCTTTATGATAGTTCTATCTCAGAATTCATGTTTATTTCCAACATTTAGAAACAAACAATGATGGTATTCTAATATCTAGGTCATAGAGACATTCTCTAAGACTAAGTGCTTCCCACTAAGAATATGAAGTCCATCTATCCAACAGAGATTGTTGCAACAATTACATTAATATCCATGTAGATGACTGCTAAACCTTAAGATCAAATTTCTAATCTTCTAACATATATATGCAACCAATTGCAAATGTCATTAGAAGATTGGTATACAATTGTCAGACTTTATCTTATGAAATAAGAAAGTCAGAGTCAATGATTATACGTAGATTATTCTGATGCTCCATCTGAGTCCTTCACTAAGGATTTTAGACAGATTTGATAGTTATACTATCAACAAATCAACTTATTGCAGTATTGGCATTCATCCAACTCTTTGGATGTCATATGGAAGTCACAGAAGTAAGTCAACTCTTTGACTTTCCTTCTTACTCGGGTCCGACCCATGCTTCCACTGCGTTCTCTTCATCTATAAACAATCATTGTTCAAGACAAAAAATCTCTTATGTTGAACTCAAAAGATTTCAATACAAGAGCACTTCAACATTTATACATGCTTTAGTAAATTCATACAATATGAATGTTATGAAGCTTCATGAATGACTAGAGTATAGATAATAGAATGATGACACTTATCACATCTACATACATCTTAACTCTTAGAGACTTAGGTTCAGGTAGGTATTCAAACATTTTGAATACATCATCTCTTTCGAGCCACCATTCTGCATAATGCAGAGAACCGTGTCATTCACGATTAAATGTCTAGAGCACACATATATGCCAAAATATCTTCTTTTATTTTATAAGGATTATTTGAGAATTGTGATCATCATTGACATGTCACTCCATGAAAGATCAAGACTATAGAGAGTCAGAAACATACAAACCCTAAGGTGATGTCTTATTGTCTTACATAATTGTCATTCCTCATTATGTTGAGGAAACTTGCACATTGCAACCACATACATTATGTGTCCAATTGCAAGTACAATATCTGGATCATGAGTCAATCCATGATATTTTACTGGTTATTATTGAGTATAACATTGAGTGGGTTTAATGAAGGATTATCTGAAATAAGAAATTTGCATAAGGGTATATATATTTATATACATGTTTTACTTTGATTTAGGAATTTTTATATCAAAGTTGTCTTGCCTTGTCAACACTGAAAGTTCATTCCCTTAATCACTTTCAATGTAAGAGATATTCTTACCATTATATCTCTAGCAAGATCTGGGATCTCCTTTCCTATCTTTGTCACATCCCAATAATATGAGAACTTGCGACTCCGATAAAAAGAAGCGGGAACATATTTCGCCTTGGAAGTCCAACTTGCATTTCCCAATTCGGTCTTTAACACCCGGGCTCACCACCCCTAAGATGATGGTGAAGATCATGGATGTTACTTATGTAATCCTCCACCTCATATTCAAATTGTATAATTAATTATCGTGAATCGTATTCACATAATTAATTCTTCCAAGGGAAATACACATCTATTCATAATAGAGTGTTTATTGGATATAATTAATTTAATCACATTAAATTAATCATTAATCCAATCATCAATCAACAAACATGTCTTTTACTTGAATAGTAGGTATATTCTCAAAGTAGGTATTATTCGAATTTTAATAATTAGAAAAAATACACATTGACTTTCTCCGGCATTATACAGTCCCTACCCGTTGTCATGGCCAGTACCGACGAGAGTGTGACGGACCACATACGTTGCAACCCGCGACCTCAATGCTCTCCGACTAGGCACCACATCCGCCTCGGGAAAGGATAATACCAGATAGATCATCATGTACTTTGAGATGCTCATCGGTTTTTCAACGAAATTATACCATATAATATACATCAAAACAATTTTGATTATATTATAAGGAGATTTGCTAAACAAATCCCCAATCATATTCAAGTAAGAGGGTTTTTCATGTAAATATTGTCCTACAACTATTGTAGGATAAACTATGGTTTTCATGAAATCAATGTTTGTTGATGAAGCCAATGATCAAGATCTAACATCTCATCATTGTCGTTTAGGCAAATGTCATTCAATGAAATAATTATCTCTTTAAATATTTCACAAATATTTATCACTAATTATTCCATAAAATTAACAATTAATTTTCATCATGATAATTGAATGACTTATCACAAGGTTCATGATCCAAGATATCAATTTCCAGCAGTGACCCCCAATCACTAAAATTTACTTATCTTGATCAATTTAAACCCAAAAAATGCAAACTCAGTTTCCAAAGATTGCCTATTTGATTTATTAAAGAATCCAAGTGATAATTCACTCATTTCTAGGCGGATTAAAACCGTAATTATCTCATTAATCATGTTTAAATCCGTAGTTCCCGCAACAGTGAATACATGTATATTCAAAAGGCCATGTCTTGAGCAAATGAAGTCCAAATTTAGTAAACTCAAGTCCTATGGTTTCCTTAATTAATGAGTAACAAAATCCAATTGAAAATTTCGAGTTTAAAGAATTTAAACAGTGCCGAAAAAAATCAATTATACAGAGGTGCGAAAATTGAAATGCATCAAAAATTTCGCAACCCTTTCAATAACCAAATCGTCTAAGGTCTATGGATCATATCCAAAACCTTATTCGACCTGGCTCTGATACCACTTGAAGGATATTGAGTATCCTTAAGCGCGTCACGTAAGCGTGTTGATCGCATCGTATGCAATCGGAGCAACTAGTCGCACTAGATGCTAGATGCAGCGGAAATTAAAATTTTTAAATCTAAAGATGAAACCACATTATCACGAGAACACTTCTCGGATCGTTTCATCAAACCACAAAGTATAAGGAATACCTCTTGAAGCATGATTGCGATCGTGAGATCCCAAAGTAGAGATCCTCCTGTCTCAAATCGGATCCACGAAGAACGCACTTGTGGGCACGATGATGAGTCGTGTCCTTCCCGCAATCCTTGATGAAGATCCAAGCGATGGCTCCCCTTATTTCGTCAAACGAAATCCGTCGTCTTCCTTTAGAGTATGCAACTTCAAAGAAGAAGGAGATGCTCGAGTCGTCGAAGGCGAAGCCGAGAGTCTCTCCTTTCTCAACACAAGATGGACGGTCATCTTTTGGAGGAGAGAAAGAGAGAGGGCGAGAATATGAGAGAGAGAGAGAGAGTTGTAACCTTGTACAACTCTTAATGATGTACCTTGGAAGGCTACCCTAGCCATCCTTTTATATTAGTTTAGGATCCAATGGATCTCAATCCATGGGACACATGGATCCAACGGCCAGGCTTGGTCCATGTAAAATCAATGGCTATAATTATTGTTGGTTAAAACCAACAATATTTATTCATGATTAAATTAAATATATGTCACAACATTATCAACATATTTTTAATTTAACATAAATAAATTAGTTGAGAGATTAACCATCGTAATAAAATGGAGTCAATATAGCCTCCTAAAATTAAGGGGCGTCACCCATGACTCTTTCATGGGTGACGCCACATCTAAATTTGGTGGCTCTATTTCTCCTTTTTATTATATTACATTATCTCTCAATTATCACAAAAATATCCACCAAATTAATTCCAAATTAATTTGTGAATATTTCAATCATGCCATTGAAAATTATGTGAATCATATTCACATCTCAAACTAATTTGTAAATCACATTTCCAATTAATTAATAAATGTGAATCCAATCCACATTAAATAATTAACAAATATTATTTACATAAATTCTCTCTCTTCAATATATGTATATTATAAATCATATTTATAACACACAAATATTATGGATAGCTTTATCCACATTCTCTAATCCTTGAAAATTAAATCCTATTTAATTATCTTGGATAGTTATTCTCACAATACGAATCACATTCATATTATGCTTGATAATTAAATCTCATTTAATCATCAAGTTCTTCTTGCTTGGATATGAAGTTCATCAAATGAATTATTCTTGAACCCCTTCAAGAATAAAGTGCTTTCTCCGCAGATACTTGGAGATAAGGACAGGGCGATTGTATTATTACACGTATAGTGACTTGGATGTTGAGATCTCACCTCAAATCCAGATCTTACGGACCTCCCACAGATGCTTGATTAAATCAAGACCGCAAATCTAATCTTCTCATTACATCTGAATCTCATTCAGACCAATGTCCAACACTTGGACTAAGATCAGATTGCTTCTCTACTGGAAGGAGTCACTAAAATCCAGACCTGTTTCATCACTCCCTCGGAATGGAAGCGTCATGGATATACAATCGTTTATGATCACATCACCATCAGGTATTCCCAATACATGTACATCCTGCATACTAGAAGACCCATGAACAACCCGAAGATCAAGATCAATTTTATACTATCTTCTTCAGGTTTATCAGTAAGTTTCTCATTTGATCATTGGGATTTGGTATCGATCATATACTTTCCAAAAGCATATATCATACCTAGGTCTTGATCATATACTTTCCAAAAGCATATATCAGACCTACAAATTCAGTCAAGCTTCCAAAGCGAGACGATCGTGCACGGAATTTGATTCTTCCCAATATCTCATGAGTGAGCTCATGTCTTCTGGTTCAGTAGTTAACATGTATGATCCCTTTGAGAGATCGTATTACTCATATGCCCTTACATGCACACCAACGCGTCGGTGTATATACCTTGGTTAGGTCATCAACCTATTGGTCTGCCAAATGTACACACTCAGACATATAGTAACACATCTGTCTCCGGTCAGAGGATACGTGCCTATGTTGTACAACATTCAACATGGGACTTAGGTTATCTTGATCTCGTTAAGTCAATTCTTTGACCTAACTAATCTGACACCTTCGAATCTCTATTCCTATGCAGAGGACCTGCATCAAGAGGTCGGTCAGATATCAGCCTATGTGAGAAAGGATTGCCATCTCCTACTCTGGCTGGAGATCACATCTTAACAATCATTTGTTGGTGTTTGATTAGTCCTCAATCTAACTCTTTAGATATTCATCCACGCACCAACCTCTATGATTCAATAATCGAATCAACAACTGTATCATCATTAAGATAGCCATGGTACATAACCCTAATTGTACAGAGGGACCTTTTATGCAAATTATTTATTCTTCATTTCAGATCAGGGAATGATATTTGCAATAACATTTATTGCATAATGGCTCGCCGTGGGCTCACATGTCCAACAGTGGATTGGGTGTACCAGTGTATTACGATGCGATTAAGATTGTACCCGACGGAGATGAACAGGTGGATCTCTACACAACTACACCCTTATGTGGATCACAAACTGGCATATGCGAATGCCCTATTGAATGGATTGGTTGTATTCAAACTTAATAACTCAAATGGTAATCTTGCTGGTGCACGGGGCCTTGACGTACCACTTCCAGGGTCCGATGGACCCACGCTCGCCGACAGTGCGTACCTTCGAAAGTCACCTCCGTAGACGAAACTCGAGATCGTGAGAGGGAGAAGAGAGGCGGTGGGAATGAGAATTGTGTATGTTCGTAACCCTCCCCACGACTTTAAAATACACTTAAAGTCGTCGGGGCAGTTACGTAACGTGAGAGGATAAGGGACACGTCCCTTGGAATTCAAATACGCGGTTACTCAAAACTGACTTGGTCTTCACGTCACGTCGCAGCTGTGATGAATCTCGGATTCATCACTCTAAATCTCATTTATTAATCTTAAGTCCCTAAAAATCAACAGCATATTTGCATTTATTCTGCATATTTAGCATTCATGCATGTTTTCATAAAAATGGCATTTTATCCATAATTTCTGCACAAAATAAGAGCCACAAATCAAAGCGAAATTTGACCTGTAAATAGCCTAACTTCCCAGATTTTTAACTCCTTCATGCTAACTCCGAATAACCCAAAACTACTTCCATTGTGTACATATCACTCACAAGAATAAATGAAAAATACAAAAAAATCACTAACCTAAACAAGTGGACCAAAAACCCAAACCTTAGTTTCAGGATTTTCGGACTAAAAACCACATATCTTCCCCATCCAGTGTCCGATTTGATCCGACTCACTTTTGAACTAATGCACATTCAATTACCTTCAAAACAAGACCAAGTTCAAGTGAATCAGGGCTCGTATGTGAAAGTTGGGTTTTGGGCCTCTTTTGTACATTGTATATTTTCGTGGTTTTCTGACCTATATTTTATGTATATATTTTCTTTATTAATAAAAATCCAAAAAAATTAGATTAAGGTGTCTTTTATTTATCTTTGATTTTTCCATATTTTTCCAGATTTTTATCTTGTTTAAAAATGACAAAAAAATTAGAAAACCCAAAAATCAAGGTATTCTATTTACACGGGATACCCCAAAAATTCACTTTTTACATTTGACCGAATTAGACTTTGATGTCTTCATGAAAGTTGTAGATCTCATCGAGACGAGCATTTTTTGTGAAGGAACTTTTTCGATCTGAGGTCATTTGCTATTTTTTATCGAATTTACAAATCTTTTATTTTCGGATTTATCTGGAGCTGACACGTTGGCACCCCTAGAGGCCGCCACGTGTCATTGATTTTTGGCCTTTTTATATCATTTTTATACAAAAAATTAAAAATTAAACCTATGCACGTGCTCCGCACGTGCGCCTCGCCCCTCGCCCTTTTCGCGCCACGTGGCCGAGTCTAGGCCGTTCAATCAGCGGTCGATCGAACGGCCCGCAACTCGCCATAAACCTCGTGCCGCCTCCTTCCCCAGTCGCACCGCCCCTCCGCGGATCTCGCCAACCACCACCGCCATCTCCACACCGGCCCTCCGTTATCTCAGCGCCGCCCCGCCTTCGTCGCCAACGCCCCGTTGACCTCAACAAACCCCGCAACCGTGGCTCCCTTATCTCTCTCTCTCTATAAAAGAACCCCGGCGACCCTGACCCTCATTATCCGCCGATTGCTCTCCATTACCACCACCGGAGGTGACAGCTCCGCGTGGCCCTCGCCGGCGAGATCCGAGGGCCACGACCCTCGTTGCAGCAACGTCTTCCTCGCCTTACTGCCCAAGCTCCGGTCCTCCGTCGAGCCGACGACCACCGACATGCCATCGCCGACCTCCATCTCCAACCTCTCCAACAGCAACTCCATCGCCACCTTCTTCATCGAGCATCACCTTCAACGACGTTCACCATCTTCCTCGCCTCCTCCTGGAGCTCCTCCGCCAACGCCACCGTCGACATCCAGGAGCTCCGCCGATGCCAACGTCTCCATTCTCGCCGCAACTCCATCGACAGCCAGCCGCCTCACTCCGACCTTCGTCATCGAAAAGCTCCACCGACGCCCCCTTCATCGACTTCAGCCATCCAGGAGTCTCCGGCCTCCCTTCCGCCTTTGGCCGGGACGCCATCGTCTTCGACTCTGCCGTACCTGGAGCTCCTCCGCAACGCCACCAGCGACTCCGCAGCAGCGCCTCCGCCACCAGTCGCCGGGCTCGAGGCCCGAGGTCCCCCGCACGTGCTCCGCACGTGCGTGGGAAACTTCGTCAGCACGCCAGCCCCGGGGTCACGCGCTACGCACGTGCCCCTTGGGCAAATTGCAAGAAGCCCCCGGAGCTCCCTCTAATTGCACATCAGTCCACCCCAGCCGAAGGCACGTGCGCAGCACGTGCCTCTTGGAAAAAATTACAAAGTCACCCCTGTAGTTTAGGTAATTAATCTTAGGTCCCCCCTGCAGTTTTATTTTTTATTTTATTTAACTATATTGCACGTAAACCCCTGTGTTCTCCAGTCATTTTAGAACTATTCTCTACATTATTTAATTAATCCAAAAATAGCATGATGTTCATTGACTAATTCTCTACATTTTGACATATGGTGGGTATTTTTCTGATTGATGGTTAATTAATAAATAAATGTTTTGTGGAAATTGGCATATTTTGCCCATTTCTTGCTTGGAAATTCATAGTTGATTAATCATTGCTCTAAAAATCCCCGAAAAATCACATATTGTAGAGTTTATTGTGATTAACATTGTGCGCAAAAATCTTTGCATTTGCATGCATAGTTTGCTCTATAAAAATCATCTTGCATATTTTCGTATTTAATTTTTAATAGGTATTAAACCCCACATTTTTGAGCTTTAGGATTTTTCTGAGATCCGTCACCTAGTGATAGATCTTGGATAATTTTATTTCTTAAAAATAAGCAGGTTTAATATTTATTATAATTAAATATTGAAAATCATTCTGTTTGCATTTAAAAATTCATAAAAAATTCATATTGCATCCAAAAATTCCAAAAAAATTACAGTGCACTTATTTCATCATATTTTACATCTCGGCCAAGTTTCGTATTTTTCGGACATCATTTGAACGTAATTCACATTTTAGTCCATAAAGTAGGCCGGATTTGCATATTGCACCCTCTATTACATTGAAAAATTCCAAAAAAAGACTGCCTTGAAAACCGAACTCAAAATTGGATAGACACAACTCTAGGTTGTTCCTTTGCCTCCTTGTGATCGACCTTGGGACTTGCCCAAGTAAAATAAACATGAAACCACGAGATTGAAATTGAATAAAATTTGTGGTTGTTTCTTGACTGTTTCCGATCGCCGCCTACAATGAACGACTTTGATTAATTTTCACACTCGAAGATTAAAAACACATCCTTAACCCGGCGATTTCGGGCTCGTCAGATGGCGCCGTTGCCAGGGAGGCAAACGGCTTAGTTTGTGTTTTGAAAAATTTTCGCTCGGTTTTTCGCATTCGGGTAGTCTGACCCCCGATTTTTTCATTGTGAATACCATTTTATTTCCAGCATTTATTTTTCAGCATTTATTTCGCTTATCTATTTTTTGAGTCACTCTCTTACACATATCTCTCTTATTTTTCTTGCGAGGTACCCGGCATACGTGAAGCGGTTTTCAAGAAACCGACGCATCTTCACCGACATCCGAGAAAGCCGCAATTAATCTAAGATCGAGTCGAGTCGTGAGAGAGCGTAGAGCCTAGATTTTCAATTTCCACAATTTTATTTACCTGCTCATTTACAGCGGTGTCCGTTTGGACTCTCGCGCATGTAAAAAAGACCTTGAACTTTTTCTGTGGTGTGTCGTGGCCTGTTTTACTCTCCGGTGAGGGTGGGGCCCGACTTGAGTGGCGACTAGGATAGACCTGCACATACGGCTCTCAGAGCATTTTTTTCTTTCTGATTGTGCTCGTAGGATCTTAGGCCACACTGCACTTTAATCAAGACACACATAGATCGTTCAACTTAGCCAAATTTAATTCAATTTTCCCGCTAATAGAACTTTCTGTTTAGGTGCGGTTTTTATCGGCTTGCACGCATATAGAATAATTTTGAAAATTCTGTCTAGCATCCCACATGGAGATTGCGAGGAGGCACTGTAAGTCTTCTAACTGAGCATTCATCATAGTTTTCCGCGTGCATTGGTCTTTCCCGACTTTCTCACTCTTGTTTTATCACATAAATGTAAAGGAAATTGGGACTGGACGGTAGACGTATATTTGTGCTCATCTAAATTCTTCAGTGATCACCTAATTAAAATTGGGACTGCTAAATATAGCCGATCAAAATAACCCATAAAATCAAGAATTTCTGCGGGAGAGCAACCCCGACCTTGTATGTTTCTATTTTTCTAAGTGAGCGAGAGACGACACTTAAGGCTAGAGCCTAAATCTGAAATTTCAGCTCGCTAAATTCCTGCCAAGATTGATTTATCACCAACTAAAATTGAAAAGATAATAGCCGAACTCTTACGGCTTCATTGTGTGCGTTGGTGAACCCAGGGTTTGAATTGTGTTTACATTGTTGTGCGTGAACCGATTTCAAGATCAATAGCCGCACATTTGATTTCTCTTGACTATCCCGTGCAATCATCTCTCGCCTCTCTTGATTTAAAATTCACCATGAAATTCTTGTCCAATAACTCTTGCAGACCCAACCCCTCATTCCTTTCAGCTCTTTCAAAAATAGTCGAACGTTTATCCGAGAATCCATCAGAGCTATACTATGAAAATGAATTCGTATCGGTTAGACCCAAAACACCTCCCCCTCAACCACCAATAAATCCATCTCCTTCTGCTAATCCGACCTGTTTCATGAATGACAACCCTTTGTATTCAAAGCAGACAAACCAACAAATGATTGAGGGCTTTACTTCTTCATTTAATCCTCTTTACGTTGATCATACCATTCATCCCTCATATTCGGTAAATGTCAATCCATCATTCATGGGAGAAGATAACCACATGATCGAATTGAACACTTCTTCACCTCTTCCATCAATCTCGAACACCAAAGAAAAATCATTACCTTGGATTGAACATAATAACCCCCTCTTCACTCATACAGAGGATTGGGCCGAACACATAAGATCACAACTCCCCTTGGACCAACTCCACTTACCTAGACCATATGAGCAGCCACCTTCCATGATTATTGAGGAGATACTTTCAGAAAATGATGATCGTACATCGGATATTTCCAGAGATCCCTCTCCTAGTACATATAGAAAAATGGAAGAGGACATTGAATTACAAAAACATACCCCAACTGCTCCCATACTTGGCCAAGAACAGATTTTGGAGAATATTTTGAGGATGAATAAGAAATTTGATTTAATGGAGGATAAATTCCAAGAACTTACCGATCGATTAATCTCTGGTAGCTCGGATATAAAAATTAATGAGGAAATGATTGGATTTAAGATTGAAAATTTTGAGAATATTCAGGGATCTAGGGATTATTCTGAGAATTTCACTTCTACATCTTACTCCCTTAGAAACGACTATACAGCGGACTATCACCCTGAACTCCAAAGCCACTTTTCACCTGAAGGACACCCCACACCCCCACACCACCCAAAAAATACCAAAAAAATGGAAATATTTGAAAACCACAAAAAATTGAAAATTTAGAAAATTTCATAAAAATTGAGACTGAAGACGATCTGAGGAATTTGGATCCAACCGTACGGGAAGCAATAGGAAAGAAATTGATTTTTGAACTTCCCTTTCTACAGGCCATTGAACACTTCCCCGATCTTAAAGGATTTGTAGTGGACAAATTAACGATGAAGAAATCGGGCAGGATTAGAACAAAAACCGAGAGACATATATTGTCAATGGTCTCCTCCTTGGTGTTAAGGAGAAAAACCAAGAGCCGCATAGTGAAGCGGTTGCCCAGATTTGAATGTGTACTCAAAAACATGATTTTCACCCATGCTCGGATTGATGACGATTCACCAATTAATATCCTCCCGACCTATGTATTCCATGAACTCAAACTCGGACCGGTTCGAAAGATACGAGAGATTGTTCAATTAGCGGATCGATCGATAAAACGGCCGAGAGGAACCATTTCTGTCATCATTAAATTCCAAGGTGCTCCGCTCAAAGTAGAATTCACGATCATTGATATTGAGCATCAAGGAGAATTCACCCAGTCTCCAATCATTCTCGGAAAGCCATTCTTGGCATTGGCCAAGGCGAGTATTGATTGTGAGACTCGGGAAATCAATTTCACAGCATTGGAAGCACTTAGATCTGACCATGTCTTTGAGGAACCACGATCTCCTGAGGCAACCCACGAAGTCCCCGACAACCGTAACCATGAAGCGGTAGAAGAGCCCTACCCTGCAGCCACACCTGAGATAGCGGTTGTTGATGAGACTACGGGTTTAGAAAATCTCCCCCCTGCTCCATTCCCAGCCGCTCTCACCAGGGAGAATCATGTATATGAATCATATGATCCGGAGACTTATGCATGGGCACACCCTGGGTCAACCTACTCTGACTACATGAATTATATCAACTCGACACAGGAATGCACCAACATCGAATCAATGGAGAAAGAACATGCAGAGACTCTCCCCAATATTTAAATCCCCGAGGATCTCAAAATAGACAAATCTTTCTACTACGATCCTGAGACATATGCATGGTCACACCCGGGAGCAACATTTTCTGAATATCTTGACCAAATCATCCCAAATCGAGAATGCTCAAACATTCGGGAGACTAAGAACAAGCATGCAGATCGAGCACCGACGAAGGAAAATTCAAATGGCTATTCATCTGGATACTCAAGTGAACCGACACCTTCACGACGAAATAAAAAGAGAGTCACCTTTGACCTTCCGGAAGAGGTATCGTCTGATGGTCCCTCATCAGGTCCGGAAAAGGTAGTCTACATGAGTGAAGTCTGTTCGGCAGCCCTAAAGCCATATCTTCGTAAGGATCCAAAATTCAATTCTCATTGAACAACTCCCGTTCCTAACTACTACTCATCCAAAGCTGATGCTCCTGCCCTCTTCAAGTACACTGGAATTCTTTCGTATGAGCTGACTGAGACCGGTGCTTCTGAGCTATCATCTGAGGACAAATTGATTGACCCCAAGAAGGAACGAATTCTGAGGAAACAATTAAAGAAACAAAGAGATATGCAGACTTGGAGTATGTCCACTTTCAAATACTACTCCTCTGAGGATAACTCTGATGATGGATATCTTTCATCTGACTCAAACACTTCATCTATTATCCATCATGATTTTTCTGAGGATAACTCTGATCATAGTTGGGAATCATATGCCTCATCTCCATCGCGTCATTATGATCTCCCACCGCATGCTCACAAGAAGATCAGCCGAAAACCGCCTTAATCATTCGGCTACTCACCCTCCCTCCCGACCACATCGGTCTCCTTGTACAGCTTCTTCCTCTACTTAGGCCAATGCCTAAGTATAGGGGGGACCGATGCCATCTGTTTATACCATCCTTCTCTTTCTCCCGACCGCTCCATTTCCACCCTTCTTCCATACTTAGGCTGTCCAGAGCCTAAGTATAGGGGGAACCGACACCCACCTCTATATACTCTCCTCATTCACATATCATGACAGCCTCTTTTCCGCTCTACTTCCTAACCCGTTGTATATAAATTTTTAACCCTCTTATGCTTAGCCCGAGCTATGTCTTCATTACGCTTTTTGTGCTCTGAGGACACAGCACCCGCTAAGTATAGGGGGGGTCTGTATATATACTTTGTATATATTTTACCCATATCTCGTACTTTCGCGTAAGTCTATATGTATTTACGGGGTGAGTACTAACTTCAAAAAAAAGAGTTTTTCTACTAACACTGACTTGCCCAAAATTTTTGAAAAAAATGGCTTCTTATTTCATCTTTGCACACACACACACACGTAAAAAAAATCTGCATTTCACACACTTGCACTTCATCCAACATCACATGCATTTGCATTTGTGAAAAGTCATTGGGATCTGAACCAAGTTGTGAGTCGAAACCGAGAGTGGTCTGAACTTGCCCTTAATCCACCTAATTTTCAGAGGAACTTCACCGAGAAATAGGATTTTAAGAGCTTCAGGTCTTTTGACTTAATTCTTTAAGTTCCACATGACAATGTGCAGCGTTTGACTCTTAGTGTCTAATCTGATCTCTTCATTCTGGGTACAACTCTGGAATAAGGAATTAATTTGTACTCTCGCACTATGCACTTAGCTCAACCCAGACGGGATGTTGGAAGACTGTGTGAGTCTCTTTTCTGGTAGCGTGGAAATCTAAAGACCGGAGTACGGGTTGAAATAAAGCTTCGGAAAAGGGATGGATGACTGGGCACAATTTTTTTCTAAGACCCCTAAAAAATATACGGAACAAAATATTCTATATCCGTAGGGGTAAAACAAGATCCAAGCAGAACCACCAAAAATTCCAAATACAAAGAAGCAGTCTACCAAATAAAAATTCGACCAAAAAGGTCCAAGCTTCAAGAAACCTGCAGATCTTGGTGGAGACTTGGCTACACTGGCCATCTTCACAAGGAGGGGTGACTACACTACCACCCCCTCCAGTTCTTTTCTCTTTCTTCTAACTTCTCCCCCATTTCGATTGTGAACACAGCACGACAGACCTTAGAAGGAAATACCTGACTCCCCGAGGACGAGTTACTGGAGAGGAGAGGAGCATGGTAGTCCGGCATTTTGGATGGGAAGAGCTAAAACCCTTCACACACACGAGTCGGTTATTCAATGTTCATAGGGTATACTTCGGGAAGAGGATTGATCTAAGATGACTTCTGAGCCGAAACTGTGACAATGATGTGTAGAACTTGAGGGATGTTGATTTTAAAATTCTAAGACTCACAGAAGTTCCGCCACACTATTAATCCAAAGGTCAAGTTTAGTCTCACTTTCACCTTCAGTTCATAGTCTTGGTATGGAACCCAGTCTCATTTCACTTCATGGCATGTCTTTTTGATGCTCAGGGACGAGCATGGTTTAAGTATAGGGGGATGATGAATCTCGGATTCATCACTCTAAATCTCATTTATTAAGCTTAAGTCCCTAAAAATCAACAGCATATTTGCATTTATTCTGCATAATTAGCATTCATGCATGTTTTCATAAAAATGGCATTTTATCCATAATTTCTGCACAAAATAAGAGCCACAAATTAAAGCGAAATTTGACCTGTAAATAGCCTAACTTCCCAGATTTTTAACTCCTTCATGCTAACTCCGAATAACCCAAAACCACTTCCATTGTGTACATATCACTCACAAGAATAAATGAAAAATACAAAAAAATCACTAACCCAAATAAGTGGACCAAAAACCCAAACCCTAGTTTCAGGATTTTCGGATTAAAAACCACATATCTTCCCCATCCAGTATCCGATTTGATCCTACTCACTTTTGAACTAATGCACATTCAATTACCTTCAAAACAAAACCAAGTTCAAGTGAATCAGGGCTCGTATGTGAAAGTTGGGTTTTGGGCCTCTTTTGTACATTGTATATTTTCGTGGTTTTCTGACCTATATTTTATGTATATATTTTCTTTATTAATAAAAATCCAAAAAAATTAGATTAAGGTGTATTTTATTTATCTTTGATTTTTCCATATTTTTCTAGATTTTTATCTTGTTTAAAAATGACAAAAAATTAGAAAACCCAAAAATTAAGGTATTCCATTTACATGGGATACCCCAAAAATTCACTTTTTACATTTGACCGAATTTGGCTTTGATGTCTTCATGAAAGTTGTAGATCTCGTCGAGACGAGCATTTTTTGTGAAGGAACTTTTTCGATCCAAGGTCATTTGCTATTTTTTATCGATTTTACAAATCTTTTATTTTCGGATTTATCTGGAGCTGACACGTGGCGGCCCCAGAGGCCGCCACGTGTCATTGATTTTTGGCCTTTTTATATCGTTTTTATAAAAAAAATTAAAAATTAAACCTACGCACGTGCGTAGCACATGCCTCCCAAGCACGTGCTCCGCACGTGCGCCTCGCCCCTCGCCCTTTTCGCGCCACGTGGCCGAGTCTAGGCCGTTTGATCCGCGGCCGATCGAACGGCCCGCAACTCGCCATCAACCTTGCGCCGCCTCCTTCCCCAGTCGCACCGCCCCTCCGCGGATCTCGCCAACCACCACCGCCATCTCCGCACCGGCCCTCCGTTATCTCCGCGCCGCCCCGCCTTCGTCGCCAATGCCCCGTTGACCTCAACAAACCCCGCAACCACCGGCTCCCTTATCTCTCTCTCTCTCTCTCTCTATAAAAGAACCCCGGCGACCTTGACCCCCATTATCCGCCGATTGCGCTCCATTACCACCACCGGAGGTGACAGCTCCGTGTGGCCCTCGCCGGCGAGATCCGAGGGCCACGACCCTCGTTGCAGCAACGTCTTCCTCGCCTTACTGCCCAAGCTCCGGTCCTCCGTCGAGCCGACGACCACCGACATGCCATCGCCGACCTCCATCTCCAACCTCTCCAACAGCAACTCCATCGCCACCTTCTTCATCGAGCATCACCTTCAACGACGTTCACCATCTTCCTCGCCTCCGCCTGGAGCTCCTCCGCCAACGCCACCGTCGATATCCAGGAGCTCCGCCGACGCCAACGTCTCCATTCTCGCCGCAACTCCATCGACAACCAGCCGCCTCACTCCGACCTTCGTCATCGACAAGCTCCACCGACGCCCCCTTCATCGACTTCAACCATCCAGGAGTCTCCGGCCTCCCTTCCGCCTTTGGCAAGGACGCCATCGTCTTCGACTCCGCCGTACCTGGAGCTCCTTCGCAACGCCACCAGCGACTCCGCAGCAGCGCCTCCGCCACCAGCCGCCGGGCTCGAGGCCCGAGGTCCCCCGCACGTGCTCCGCACGTGCGTGGGAAACTTCGTCAGCACGCCAGCCCCAGGGTCACGTGCTACGCACGTGCCCCTTGGGCAAATTGCAAGAAGCCCCCGGAGCTCCCTCTAATTGCACATCAGTCCACCCCAGCCGAAGGCACGTGCGCAGCACGTGCCTCTTGGAAAAATTGCACAGTCACCCCTGTAGTTTAGGTAATTAATCTTAGGTCCCCCTGCAGTTTTATTTTTTATTTTATTTAACTATATTGCACGTAAACCCCTGTGTTCTCCAGTCATTTTAGAACTATTCTCTACATTATTTAATTAATCCAAAAATAGCATGATGTTCATTGACTAATTCTCTACATTTTGACATATGGTGGGTATTTTTCTGATTGATGGTTAATTAATAAATAAGTGTTTTGTGGAAATTGGCATATTTTGCCCATTTCTTGCTTGGAAATTCATAGTTGATTAATCATTGCTCTAAAAATCCCCGAAAAATCACATATTGTAGAGTTTATTGTGATTAACATTGTGCCCAAAAATCTTTGCATTTGCATGCATAGTTTGCTCTATAAAAATCATCTTGCATATTTCGTATTTAATTTTTAATAGGTATTAAACCCCACATTTTTTAGCTTTAGGATTTTTCTGAGATCCGTCACCTAGTGATAGATCTAGGATAATTTTATTCTTGAAAATTAACAGGTTTAACATTTATTATAATTAAATATTGAAAATCATTATGTTTGCATTTAAAAATTCATAAAAAAATTCATATTGCATCCAAAAATTCCCAAAAAATTACAGTGCACTTATTTCATCATATTTTACATCTCGGCCAAGTTTCCTATTTTTCGGACATCATTTGAACGTAATTCACATTTTAGTCCATAAAGTAGGCCGGATTTGCATATTGCACCCTCTATTGCATTGAAAAATTCCAAAAAAAGACCGCCTTGAAAACCGAACTCAAAATTGGATAGACACAACTCTAGGTTGTTCCTTTGCCTCCTTGTGATCGACCTTGGGACTTGCCCAAGTAAAATAAACATGAAACCACGAGATTGAAATTGAATAAAATTTGTGGTTGTTTCTTGACTGTTTCCGATCGCTGCCTACAACGAACGAATTTGATTAATTTTCACACTCGAAGATTAAAAACACATCCTTAACCCGGCGATTTCGAGCTCGTCAAGCTGCAACTGTGCCGCGCCCACGTCTGAGCCTGAGCCCGTGCTCGATTTGGCCCGAAAGGACGGGGCGTGCGTGTGTGTGGTGGTCCAAAGTCCTCTCTAGTCTATTTTCATGCTAGTCTCAAGACTTTCCATATAAAAACCAAGTGTCAGTTTTTGACATTCCACAATGTGGAACTAAACAGCACCCCACAGGGTTTAAACATTGAATTCCAAGAATTGAGATACGTTAATATAACTTGATATTGATAAGCAAGTTACATTAAAATATCCCAACAACGTCAATTCCAACAATCCTTCAAGAATTCACTGTTGAAACACGAAGAGTAAAAAATTTCGAGTTTCTACACTCTGCTTTTAGCAAAGGTACCTTCCGATTTAAATCTTTACCTGAGTTATCCCCTTTCACCATCATAGGAATAAAGTGAACTGAGTCTTGAACTTTAATCATTTGACGTAATGGTATTGAGTGGTAACAACAGAGTTAAGTCTATGATGACAATTTTCTAATTTTGATGTTATTAATGACCATGCACCCTACCCTGTTTCATGAGTATATTAAGGACAAACCATCATCCTTTATCTGCGACCCACAGAAATACTCATATATGTGGCATTCTCCAAGGATTAGGGATGAAAATAGTCGGATACGGATATGAATGTATGTATAATCATATCCTTATCCATTTACAAATACGAATACGAATGCAGATACGAATATTGACGAATGTGAAAAATGTGTTATCATATCCTTAAAAACGAATATGAATGTAAAACGAATACGAATCGGATACGAATAATAACAAAAATAATTTAATAATACACATGTTTAGGATGGTTTGAACATAAAATAGATACACCAGATAATGCAAATTCATAAAAATTATATCAACAATGGTGAATGCAATCATAAAATGTTGTTACACACATTTATAAATAAATATATTACTATACTTATGTTCGAAAACGAATATACGAATACGAATGCGAATATTAACGAATGTTAAAGTGACATCCATATCTTCATCCATTTTAAAACGAATACGAATATGAATGCCAAAATATGTATAAAACGAATACGATAGCGGATCGGATACGAATATATTCACATTCGTTTTCATCCCTACCAAGGATGCACTTCTCACATCCTGCTTATAAAAGCTTGAATCCATTAAGAGCATAATGCTCAAACTTTTCCTGTAATTTTCAGGCATTTGACTTTTCAGGGATAGGACTCACATGCAAAGTATTGTATATTGAATGCCAATCAGTTCCCCTTACAGCTTATTTTTCCATTGAACCTATTTTGTGTGATCTTCACTCATTTAGGTTGGATTTCTACTGTGCGTAAACTCCCAATGGGTTTCAACCTCATCCCAAGTCTGGATTTTTAGACTAAAGATCTATCAAGTCCCTTTGGAAGAGGATCGATCGTGTTATCTTTGTTACTAACAAATTCCACGGCAATCACTCTAGAGGACCAAGCCCGAGCCCGTGCCTGATCCAACACGGTTGATGGGCGAGCGCGCGCACGTACATGTAGTGGTCGAAAGTCCTCTCTAGTCTATTTCCAAACTAATCTCAAGACTTCCCATATAAAAATCAAGTGCCAGTTTTGACACTCCATGATGTAGGACTAAACAGCACCCCACAGGATTGAAATATTGAATTTCATGAATTAAGAACATTAATACAACTTGATATTGATCATCAAATTGCATCAAAATATCCCAACAACATCAATTCCAGCATTTCTGTCGTCGCTTCACATTTACGAAGATCAAGGCCGCTACTAATAACTTCGATAAAAAAAACATCTCCTTGGATATGGTGGTTTCGGTAAGCTCTATTACGGGGATATAAACGGTGGGATGACTTTGTTTGGTTACTAGGGTACCCCGGTTTACTCCGGTTTATCCCCCTCAAATTCTGGGTTGGAAATCTATCACAAATCAAGGTCATATAACATCACATTCCTTATTTCAACCCTCTCTCAACCTTCACAATCATCGAAACACCTACTATTCATAAGTGGATACCCCAACCCCACTCCATCTCAATAACCAAACAGGACCTAAGGTTGCCACCAAGCGTAACAGTCAAGGCGTTCATGACTTCTTGAATGAAGTTGAGCTGCTGCCCAAACTCAGCCACCGTCATCTTGTCTCTCTCATTGGCTACTGCAATGACCACTTCGAGATGATACTGGTCTATGATTACATGGCTCCGGGCACTAAGGTGTGTATAGGTACAACCCAAGACATTCATTACCTCTACCAGCCCACGTAACCATCTAAATAACTACTATTCGTCGAAGGTTACCACAAAACCCAGTAGCCAATCCTTGATATTGGGGGGTAAGAAGACATGCCGGAGAATCGATAAGCTTTTTTGTCCAATACTGTATTACTCTGTGCATTTTTATCCAATTATTTAAGGTTTCACAAGAGTTTAGTATCTATCTTTTACTTATTTGGACTGTTGGACATGCGAGCCCACGACGAGCCATTATGCAATAAATGTTATTGCACATATTATTCCTTGGTCTGAAATGAAGAATAAATAATTTGCATAATAGGTCCTTTAATACAATTAGGGTTATGTACCATGACCATCTTAATAATCTTACAGCTGTCGATTCAATAATTGAATCATAGAGGCTGGTGCTTGGATGAATATCTAAAGGGTTAGATTGAGGACTCATCAAGCACCATCAAATAATTGTTAAGAGATGATATCCAGCCTGAGTAGGAGATGACAATTTTTCTCACATAGGCTGATATCTGACCGACCTCTTGATGCAGGTCCTCTGCATAGGAATAGAGATTCAGAGGTGTCAGATTAGTTAGGTCAAAGAGTTGACTTAACGAGATCGAGATAACCAAAGTCCTATGACGCATGCTATCACGATATAGGCACACATCCTCTGACCGAAGACAGATGTGTTACTATATGTCTGAGTATGTACATTTGGCAGACCAATAGGATGATGACCTAACCAAGGTCTATACAACGACGCGCTGGTGTGCACATAAGGGCATATGAGTAATACGATCTCTCAAAGGGATCATACAAATTCACTACTGAACCGGAAGACATGAGCTCACTCATGAGATATTGGGAAGAATCAAATTCCGTGCATGGTCGTCCCGCTTCGGAAGCTTGACTGAATTTGTAGGTTTGATATATACTTTTGGAAATATATATGATCAAGGCCTAGGTATGGTATATGCTTTTGGAAAGTATATGATCGATACCAACTCCCAATGATCAAATGAGAAACTTACTGATGAAACCCTGAAGTAGACAGTATAAAGTTGATCTAATACTTCAGATTAATTCTGGGTCATCCAGTATGCATGATGTACAGGTATTGGGAATACTTGAGGGTGATGTGATCATAAACGATTGTATAACCATGACGCTTCCATTCCTAGGGAGTGATGAAACGGATCTAGATTTTAGTGACTCCTCTCAGTAGAGAAGTAATCTGCTCTTGGTCCAAATGTTGGACATTGATCTGAATGTGATTCAGATGTAATGAGAAGATTAGATTTGCGGTCTTGATTTAATCAAGCATCTATGGGAGGCTCGAGATCTGGATTTGAGATGTGATCTCAATATCCAAGTCACTATACGTGGAACAATACAATCGCCCTGTCCTTATCTACAAGTATCCGCGGAGAAAGCGCATTATCCTTGAAAGAGTTCATTCATTGTTGATATATGTATCCAAGCATCGAGAAAATTGATAATTAAATGTGCATGGATAATATGAATTTGATTCATATTATAAGGAGAGTTATCTGAGATAATTAAATATGATTTAATGATCAAAGATGTGAATAATGTGATTGTGATTCATATTATTTTGACACATGAGAATAGAGATTCAAGATGATTAAATATGATTTAATTATCATGGATATGAATAATATGGATATCACTATCCATATTAATCATATATATTATAAATGTGATTTATAATATATAAGAGAGAGCTATTTGTGATTTATATTTGTTGATTAATTATTGATGTGAATTGGATTCACATTGGATGATTAATTAAATATAATTTACATTTTGTTTTGGGATGTGAATGTGATTCACATTTTTCCAATGTCATGATTGCAATATTTCACAAGATAATTATGAATTATTTTTATGAAATAATTTACAACAATTGTTGTTGTAAATCCTGAAGATATCATGAGATAATGTATCTCATGAGATAATGAGATCTCGTAAGATAAAGAGATCTCATGAGATGTTGATAGCCGTCCCCCTTTTTAGGGGATATGGTTTATCTCATCATTATCTCCAAGGATAATTAATTGATTTGATTTGAATTTAAATATATTGATTCAATCGATATATATTAAATTAAATTAAATTAATTACTATTGTGTTTTTAGAACAAGATAATAGTCATTGAAAGAAACATAAATCAATCTCATCCACTGATTTTGTGTTGTCCATGGATTGAGATCCATGGATCCCAAAATCATATATAAGAAGAGGCACTCCTTGCTCTTCAATATATAATGATTAATGAATCCTCTCTCTCTCTTTCTCCACACGTCAAGCCTCTCTCTCTCTCTCTCTTATAGTGGTCGTCCACTATGGAGCCATTGTGAGAGTCTTCATCAACGCAGCATCGTTGTTATGCTGCTGGATCATCTACTCGTGGATCTCCATCTCCTTCGGTGTGTCTCGCTCGTGAAGAAGATGTTGGATCTCGTGTGACGAGATCAGGAGATCCTTTGCTTGGATCATCAACATGGATTGCGAGGATCACACGTCTAATCAACGCGCTCGCAAGCATCTCCTCCGTCGAATCGGACTTGAGACAGGAGGTCTCTTGGTTTAGAGACTCGATCGCAACCACGCTTCAAGAGGTAATCCTACTACTTGTTTGTGATTTAGATGAAATAATCCGAGAAGTGTTCTTGGATCATGTGGTTTCATCACATAAAAATTTCAATTTCCGCTGCATCGAGCAACTAGTGCGACTAGTTGCTCCCGATCGCATACGATGTGATCCTCACGCTTCCTTGATGCGCTTAAGGATTTTTCCCATATTCTTCATGGACATTCATTGAGAATAATTTTGTGTGATTAAATGTGACCAAATATGGAATCGGCAACAGAATACACAAAACATTGAATGAACGGTGGTGTATATTTTGTTTTTATAAAACAAATAAATAATATGCATGGGATATTATGAGATTCTTGGAGAGCAAATTTTATGAGAATCACAATGAGATTACAATAGAAGTGTTAGTAATCCTTTTTCTTACTATTTGTATTTTGAAAATCTAATCTTATGGATTATATCCTCTAGAAATTTCCACATATTTTCCAAATTTCACTCGAATCTGATATCATTTGTTATTTTATCTTAATGGTCAAATCTCGGTTCTTTTTAAAATGGAATTTAAGTTGTTTAAATATCTTTTGACCATTAAGATAAAATAGCAAATGACTTCGGATTTGAGCGAAATTTGAGGATATGTGGATCATCAGTAGAAGAATGATCCATAAGGATGGATTTTCAAAATTAAAATGGCAAAGAAATATGGATTACAACACCTCGTAAGTTGGTTTGTTTTGGTGTTCAAATAACATGTATAATTGTGGGAGGGTTTAATGTGATCCTTTGTTGTAATGGGATTATAGTAGAGATGTAACCTTTTTTCTACTATTTGCATTTTTAAAATCCAACAATAAGAGTTATATCTTCTATAAAATTTTCACATATCCTCCAAATTTTACTCGAAACTAAGATCATTCGCTATTTTATCTTAATAGTCAAAATCTCGGTTCTTTTTAAAATGGTATTTAAGTTGCTTAAATGTCGATTAAACCTTTGACCATTAAGACATAATAGCAAATGATCTCGGATTTGAGGAAAATTTGAAGAACATGTGGAACACCAGTAGAAGATATAATCTATAAAGTTGGATTTTCAATATGCAAATCACAAAAAATAAGGATTACAACACCTCTGTTGTAATATCCATTACAGCCGAGGATCCTTTCTCCTAAGCTATTGACTAAGTTTATAATTTTGGTATTCAAATAACATGCTTAATGGTGGGGGGTTTAATGTGATGTGACTTACATTAATGTTTGGAAGAATGACTGGTTGTTGTTTATGTGACTTCTATTTTGGCAGTTGGTGAATTGTGGGTCAAACGTATAAATTGAGATTTTTTAAAATTTATATATAAAGCATCAAATATTGATTTTAAAACAATCATTTAAGCGTGAAATTTATTATTCTTAGATCCAGTTACGAAATTGTATCCAAAATTTAATCAATATTATAGTAGCTTCTAATTATTAAACCGTGCTAATTACCATATTGTTAATATACAATTTAGCGATATTTACTCAAAGATAAATAATTTAATAAGTCGATATTGTGAATTATGCTTTAGACTTTTATGTATTGTTTTTTAAATTTTCGGTATAACTCAAATCCTAAAACAATCCACCATTTTGTTTCATGGTCCCGAGCTACGGTTCAAAATAAACCTTACAATTTTAGGTCAATTTCCTATTTTTAGCTATTTTTCTTTACTAAATCTATTTATTTATCTTAGCTTACATTTTTTCTAGAATAACCTAAAAACTAAAAATTACAAAACTTTGTCAAAAACAACTTTCCAAAGTTAAAAAGGCAAAAAATCCATTTTCTACCTATTTTATAGCCTATTTATATTTGAAACTTTAAAAGTTAAAAATACAAAAACCTTTTCATAAAAATCTATTCAAAAATTAATTAATCATAAATATAAAAAATATAAATGTAAATTAGAGTGAAAAGTTCAAAAATTAAAAAATGCTTGAATATGGGTACTTTAAATTACGACACACATATAACAAAAACACAAAAATACATGAGTGTGGAATTTTTCCACACACATATACACATATAGGCCATGTCTTTAGTCTAACACACAACAAGTACTGTTATGTACGCCGAAGTTGTGTGAGTTCAACCATGAGACTTGTCCAAGTAAAACAAACAAACCATCGCACTAGCACATCTCTCATATCTATTTTGTTCTCACTTTGATTATCTCTATGCTACACCGATCTGTAAGAATTTGTTGTTACCGCATAGGGAGAATGACATAGCAGGGTTATAAACCTCGGGTCTAGTTGGATCCAATTCCGAACATATGTGTATGTGAGAACTAATATGCTTTCAGCATTGCCCCAACAGTTTGCTTGCTAGTACATATGTAGCCCTCAGAAAATTTCGGTGTGTGAAATCTGAGATTTTTTTACTCATAAATTGACTAGTTAATTTATGATCATAGGAATTAGTTGCACTAACTTAATTCTAAGTTAAATATTTTGTATTCATACAAACAAATTGAATTCGCTCACAACAATATAAAACTTAAATATTCATTACTATATATTGTGCGGTTAAATTTACATAATATCATTTGCTGCAAAATTATTTTTAAATCTAGATAACTATTGTGTGGTTTAATTCTAAGTTCTTTCATGCAATTAGTATAGCATTTATTTTAGTCAGTTAATCAGTAGATTAGGGTTAAATCTAATCTGTTTGATTGCTGGAGCTTCAAACTCCAACGCAGAATTCAAGGAGTGGTCTGGTGGTAAAGCAGCGTGTCTTCATTTTAAAGGATCCGGGTTCGAATTCCAGTGGGGACGTTCCGGACCCTCGAAATTATCGAGCCAACTATTAAAAAAAGCTCGAACGCTTGTATCATTGTGAACTCGACCCGTCTCGACCCGCAACCACCACCATTCTCTTGCACCTTCATTTATCCATCGAACGCCCCCATTTCCCCCTCATTCCGCAAGGATCGGGCGACTTCGAAGCTCCTCCTCCGCCCCTACGCCCGAGCTTCTCCGCCCATTCACATGCCCTGGCTGCGAGCTTCTATTTTTGTAACGTCCCGGGCTTAGGTCCCAGTTCGTTATCGAGGAAAACTGGCTCTGACAACTTGTTGGGTTCGGACCCAATTGGACCCGTTGACAACCACCCAAAATGCTTAAGCCCAAGTTTTCAAGTAGTAATCTCTATCAATTATAAACCACACCCACACTTTGTGAGTTTTCCATGTGTTATTATGTTTGGGTTGGGGTGTTATAATTTTAGCTCGAGGAGTTTCCCTCGAGCCCTGGAATCTTTTTTGCAGGTACTCGAACCTTGAGGCCCACCTAGGAACTGATTCGACTCCAATTGAGGCTCCCAGACCGTTGAAACTTGAAGTCCCTCCAAGTCCCCATCGACGGGACCTGGACTCATTTGAAGGCCCCTACCGGAGCGGAACCCTTCCAGGAAGGTGCTGGACCCGTAAGCATCGGGATCAGACGTCGGAGTTCGGAAAAAACACAGATTGAAGGTTGGGGGAGATAGTGTTCCTCCCGTTCTTCCACATCGCTTCAGCGTCGTCGGATTGAAGGCGCAACCCAGGTCTAATCTTTTTTTTGGTAAGTACCCAGGTCTAATCTTGGTCGTTTGTCACGAAGCGAACCGCTTTGCCTCCCCAGCCGCTTGATCTACTTAAGTGTGCCTACTTGGCACACTGTCAACTGTGAATGAGCGCCTTTAAGGGGTACGTTGTATTAAAACCCCTTCTCTTTTTTATATTTAGTTTTAATATGTAAAATAGTAGTTGCTTTGTAATTTTAATAGGGTATTTTGCATAGGACCCCCTAAATTGCTTATTATTTACGCCCGAGTCCTTCATCCACACGTGTTACAACACGTGAAGGTCTGTAAAAATTGCGTCCATGCCCTTAGATTTTCATGACCTGTTTTGAAATGTTAAAAATGTTTTAATAAATTGCAATTAGTAACCACCAGCCAGTTTGAGATTTTTATTTCATGTTTTTTATTTTTATTAAATAATTTTATTATTCCAATAATTATAGGAAAAGTACATTGACTGTCTGACATCTTGATTATTCACACTCATTTTTTGGTATTTATTGTAATTTCTTATTTATTAAAAATAAAAAATATGCAATTTCTTCTTATCTAACTATTAAAATCTAAAAAATATAAAACTACATTTAAAAATTCCACAAAAAATAGAGCACCTACATTACTATATTCTAGCTTATATCCAAAAAATCACTAAAAAGATACAAAACAAAACTTTAAAATTACAAAACCCTAAAAATATCATAAATAAGTAAAATTCCACAAAAAGCCAAAAATATTGTTTATGTATAATATTTTTCCTTATCATATATAGTATATGTTGGAAATAGTTTTGGGAATTTTGGATACTATTATCTATTTTTAAAACCTAAAACAATTCAGTTATATTATTCTGTGTACTATTTTGCACATTTTAAGAATTTAAAATACATATAAATTTGCATAATTTCTTTAAAATATCTTAAAAACATAGAAAAATATTAAAAATACAAAAATGTTTATTTTTGAATTTTGACTATATTTATGTATATTTAAAATATAAATACCTATATTCTATTTGTTACTTATATAGTATATAATATCATTATTAATATATGGTATCTTTACCCAGCATACCCTATAATCTTTTCCAATTACCTCTATGACCTTTGAAACATCGTAATTCCTCCCCCGACCTCGTAAACTTGCTTCGTCTTACCCAACAAACCCTATCGTCAATTTTAACTATATTCGAGTCAAATACTTGGGTTTGTCTTGAGTTTTCCTAACCAATTTACCATTAAACGGCTAGGATTAGCCAAAATAAAAAAAGAATAGGAAAAAAATAATGCAGACGTTCTTGGGGGGGAGCAGTAGCGGGCCGGGGGCTCCATCGCAGGGGGGCGGGGGGCTCCATCGCGTGAAACAGCAGCGGCATGGTGGGGGGGTGGCTCCATCAAGCGAAGCAGCAGCGACTGGGGGTGGGGGTGGTTGGGCTCCATCGTGCGAAGCAGCAGCAACCAACGAGCCGGGGGAGGGGGGCTCCATCGCGTGGGGGGTGAGCTCCATCGCGGGGAGGGGGGCTCCATCTTCGGCGGGTCAGCAGGGGGGAAGCAGCATCGGGCCAGGGGGAGGGGGCTCCATCGCGCGGGGGGTGGGCTCCATCGTAGGGGGGGCTTCCATCTTTGGCGGGGCGGGGCGGGGGGGGGGGGGGGGGGAGGATCAGCATCGTCGGGGCCGCAGGGGGAGGGGGGCGAAGCAGCGACGACAAGGAGTCCTCCATTGCCGGGGGGGGGTCTCAGATGAGGAGTGGCACTCAATATAAATTTAATAAAGAAAATGGGTCTAATATAAAGGAACAGAACAGAATCTGATTAATTTTAATGGGTAAATTAACGAGGCTTAACTGCATGGTCTGTAGGGTAAGGGTTAGCAATTTTACAGGGTCAGGGGAGGAATTATGATGTTTTAGAGTCCGTAGAGGGTAATTGGAAAAGATTATAGGGTCTATCGGGTAAAAATCCCTTAATATATATAATTATATATTATATTTTAAAAATAACAAACAAATTAAAATTTTCAAAATATAAAAATATAAAACCTTTAAAAATCTATAAGAAAAAATAAATATAATTAAAAATCAAAAAATATAAAAAGAGAGGCATAAAAAGAAAATAAACAAGAAATTAATATTAATCAGCAATAAGTAATTATTAATTTGTCAATCTATCCCCTTGCTCCATGTGGTACGATACTCTACATATGTAACGTTATTCACATATTTTGTAGAGCTAAAATAAAAATAAATTTTGACTCACACTTTTGTATTGATTTATTATCTTACATTTGTAGGTTGGTTGTTGTTTGATTCAGTTTCTGTGCTCGGTCACTTCAACGAACGTTGATCTAACTTGTTAGATTGAGAGACGGACGAAAGCGTGTCGACCAAGGACGGATCCAAAGGGGGGCATCGAGGGGCACATGCTCCCCTTAAATTTTTTGGAGAGAATATATATATCTCACGTGTGCATCTTGGGGTTTTAAAAAATCCCAAAGTCTTCCATGTATATATGTACATCGTACTCTGGGATTCTTGGAGTTAAAAACTACCATACATGTCTTCTCTTGGATTATTTACTCAAATAACTTATATTTTAACATTAAGTTGTTATCAAATCTCAGTATATTTTATCTTGGATGAACTTTTATTAGTAATTTCTTATACAAATAAACATCTCGTATTGCTATTCACATAAATGTAAAGAACCATACAAAATTAATCAATTATTTGTCACACTACTATAGAATGTGTTTATGTGATGTTTTTCTAAAAATTGCAACTATAATATATGTTCTTATATATACAATGACAATATAATTCTTTCAAAAAATATTTTTATTATTGAAAGTAGCGACAAATGTCATATTTATTGCTATAGCATTAGTAATGATCCATATAATGATGCTTATGTATTGTTACTTTTCAAAATTTGCCTAACGTCGCTAATTTTTCAACTAAAAATAGTGATGGTTAGGTAAATTTTAGAATAATAACAACAAATAAGCATTGTTATAGCACCGGTGATAATGATATGACAACGGATATGACACTCGTCATTAATTTCAAGTATAAAACATAATTCATCAATAGATAATATCACCATTATATATTAAACAATGGATGATATAGTGACATATTTTAAGAAAAATGTTACTTTCGGACCTATTATGTTGCAATACCAAATTCGATTACCACGTAAGGAACTAGATCTCTAGTTTTATTAACAAATTTTAAAATTAATAATTTGTTGTTCAATCTTATAGGCCCCGTTTGGCGGGCAGCTTACTCGCGGGTTAGGGGGGTTTACCCCCCTTAACCCACTTCCCCTCTCTCCTGCGTGGGCCCCACTTTATTCCTTTTTTAAGAAAATTAAATAAATCAATTTTACATCATCAATCCTATCAAAAAAATAATATATTATATCATCATATCATATAAAAATTATAAACCACTCCACTTCTACTCACTTTTCCAAACTTCAATACAATCACATCACAATAACTACTTACTTTTTCAAACTCCAATACAATCATATCAGCCCAAACCTACTTCTAACCCCTCCCCCAGTTTAACCCTCTATCCAAACACAAAAACACAAAAACGGGTTACCATCTACCAGTTTAACCCGTCTTAACCCGCCAACCAAACGCACCCATAGAGTTTATCATTACTGTTATTGTTATAACTAGATTAGCCAAATATATTTCTAGATGTATCGGATTCGTGCAATTTTATGCATATACATTAAATTAATATTTCAAATTATTCATAATATAAATGTACTAAATTATGTATAATATATTTTAAATTTAATACGGATTGGAATAAGCATAATGTATTTTATGAGAAGTCAATCCATAAGATTAGATTTTTAAAAAAATCAGAAATACTAGAACACAAGTAATTTATGAAAAAAAGAATACAAATATCATTAAAAAATCAAGACAACCTTGGTTAGATTTCTAAAAAGGAGTTAGAAACGATTACTGATATTTATATGGAAAAATACATATGACATAATCTACCTTTTATAGTGTCATAGTTATAAAGTTACCATGATAGTATTGAAATTGATAAATAACTTTTTTTTAGCTTGTGTCCCCTCCTCAAAATTGTTCTGGTTGCGTACTTGATGTCGACAATAAACCTTGTAGCCAAACGAGCTCTTTAACATCCATGCAAAATGACAAAAATGGAAAGCACTTGAGGATGACAAAATATCAAATTCGGACCGGATCAAAGAAAGAATCGCTCCGACACGTTTTGCAGCTCCCTCTTTTTTCCACGCAGAGCTGGACTTGCAAGTCTTCTCATCCCCTTGTACATTAGTCTATGCTCCTCCGAGAGATACATCCTCTTGCCTTCGTTACCACTTGCTCTGCTGCTGCATCTTCACAAGTCGTCCTCCCATCTCAAGGTACCACTGCTTTACATTATCGATAGTTCTTAGTTTTTTTTCTGGATTTTCAACTAGTTTTGCTCATCGTATGCAACCACATCTGCTGTTCTTAACCACCGTGAATTTTCACTGTGACAAAAGATTGTATGCCATCACACAAAGCTCCATTAATCCTTGTGTGGATCTGCAGGTATTAATGGAAAAAAACGATGAGTTCCACGGGAAAGCGCTTCCTGACACTCCAACTCTGCGTCCTGTTTTGCATCCACCCTCACCCGATCTCTGCCGAGACATCAAACAACACCTCCTCCTCCTCTAAGGAGGTCATTCTCATAAACTGTGGTGCAAAAGGTGATTTCTATGATGATTACAACCGTATGTGGAAGGACGACAGGGGTCTATTAAAGTCCTCCTCGGCTGAAAACACAAATATCATCAGTCGCGAAGTGTACCAAGATTCTGTCCCATCAATCCCATATTCCACAGCAAGGATCTTCACCACTAAATTCACATATCCGATCCGCGTCCAACATGATCGGTACTTCGTCAGACTATACTTCTTTTCTTTCAATCACAAAAATTTTTCTTTATCGAATGCCATGTTTGATGTTGCCGCCAATCCATTTACTCTGTTGAGGAACTTCAACGTATCTGAGTACTCTCTGATGCTCAACTCGGAGTACTTTGTTTTGGAATATTCACTGAATGTTTCCGCGACTGACAGTTGGCTAAATCTCACGTTCACACCCTCTTCTCGTGTCTCAAACTCTTATGTCATTGTGAATGGCATCGAGCTTGTCTCCGTACCCAACCTCTTTCAAACAGATCAACTCCCGGTCTTGGTGGGGATAAACACTGCATACTATTTCGATTCTAGCATATCCATGGAGACAATGTACCGGCTCAACTTCGGGGGCAACAACATCCCGCTGACACTGGATTCCGGGCAGCTCTACAGGAATTGGTATGAGGACACCATGTACATAGCTGGCGGTGTATTAGGAATAACATATGAAAAGGATGGCTATGTCAACATTTCATATCCCCCCAACATCCCGAAGTATGTTGCTCCAGAGTACGTTTACGAGACGGCCCGGTCGATGCTATGGTTTAATGATAGCATAAATCTCAACTACAACTTGTCATGGATCCTTACCGTGGACCCGGGGTTCTATTACCTGGTGAGGCTCCATTTCTGCGAGATCCAGCATCCTTTCCAACTGCCAAACCAGAGGGTCTTCACCATCTACATCAACAACCAGACTGCTCTTCAAAATTTTGATGTTGTTTCTCGTAGTGGATTTGGTGTACCAGTGCATTACGACGCGATCACGAATGTACCTGACGGAGATGAACAGGTGGATCTCTGGATTTCTCTACACCCTTATGTGGATCACAAACTGGCATATGCGAATGTCATATTGAATGGATTGGAGGTATTCAAACTTAACAACTCAAATGGTAATCTTGCCGGTCCTAAACTGTTACCGATGCGTCAAGTGACTCCAGACCTGAGGAAGGCACTGCCTGATGGCAATGCAAACAAAAGGGGACATTCTGCTGTAATTGGTGGAGTGGTTGGTGGAATTGGAGGGTTGTTCTTGATAAGCTTCTCAGTATTGATCTTCTCTTGTTGTTGTCGTCGTCGTAAGAAATCAGAAGGCACTAACAACGATGATTCGCTATCCGGTGCAGCATTCTCTTCACTGCCCTCCGATCTTTGTCGTCACTTCACGTTTGCGGAGATCAAGGTTGCTACGTATAACTTTGATAAAAATCACCTACTTGGGTATGGTGGCTTCGGCAAGGTCTATTACGGGAATATAGATGGTGGGATGACTAAGGTTGCCATCAAGCGTGCCAGTCCGATGTCCAAACAAGGCGTCTGTGAGTTCTTGAATGAAATTGAGCTTCTGCCAAAGCTTCGCCACCGTCACCTGGTCTCTCTCATTGGCTACTGCAATGACCGCTCCGAGATGATACTGATCTATGATTACATGGCTCGCGGCACTCTACGCGAGCACCTGTACGGTACCCAAAACCCCCCATTGAGTTGGAAGCAGCGACTAGAGATGTGTATAGGTGCAGCCCGCGACATCCATTACCTGCACACCGGTTCTAAGCATGCCATTGTACATCGTGATGTGAAGACAACAAACATTCTCCTAGACGAGAATTGGGTGGCAAAGATTTCCGATTTCGGCCTCTCCAAGACTAGCCAGGCACTTGATCATACACATGTTAGCACCGTCGTCAAGGGCAGCTTCGGTTACCTTGATCCAGAGTATCTACAATGCCACCAGTTGACGAGTAAATCGGATGTTTACTCGTTCGGTGTGGTCCTTTTTGAAGTCTTATGCGCGAGACCGGCTATCATGCACAGCCTATCAGATGAGCAGGATGAGCAAGTGAGCTTGGCCAAATGGGCACTAGATTGTCTGAAGAAGGGTGTTCTGGATGAGATCATCGATCCGTACCTCAAGGGGAAGATTGCTCCTCAGTGTCTGACGACATTTGCAGAGATTGCAAAGAAGTGTTTATGCGATGCGCGGCGTGATCGACCAAGCATGGCTGATGTTCTTTGGAGCCTCGAATCGGCATTGCAGATGCAAGAGGCCGTAGATAATGATGTAGCTTCGGTGAACTCTGCTGGTCATCCTCGCACCGATGCCAACAACACAGATGTGATAGCGGCGGATGCAAACTCGCACGGATCAATGCCAAAGGCGGTATTCTCGTTAGTCAATGACCCCAAGGGTCGCTAATATTGGAGGGAAAGACATATTGCCTCCTAATTGGTGAGCTATATTGTCCCATGATGTAATATTTCTCGTATATTTTGATCTAAATCTTTGAAGGTTCACCATAGTTTCATATCTATCTTTTATTTATTGGACTGCCATTAAGAAGGTATATGCTTTAAATGTTCTATCAGTGCTAAATTTTCAATGTTTTTTTATCACTTACACCCTTCTTAACTTTCGCATTTAGGCACCTCTCTTTTTTTGTAATATCAGGTATACCGTTAACTTCTTAAAAAATTTACAATTCTACCCTTTTGCTAAGGTAAAATAAGGGCAAAATCGATATTACAAAAACGTAGAACTGCGAATTTGTATGAAGTCAAGGGCACAACCGATATTACAAAAAAGAGAAGGGTAAAACTGATATTGTAGAAGTTAAGAAGGGTACATGTGATAAAAACCCAATCTTCGACCAATATTATTCAAAACAAAATTGCTGGTTATTTTTGAATTTGCAGTGAATATCACGTGATATGTTTTATTGTTAGCAACAAATCATGCAATAAGATTATCCTTAAATTGGAGATTTGAGGAATAAATGGACAGAGGGTAAACAAACTTTCGGGGGGGGGGGGGGGGGGGATAACTTTTTTTGTAGGCTCAGAGCGTATGATTGGCATTGTACTGATCGATAGGCATTTTCCGGGAACCTCCCCATACATGTTCTCATCTTGAGGGTCGACCTCAACGTGCTTTGATTGCAGATGAGAGATCAGATAGAAAGTAGATAGGCAACAAATTATCGAAGCTTAGTTAGAGAAATAGGTCTATAGTCCTCCACCCTGACCGACGTATCCTTTCTTGGCAACAAAAAAAGAAGTGCCCTGTTCAGCTTCTCGAAGCCCCTATTCCTGTGACGAAACTCCTCCAACACATCCAATGCTTCCCCCTTGACTGTCTCCCAATACGGGCAGTGGTCCTCTATTGTACCGAAGGTTGCAACAGACTCTGCTCCACCTTTTGGTGCCGCTCGATCACGATCGAGCAGTTCCCAAAGAGCGATTTCGTAGGAACCCGCTCGATCCCGCTTTTTGTCGAACGCTTGGAAGTGCTGACCCATTGTCCCTACCTCCATGGCCCCTCGGACGGTCTTCCGACTGCAGAATTACATTAAAGTCACCTGCGATGATCCATTAGGCACCACATCGATGGCCTCAACCAAATCCTCCACCAAGTGGGTCACGTCGACCCCGTTGTACAGACCATACACGTTAGTAGCCTAAATCTTTAAACCATCCATCTTCTGCCTTAGCAGAGTTGCTATGGCATACCTTCCCCAACATTCAGTCCCCTCTAGCTCAAAACTGCAAGTATTCCATACTATCAACTAGGGGTGTAAACGAGCCGAACTTGAGCGAACCTACCCGGCTCGGTTCGGTTCGTTTAGTAAACTTTAAAGCTCGGGTTCGGTTCGGCTCGATAAAATAAAAATCGTGTTCAGGTTAGACTCGGCTCGGGTAAGGTTCGTGAAGGCTCGGTTCGGCTCGTTAAAGGCTCGTTTTAGAATAAACATTGATAATGCTAAATATATATGTATTTTTGCATTGGTTAATGTTTTTTGATAAAAAAAAACTTCAACAGTGTATGTTATATACCATTTTCCTTATATTTATATGGATGGATATACAAGCCAACTTAAAAATATATCTCATTTCAACCTTAAAACACATATAAACCAATGACATCAAGCTTGACCATAAGTTTACAACCATTCCAAACTGAAAATTCAAGGCTAAGAAGAAACATTCTAAAAAATTTATACGCACATTTAAAAGCTAAAGAAGCAACAAAATAAGATGGGTTACCGTAAGTTTGTAACTGTTATCATGTGTTAAAGTAAACTGATCTAAACAACAAGCATACATGATACAAGTAGAGATTGTAGGATATAAAAATATATTAGTTTGTCAGAGAAAAAGACTAGTTATTGACCTTGAGCTCTTGACATTCTTGAACTGCGTGAGGGCGAGATGGGAGGAGGGCGATGGACAGTGTGAGGGCGAGATGCCGAGAGCCAAAGGGGGAGGGCGTGACCGGCAACGTCCGAGCGAGAGGGGAGGGCGATGACCGGCAGGCGGCATCCGAAAGTTGAGGGATCGCTCGCAAGTTGCAATAGGAGGGGTGGGGATGGGTGGCGCTGTGCACGCGCACAAGAGGGGAGATGAGGGCGAGATGGGAGCAGCCCAGGCGGCAGGCGGGACTCAGGAGTCGAGAGGGGAACGAGGGTTTGTTCCCTGAAAAGTGGAAATGGAATTAGGGAATAGGGATTGGTTGGGAAAAATTAAGAGAGCCTTCGTGTTTTGAGATAATTTTTTTCATATGTACAATATACATATGTATATTTATGGAAAATTTAAGAGAGAGCCCTCACATTTTAAGAGAATATATTTTTCTTTATATGTACAATATATATATATGTATATATTTTTATGTATGTATGTATCGGTGTATATAATCGAGCTTTTAACGAACCGAATCTGAGCGAACCTATGTTTTTGAGGTTCGGTTCGTTTATTTAATCGAGCCCAAACTCGTGTTCAGGTTCGGTTCGTTTAATTTCGAATCGAATCTGAATCGAACTTTTAGCGAGCCGAACCTGAGCGAATGTCGAACCTGAGATTTTTTTGACAGCCCTACTATCAACAATCCACCAGAAGCACCCTCTGCCTCAATTCCTCTACAATCAGCCAGCCTGGTGTCCCCAATATCTTTCCATGCTTCGCCCACTCCATTGGAAACTTTCATCTCCTGCAGCATGACCTCATCCACACACTGCCCCCATATCAAATCTCGCACTGCGGTCTTCTTCTCTGGTCTTCCTAGTCCCCTGATATTCCACATGAGAAAATTCATTGACAAATCTTAGATGACCCATTTGGTGGCACCACCCCCAAGCATCTCAGCACCTCCACCTCCAAGTTGTAATTAAAATAAAAGATATAAATAAATATAAATGGAGAGTTGGATAATACCGGATTTGATGAGATAAATCATCTAGCCGAGGCGTGCAAGATGCACTGTCCTTAAGAATAGATTCGTACCTCCCACGGAAATTCCGACGGTGCAACCGGTACCGGTACGACTATCCTCCAGGATACAACGACGAGATCTTGACGGACGTGCACTCGCCAACGTCAAGATCGGTTGAGCAATAAAGATCTTTCCTTCGGAATAGACTCACTCAAAGGGAGAGAAGGGAAAGAGAGATAGAAATGTTATATTTTGTTCTCAACAATGACCAACCTTATATAGGACAAGATGTCTAGGACTGTTATGAACGAAAAATTCAAACTTAACGGATGGGTAATAAATCACTGATCGATGCTATTTAATGGTGCAAATAATACAAAGTAATTACTATTGTAAAGACGTTTCTCTTGAAATATCTAATGGGTGGAATGAGAAGATTATCAAATTAATATAATAACAATGATATCAAGAGAAACGTATGAGCAAGCAAGCAACGCACAAAGATGCAATTATAATAATAATAATGTTACTATGATACTAAGGAATAAACAAGATGTAATTACATCTTCAAAGAAAACGTATGGACCAAATTAAACCAATAAATATGGAGTTACATGCACTACATGTAAATACCACATACAAAGTATTTATAACATTCCATTCTAGCACAATGATAATAAGGAGATAAGTAATCAAACATATGTTTCCAAGATTGTATAACTAAAATATTTCAATCATAATATATGTATTTGAAATAAAATATCAACAATCCCCCACTATTTCAAATACAATTTTTTTGAACTATCTCTTTTCATCCCCCACATTTTCAAAAAAGAAATAAATATAACTATAAAAGAGGGATAAAAACTTAAAACGACACTTGAAGGAACTCAAAATGCAGTGCATAAGACTTGGTGTCTTATCGATTATGAACCAAGACGTAGAGAGTATGAATATAGTTTCTAAAGGTTGGTGGAATAATAATTCCTATGAACCAATCCTTCATTTTTGAAACCATTGACCCATATCCAACACTACATTTTCTGATCTTTGTTGCTCATGAGGGTTGACGCTTCGGCCATGCGTCTACCTGGATTTTTCATGAGTGCTCTAGAGATTTTGCCTAAAAATCTCATAGGAAGCGGCCTCACCTCCACACCCATATAGGTGGATCATCATCAAGTGTATACTGCTTTTATACACCATCCAATTTGGGCTATGATGTCCATTAAGAACATTTTTTGTTCAGCCCCATCACTTTTCATACTATCACGTTGTACACCATAGGAATGGGGAAGATTTGATAGTATCTGCAAGTCGTCTAGTGAATTGTTTTTCCCATATGAACCTTCTTCATGGGATCTCCATTCATGAAGGTTGGGTTTCCATCACTTCGACTCTTGATTCGGGTATAATCCCATTCCCCTCGATGCACTCTCCACTAACTTTTTGCTTAGTGGTTTAGTCAGAGGATCAACTAAATTTAACTCTGACTTCACATAATCCATGGATTAATGCCATCACTAATGAGTTGCCTCACAATATTGTGCCTCAGACGGATATGTCTGCTTTTCCCATTATATAATTTATTTTTAGCTCTTGCTATAGCAGCTTGGCTATCACAATGGATGAATACAGATGGCGTTGGATTCATCCAAATGGGAAGATCTGCTAAAAGGTTTCTCAACCATTCAGCCTCAGTACATGCCTTCTCTAAGGCAATGAACTCGGATTCCATAGTAGACCGAGCAATACAAGCTTGCTTGGTTGATTTCCAAGAAACAACTCCTCCTGCAAGGGTAAAAATATATCCACTAGTAGATTCCAATTCATCTGAATCTGAGATCCAATCCGCATCACAATGCCCTTCAATTATTGAAGGTTCTCCACAAAACTTTAAGCAATATCTCATTGTTCTTTTAAGGTATTTAAGCACCTTTTTCAGGGCATCACAGTGTTCTCCATCAGAATTTTGAGTATACCTGCATAACTTTTGCAACAATATATGGAACATTGTGTCTAATGCATATCTAATTTGAAGTATACTATCACTTTTACTCCTTTTGAACAATGGTTTTGCAGTAAAAGGAGTGCTTACCCGTTTGCAATTAAAAGAATAAAATCTTTAGAGATTTCTTCCAATATAATATTCACGCGAAGGAAAAAATATAATTAAACTTTATTACATGTTTATTCTCGCGATAGTAATTATTTCTCTCATATCTTTGATATCAAATTAGCAGTTAAAAATTATGAGGTTCTTTTTTTTAATCACAAAAGATCCACATGTAATATTACAATGACCAATATGTATATATAATGATCATTGAAAATATTTTTTTTCCAATACATGTTTTCTTCTCTTATAGCAGTAAGAACAAATCAACTAGTATTTTTCAACTTATTTGCATCACAATATCCTTCGAGAATGGTAGGATCTTCATATAATATTAAACAATAACATGCCTCTTCTTTGAGATATTAATGCATTCAAAACAGAGCATCTCACTGCTCTCTTCTAGATTTGGAGTGTACCTACGTAACTTTCCAAAATATACGCAACATCTTGTCTAAAGCAATTCATCAAGCCTCTACGACCACAACAAATGTGCATACTTGATTTGAATATGCCATCACTTTTATTAATCAGTGGGTTTATAGATACTAGATTACTTATCTCCTTGCATTCAAATGAAGAAGATCCTTTATTTTTTTGTATCATAATGAAGTTGAACAACTAACTTGATATCTCCAACGGATGAAAGAATAAGTGTAGTAAGACTCAAAGAAATCAATTCAATTGTCATATTAATATTAATATGATAATGGTGTTAGATGACAAAAAAACCAACATTCTCCAAAAGAAAACAAATGACCAAAAAATGGCCACTGGAAAAAAAATCATATTCTTGTGTTCATTGTACTTTATTATTGTGAGAGAAATATCATTAAAAACTAATACTCCATTTCTAATTTTGGTCAATTTCCAGTACATACTTCAATTGCATGGAAATAAAGTCGACGCAATATAAATAAAGACCATACATTAAATGAATTATATTAGTCTTGATATTTGCAATAAAAGGTATTTTAAAAACAAATGATAATATATTAACAAGAGTATTATAAATATCCGAAGATTAAACGCGGACACATTTTTTTAATACATGCTATTTTTTTTATGCTCAATAAGTGAGACATTGGTTAAACACCCCCACATTTTCGGATATTTAAAACTAGATATTTTTAGAATAGCTGCACCACTCAACTCTTATAAAGAACCAAAAAAATCCATCAACATTTCTCTTTCACCAACATTATGTGGAATCTCAATTATGACTATATCTAAGATATGGTATTTGGATAAAAGAAACAAAAAACCCTCTAATTCTATTCTTAAGATTGTAATTAAAATAAAAGATATAAATATAAATATAAATGGAGAGTTGGATAATACCGGATTTGGTGAGACAAACTATCTAGCGGAGGCGTGCAAGATGCACTGTCCTTAAGAATAGATTCGTACCTCCCACGGAAATTCTGACGGTGCAACCGGTACCGGTACGACTATCCTCCAGGATACAATGGTGAGATCTTGACGGACGTGCACTCGCCAACGTCAAGATCGGTTGAGCAAAAAAGATCTTTCCTTCGGAATAGACTCACTCAAAGGGAGAGAAGGGAAAGAGAGATAGAAATGTTATATTTTGTTCTCAACAATGACCAACCTTATATAGGACAAGATGTCTAGGACTGTTATGAACGAAAAATTCAAACTTAATGGATGGGTAATAAATCACTAATCGATGCTATTGAATGGTGCAAATAATACAAAGTAATTACTATTGTAAAGACGTTTCTCTTGAAATATCTAGGTGGAATGAGAAGATTATCAAATTAATATAATAACAATGATATCAAGAGAAACGTATGAGCAAGCAAGCAATGCACAAAACTGCAATTATAATAATAATAATGTTATTATGATAATAAGGAATAAACAAGATGTAATTACATCTTCAAAGAAAAGCGTATGGACCAAATTAAACCAATAAATATGGAGTTACATGCACTACATGTAAATACCACATACAAAGTATTTATAACATTCCATTCTAGCACAATGATAATAAGGAGATATGTAATCAAACATATGTCTCCAAGATTGTATAACTAAAATATTTCAATCATAATATATGTATTTGAAATAAAATATCAACACAAGTCTGCTCCTCGAGCCGCTCCAGACTTGAGCTCCAGATTCCATCTGACCCAAAGGCAGCACGCCATCTGACCTTGCCCTCTCCCCCCGTGCAACCCCACTCTACTTGTGTGATCCCTGCTGTACATCTCTAATCTCCATCGTGGGATTGTTAACCAAAGGGGAAGCTTGATCGAAGAACTCAAAGCTTGACGGAAGTCTGTTGATGAGGAAGTACACAAATCTTTGGTGTGTGCACAAATTGACAAGTTTCTTGATCCTTTTGGATATTGTCTTTTTTATTCTCTTATAACTTGGTCAGATCTGCTCGTAAATTACAGATGCTAAACCCTAAACCCTATTTATATCGGGCAACAATCCACCGATGGCTAAATCAGAACAGGCTGCAATGGGCAAACAACATCTTTGCAAGAAAAACGGAGACTGAACATAAATATACTGAACTGTTATTAAAACAAACGAAGTAAGGAAGAATGGAACAATCAAACTCACGACTCCAGGGGACAGGGCTGTTACCGTTGGTTCGGTGACACCGGCTCGGTGCCTGACGACGGCGATATGAGGGGTCGGAGATGCTTTCGGGGCGGAGGTGGGTTCTATGAGTGGTGTCGTTGGAATAGTGAAAAAGGTGAGGAGCGATGGCAGCAAAATATAAAAGGAGGGAGAAGAGGAGAGAGGGTTTAAGGATGTGGTGGGGAAATAAAGGGGATCTCTTTATCTATTTTTAAATATAGTTCAAACCCCCGTCATGTATATTCATCTATATATTATTTTTATATGCCATTTAAATTTTGTCAGAAACAGATATTCATTATCCTTCATATAGAATAGGTCGATTAAAACAATATTTAGACCGTTAAAATTACATGTTCTAGATGGGGGCATAGTAGTCCATGTTTCTAGTGAAATTCAAATGACATATTGGAGGGATATATATATATATATGAATATACATGTTGATATTTTAAAAAAAATAAAAAAAATTGGCAGCCACATTTTTCCTTTTAAATATACACGTGTATATGAATATTAACGGATATAAAAATTACATTTCAATATTTTAAAAAGTAGATATTGATCACATACGAATAATATCAAAAATACTTTATATATTAGCTTAAGTATACATGTACTGCATTTACATATGATATAAGTATACTAAATTTACTTATATCACAATAATTATATCAACCATGACGAAAGAAACTATAAAATTATTTTATGTATGATTAAAAATAAATCTACAACTATATATGTGTATGGTTCAATAGGGTTGCCCCCACCTTATTTTTGGTATTTTTTAATTTTTTTAAAAATATCACCATGTATATTTATCTATATATCTCTCATATATGTCATTCGAATTTCGCTAGAACAGATGCTCATATGGCCTTCATCTAGAACATGTCAATTATAGCAATCTTTGGACCGTTAAAATTACTTGTTCTAGAAGGAGGGTATAGGAATCTCTGTTTCTGACGAAATTCGAATAACAAATTGGAGGATATATAGATGAATATACATGGTGATATTTTTCAAAAAAATAAAAAATATTACGAAAATGAGACAAGAACATCCATGTTGGCTGCCCTAAGGGGACAACCCCATTTTTTCCATATGTGTATGCAAAAGGATATACATACGTTTGCAGATCTCCAAATAATATCCGTATTTGTATCCATCTTAGTTCGGATACGGATATGGATGTCAAAATATACATAAAATAAAAATAAATGTGACGTGTGATTGGATACGAGTATATCTATATCTGTTTGCATGGGGTTAAAACTAATGCCATGAATACGTAGAATACTGTCCAATTATTTCACCTTCACGGCGATCCTCTCATTTCAATACCTTTGCAGATTGGGAAGGTGCGGGAAATGGGCCTGTCGGTACATATAGCTCAATGGAAATTATGATATTTTATATTAATTACATGCAACTCAATGAATGTAATTCTACTTATTCGTAGATATTTTAATTTCACAAATGCCCAATTATAAAAGTTTTTGTGTATAAGTGCTTGGAAATAATTGACATCGTATTGACGTCTCTCTTTATGAGATTAAACATAATATCTGATGTTGACATCTGAAAGTATTCCATCTCTTATTATTGCATTGTAGTCAGTACACATATGTGTGGATTTTATCTCTCAGATTTTTTAAAAAAATTTTATGATTAAGGGGGAGGGCAGGTTTGAACCCTAGTCTTTAAAATCGAAGCACATTGCTTCTACCACCAGGCCATAAGGCATGTTCTCATAATTATTTTAATTGCCTTGATAGGTGCAATTAGTATGGATCGTCAATAATGAATACAAATTCTTAGAATCATAAATTCTAAATGGAAAATAAAAGTGTCTTGTTGTATCACATCTTATTTTTATAACACTTATTTGTATTGCCATTCATACATATAACATATTTAAGTGTAGTATAAAGATTATATGTAAATAAATAAACAAACTACTATATAAGCAAAGCTTTTAATTGTATATGTCACCAATACCTTATTTTTTGTTTTATTATATAATTATTTTATTCATATTGGAAAATTGTATGAATCAATATTCATTCATATTGAACTAAATTCAGATTGATAAGGAGTTAGTAAATGATGTTTGAGCATGCTCTTTTTTTAAGTGCATGTTTATTTTCTATCGGTATCTATTGGATTGATCACAAGTCGAAACACTTAACACTTAACGACTAAAATATTTTCGTGATGTGGGAGGATCCAAGAATCACAAGTCGAGACACCCAACGATTAATATATTTTCGTGATGTGGGAGAATCCAAGAGAAGTCATTGATATCTAATCTCCTTCATTATGATTGTCTATAAACTCGGAGAATCTTCACTATATATGTAATTTCATTACTATTGTAATTTCTTGATTTACCGATCATTGAGCCAGCACCCACTTAGTCAAAAATTCCTTGATCCGAAGGTTGGCCTATCCGTCATGAATACGGAAATTTTTCTAGAGATATTCTAAAATTTTGATTAACCTGGATTTGTCTTGATAGATCTTGATACTACTTGATATTATTGTAATATTTTATACCGGTATTTTATTTATCTCTCAAGGATACTAGGAGACATTGCTCTACTCCTATTGAGGGTGTTCTTTTGCCCTTTACATCCGTACCTTTATTAAATTTTTTATAAGCAAAAAATATTCAATATATTTTTATACCATACCATAAAAGATTTCAATAAGTCAAATTAATAAGTATATATAAAAATTATATAACTAGACAGAAAAGAAAATATTAGTCTCTAGGAAATTTATTATTTATTTAGGGATATTTACACCTATAACCCTGAGTAATCTCGTAATTACTCCGGAAATCCTCTATAATCACGAATTACACGCACGGCCTTCAATAATGCTCCGTTTTACATCCATAAGCTTCCGTTAATTACTCAAACCAATCCACTATCTAACGGCTAGGATTAATCAAAAGGAAAAAATAAAAGGAAAAAACTTGCAAACATTAAGGATTAATCAAAAGGAAAAAATAAAAGGAAAAAACTTGCAAACATGGACTGGAAGCACGAGATTGGGGGTGGGGAGAAGACTTACGGGCTTTAGGAGGGGGAGGGGCGCGGAGCTTAAGGGAGGGTTCCAGGCGGAATTGCTGAGGGCTTCGGGGCTTCCAAGCGGTGTGCGGGGGGGATGGGGGTGTTACAGGAGTGGGAGGGTTCCACGCTCCGCGGAAGGGTCCCAGGCAGCGACAGCAGGGGGATGTTTAGGCGTGAGGTTCCCAGGTGGGACGGGGGTGGGAGGTTCTGAGGTGCTTCCTCAGTGGCTTCGCACGTGCCGGCATCGTGGTCGTGCCCTTCCTGTTTGAGTCCCCGAGGTGGCTGGCCGTAAGGGGTAGGACAGACGAGACTCTGAAGGTGCGGGAGAGATTGGCGAGTGCGAATGGGAAGAAACTGCCTCCCGACATTACCATTTTAGGCACCCGATCCGGCGGTTCCACTCCAGCGGACAACGGGAACCTCTGGACAACAGGATGGGCAGCGAGGAGAATGCTCGTCATCAATTTCGGATTTTCGGGAGGATTTCAGGCCGTGCGCCGGGGGCGTCGGGGGCTTGCAGGAGCGGCATGCTTGCAAGTGTTGCAGGCGGAAGGGGAGGAGGTAGTTGGGAGGAAGGGGAAGTTGGCGGAGGACGTTGACGAGGGGACGAGTGGTTGATTGGGTCGAGGAGGAGGTCGGAATGGAGAGGGGGTTGGTTGAAGGAAGAAGAGGAGTAGCTATTTGTAAATAATGGGAAATAAAAGGTTATAAAATGTAAAATACCTAACTGATATCGTCACAGTTAACGGGAAATGAGATAGAAGTTAACACGAGGGTTGTAGGTGTAAGAATTGTCTTACCGAGGGTCATGCGTGTAATTCGTAATTATAGAGGGTTTCTGGGGTAATTATGAGATTACTCAGGGGTTGTGGGTGTAAATATCCCATTTATTTATGCACACTTTATTTCATCATAACTCCTTATATTATATCAAAAGGAAAGGGTGACCCTTTGTAAATCCCACAAGGTGAGGGTTGCAATTGGGTTACGCATACGTTTGTAGGGTTTTTTCATCTTTTTTGCATAGTAGTACGTTTTTTTCGCTTGAGTCATTGTATTCAGTTATATATTTGATTATGTTTTCCTTTCCAGGAATATTTTATTGACATTTTTCTAACTCTATTTTTTCTTATTTTGATTTTGCACCCATCTACATACATGCATTGATCGTAAAATCCCATCTGGTTTAGTGCTTAATGCTTCCCTATTGTTCTTTAAAAACACGGATCTGTAATACAAAGAAAGTTAAATGAAGTTTATGTTTCCATTTCTATTCGCATATATTCATCGATGCGTTATAATGTAGCTGGAGTCATCAAATAGAAAATGATCGCGAGACCAATGCAAACCTGCGCATATATTCATCGATGAGTTACAATGCAATAAACATATTTGCAGTCTACCAAAATGATCGTGAGACAAGTTAGAAGCTGATCAAGCACAGAACAAATCCGTATCCGCAAAACCAAAGCAAAGCAAGGTAGTTTAATGAACGTACCGACTTGACTCGGTAATTCTTCGCAGTGAAATTGCACATTTTCTATTCAAACCTGCATCAAGTGTAGGCCCAATGAACTCCTCAAGATACTGTAACTTCTACCGGCAACCCATTGCAACTAATACTCCATTTTCCATTTTCGTATCTCATGTTTAAATAATTACTTCGGATTCATAGATCTAAAGATGAAATCCACACATGTCCCTCTCATGTTGTTGCCAGTGAAGCAAGACATGCTTCCGAACAGCAGCAGTTAATAATAGATGACTGGAGAAGAGCTGACTGATCTCTCTGGTCTTCTAAGAGAGCAATTGGGGACCAGTTCATTAATGAAATGGGGCACCCCTCCTCGCCGCGCAAAGCTGGCAGTGCAACATGAGAGGAAACCAAGTCAACAGAAGCTCCACGCCACACGATTGCTCTCACCATTCCCCAGTCCCAAAAACCAGGTAGAAGGAAACAAACCATTCCCTTCCATTCCAAGGAAACTTGGCCATTCCGTCTCACACCCATCCTTTTGCGCCTTGCAGCATGGCGGATCAGGCGTTGAGCAGTTTATTCCAGACCATGACACAAAGCATAGTAACTCTGATTGCCAACGAGATCCGACTGGAGTCTGGACTTCGTGACCAACTAAAGAGGCTGAAAGCATGCGTCGAGAGGATGGGGAGCACCTTCACAGACATGGAACACAGGCAGAACAGAAGCGCAGTTGCCGGGACATCGCTGAGCCAGCTTCGGGACGTGGCCCATGATGCAAAGGATTTACTTGATGAGCTTCAAACAGAAATCAATCGTCGGGCAAATTTTAGGAGGTTCGAAAAGGTACGGAATTCTACCTCATTAATGAATCCGAAGCGTATGAAATTCCGGCATAGGGTAGACACTAAAATGAAATCCATAGAGGATCGAGTAACTACCATGGTGAGAGACAAAGGGCTGAATTCTGGCCCTCTTGACCCATCCGGTCATACAATTCATCGGGTGCAATCGAGCTATGATGGGAGTGCATCCACAACACTTCCTGATGAATATACAGTATTCGGTAGGGAAAAGGATACTAAAAGAATTGTTGACTGCTTGACGACAGAAGGGAACACTAGTACAAATCCTTCTGTTCTTTCAATCCAGGCTATCGGTGGCACCGGCAAGTCCACTCTAGCTCGCGAAGTCTACCACAAGGTCATGGGAAATTTTGATCTAAAGATGTGGGTCCCTGTTTCTCGTGATTCCAACAGGAAAAGTTTTCTGAGATCAATGGTGGTTGAGATCCAACGAGATGCTGCTCCTCTAGGAATGGATACGTGGGATGTGCATCATTTGCAAGAACACTTGAATGAACGTATTAGAGGAAGGAAGTACCTACTAGTCCTAGATGGCATGTGGAAGAAAAATCTTTCAGATTGGGAATGCCTGAAGAGGCCTCTCCTGGACGGCGCACGCAGTAGTTGGATAGTTGTTACCACTAGAAACAAAGAAGTGGCTCGAACTATGAGTACCGGGCAACTATTCTGCATAGAGGGATTATCACATGATGACTGCTGGAATATACTTGCAGAGCATGCCTTCGAAGATCAAAATGAACATAAAAAGTGCCCAGAGCTTGAAAAGATTGGTAAGCACATAGCGAGAAAATGCAACGGTTCTCCACTTGCAGCAAAAATTTTAGGAGATAAGTTGCAAGATACTCGTAAAAGCAGTGATTGGCAAGCTGTTCTTGACTCCAATTTCTCAGAAGGAAATAGTGAGATCGTGCAAAATTTGAAGAAAAGTTATGATCATTTTGAAGAGAATCTGAAGCAGTGTTTCAGATTCTGTTCCATCTTTCCCAAGGGATTTCTGTTTCAGAGAGACATATTGATATTGTTATGGATGGCCCAAGACTTCATTCCTAGTGAATCCAACAAAAGAACAGAAGATAAAGGCAATGAATACTTTACTACCCTTCTTCAAGAATCATTTTTCGAGCAATCACCAGCAAATTCGAATATGTTTGTTATGAATGATCTCATTCATGATGTAGCTAAGTCTGTTTCTCGAGATGAGTGTGGCACCATAGAGCATGGCAAGGAGAACTACCCAGAAAAGCTACAGCACTTGTCAGTCTTTTGTCGCGGTAATGATTCCAATGCCTCATCTTCTTCATCACATGAATCCTCATCCTCGCCATGCTTGGAATCTGCATACAGGCAAACACACCTATGGACTCTCATTTTCCTGAGCAACTCCAGCCAGTGTTTCCTCAGTCCCCCTGGCAGCCTATACTACAAGCACTATGAACATTTGCGCGCACTAGATTTGACTAACAGCAGCATCAGAAGCTTGAACAAAGACATTAGATACCTGAAATACCTTCGCTGTTTGAACCTCAGTAACACCAAGATTGAAAGCCTTCCCGAGTCCTTGAATGAGCTCCAGAATCTCCAATCATTGTTATTACGGAACTGCTACAAAATAAAAGCACTTCCACGAACCATAAGAAGCATGTATCGCTTGAGACACCTAGATCTTCACTTAGATTCTACTTTTGCTGATAATAATAGCCGAATCATGCAAAGTGTTTGTGATTCATTGGTTTCCTTACCAGAAGATATCGGTAAATTAACTCAGCTTCAGACATTATCAAGGTTCATCTTGAAGAAAAAGAATTGCGGGATCGAGCAGTTGGAAGATCTAAACGAACTACATGGGGATCTTCTGCTTACTAATCTCCAAGCAATCTCAGAGGTAAAGGAAGCAGCTCATGCAAAATTATACAATAAGGTGTATATCAACAGGTTGAAGTTACAATGGACTGAAGAAAAATCTTCACCACAAGAGTGTAAAAAGGTGGAGTCTATACTTGACATGCTAAAACCAAATCCGCAACTCGAGGAATTTTGGATTGAAGGCTACAGTGGGAAAATTTTACCAAGTTGGATTAGCGGTCATCTATCAAAACTTGTGCGCTTCACGCTCTTCAACTGCAAAGAGTGTGAATCAATCCAATCCCTTGGGCAATTGCAATGTCTCAAGGAACTCTATATTGGAGGCATGTACAATGTGAAGAATTTGGACTGTAATTTATGCAGCCATGATGGAACAATTCCAGCCTTGAAAAAGATGGTAATTGATGGCATGCCAGCCTTGAAAGAATGGTCCGGGGAGAAAAAATGCGGCATTCCTTTTCTTTGTGAACTAGTTGTCAAGGATTGCCCCGAATTGCTTCTTCTTACCCACAACTTTCCCTTGCTTGAGAAACTTGCGATAGATGGCTGCCCAAAATTAGAATGTTTGAAAGATATTCCTTCTCTTCGGAATCTTGATGTGAAAGCCTGTGGTGAATGGATTTGGTACAAATGGCATCTCTTCAGTACAGTTTCCTCGTTAAAACTTAGTGAATTACCCACGGTAGTTCCACCAGCAAGTCTAAATGGATATGATCATGTACAAAAATTGGAAATTACACATTGTGACAGCCTTGCATGTTTAACAGGTGAATGGCTACCACGGATGATCAAGTGTTTTATTATCAAGAACTGTTCTCAGCTTCAAACGATAGCAGAAGGAATGGAGAATTTGACATGTCTTGAAGAGATAGAAATTCAGGATTGTGAACGGCTGACGAGGTTGCCAGATGGAATAAAAAACCTTTGGAACCTTGAATTCCTTGTGCTTTCCAACTGCCCCATGCTCTCGTCCTTGCCAAGTAATGGACTTCCAACCAGCCTTCAAGCATTGATTATGAAGCATTGCCCTTTACTTAAGCAGCACTGCAATCAAAATTGGCAAAAATTTCAGCACATACCTCTGGTTTGCATTGATGGCCTACAAATGCCATCTGCAATGCCATAGTCCACTCTGCCTAGCATGTCCGAATTCTCAAATGCATTTATGGCTTCAGGTAATTTTAGATACTACTCTAGATATTATCTTAAGCTATATATATAGTTCTGCCAAGTATAACTCCAAATAAATTACTCCAGATATTATCTTAAGCTTCATATATAGAATGTCTGAATTCTCAAATGCAATTATGGCTTCAGGTAATTTTAGATACTTCTCCAGATATAATCTTAAGCTTCATATATAGTTCTGCCAAGTATAACTCCAAATAAATTACTCTTTTAAAGCTATTATCAGATCATGATTAATATCTCAAGCTGAACAATATCGTTTGCTGCTATGGTATTTCTAGGTTTCTATATAGTTAATAGCTTCAGGCTGTATATTTTGTCAATAAAACCAAAGGATGGGGTACAGCAGATGAGTAGCCAATCACTTTGATTGATACAGAAAATGCACAAGTAGCATTTACAGCATGTCTTTACCAAAAATATCCCCCAACCCCACCATGCCCTGGCCGACTACAAATTCCTAGACCACAAATTATGACTCAAATGCAAAATAATTTCGTAGAAAGGCCTATTAACCCAAATATACAACATCAACGCCACATTCTGATTGACACTATACCTTGGCCTTCTCCACATCTTGTCAGTATTTGCCCAGTTCACCATTCTCTATGTCAATGTATATTTATATCTTGGATTTTTATACTTGTGTCCCTCCGAGATTCTGCAATTGCAGTTATGCACCATTAACAGTTGTGCCCCTCGGGTTAGTTGTCGTTCATTCCCCTCCTAAATGGACATCAAATTAAGGGTACAAGTGTAATCGGCCAAATATGTAATTATATGTCTTCGTTTTCTTTTTCTTCCTTTTTTATTCCTCAGATCCCCCTATCTCATACCGCCTGAACATCCTCTATCCTCCGACTACCTGCATCTAGCCCCTCCTCTATGTTCCCCTTTATCCCATCCGCCCACCAAACCTTGTGCACAAAGACTCGCTTGGGACAAACTACCCTCGACTAAAGGAAGGTATGCTGTCAAGTTACGGAATAGAGGTATCGAGGACGCTCCTGGAGCTAGGGATTAATCTCCGTTGCATTATGCGGATGTTTGAAACTACGAATGTGGAAGCGGATATCAGAGATAGAATAATCATTGTAGAACACCGGGATTTTTACGTGGAACTCTACTCCCTAAGAAGCAAGATGAAACTATGGGAGAACACCTCAAAGGATTGATTGTCGCATTCAACTTTCTCATCTGATACAAGAGGTTTAGGGCTTCTTATATAGCTTTCACATACCCTCCAAGTCCCACTACTAGTAGATGTGGGACTAAATGGATCCTGGAGGGATCCATTTACCCATCTATATAAGAATGACGCATATACTCCAACACTCCCCCTCAAGCTGGAGCATGCAATGCTCGACTTGGACAAACAGAAAGAAATCTCAAACTCACACTACAAAACACTACAGACAATATCAACTCAATGCAAATACAGTTGTCGGTCATTGTCGAGGACGTTGCTTCTCATGTCGTGCAGGTGAGGAGGAACAAACGGGCAAGAGTATGAGTCAAACTGAATCTCCTCGTCGGAGAGCATGTGCTCTGTACTGCACCTGTCAGAGTCACAACAACTGAAAAAAGTCTCCACCTAGATAACTCTGGCCCGATTGCTCCATCTCTGAAAGGGTCTAACTGAAAAGGTCGTGGGGACATCCTCGTCGGAGTCTACTGTCGCTAGAGAACGGATTCTGAAAAGTCTACTCATCGGAGAACTGGGTCTCTCCCATACTAGCTCAGAGAATGTGATCTCTACTCTGGAATCCCAATGAAACCACGTGAAAACCCTATCCCACATGGCATAGGGAATGGGATCTCTACTCTAGAGTCCCTATGGAAGACATGAAAACTCTGGACCAAAACAAAGATGGGGACCAAACAAATGATGATCGCATCCATGTGCGAATCAAAATTGAAGGACTCGGAACCAATCGCCGAGTTTGAAATATCTGAACAACTAGTTAGCCTGGAGAATTTGAATCTGACATGTAGCTCTACACAATACTCACCCTTTCTCCCATACTTGTCAGAATGCAATGATGTCGACCAAGTTGGGAGAAGACAAGAGAATAAGGAGATGCAAGACATTCTCAAACGAATTTTTTTCAGCTATTTTCCTTTTTTAAATAGATGTCTCCTCTCTCTTTTTTGACATACGATTTTTTTTGTATGCATCTTTTTTAAGCCGTTCAATTTTTCCAGCTTTTCACCCCCTTTTTTTAACCAGTTCACCTTTTTTCTCTTTTTTTAATACACCGTACACCGTTGGGCCTGAAATCAACATCTTTTTAAACAACGGCCCACTTGGGCAAGCAAAGGAGAAAAGCCCTAGTTAGGGTTCCCCTCATGGGAACCCATCTAATGAGATGGAGCAACACTGTCACCCAAGTTGGTGCTGCACGTGGCGCGGCTTGGAGGGTCGATGCCTGGCGCTCGAGCTCCGCATGAGCAGGTGGATCGTCGATGAGAGGAGCACCTGGGAGGAGCACGGCCATCTGGGGAGGTCTGATGCCGTCGGGAATGTGCGGCGTTGCCTGGCGGTTGCGGGAATGGCACCGTCACCGTCTGGAATGTGATGGGTCCAAGGGTGAGTTCTAGGGTTTCGCCTGGCAGTTTCAAGGCAGAGGAGATTCGCCTCCGCCTGAGATGATGGAGGATTGGCGGTAACATCTGCCTTCGAACTGGAAGGGTGGCTCCTTCGCACGATGTCGCTGGATATGCGGTTGGAGATGCCACTAGAAGAAGAGGGTGACACCGTTGTGTGCCGCCTGGAGGCCCACACGAAATCGGAGGGGCTTCGCCTGGCACCACCACCGTCGATTGGAGGGTGCGGAATCATCGCCTACGGAGCCTGAAGGTCTTGGAAGGGCACCCGGTGCCGCCACCTGGGGTCACCTGCGAGGGCATGCCTGCCTGGGGTCGTATGTGTGCGGTTTTCACCGCCTAGAAGATGCGACTGATGGGGCTTGAAGGAGAAATGGCTGCTTGGCTCGCCTTAAACTTCCATGTGAGATTAAACACTGGATGTAGTAAATAGACCATGGAGGGATCATGGCAGATCAGTTGTCATTGCAAATGGGGCTCATTACCTCTTACAGGACATGGGTATGTTCATTTGACACCATTCGTGCGCCTGTAGAATGTGCTACATGCATCAGACTTGAGATGAAATTACTTTCTATTAGTCAAATCACTAAGGACTTGCATTGTCGTATTATTTTTGACCCCTCTTCTCTTGTGTTTCAGGACATACTTACAGGCAGGGTGATTGGATGTGGTCGTGAGCAAAAGGGGCTCTACATACCTGTCCAATCTCCATATGTTGGTGTCTCTTCCGTTCCAACCAGATCAGTCTCACTCACCATACATGTGACATCTTTGATTTGGCCACCTTCCTCTCCAGAAGTTGTATCATGTCCTCCCACAGATATCCACGTGTTCTAGAGGCTTGCTAGCTTGGGAAGCATCACCGATCTTCTTTTCCTGTTCGTCAGAGTCTTAGTGACAGTCATTTATTTAAGTTTGTCCATTTTGACATATAGGGTCTCAGTCATGTTCCCGATTACCAGGGACACATATTTTATCTTGTAGCTATGGATGTCTTTTTCTAGACTACCTTGAATTTTTCTTCTGAAAAACAAGTTTGAATATGGGTATGTCGCTAAATCTTTCATTATTGGAATATAACATATTTTCTTTGCTAATGTTAAGTTTGTTTGCTCTGACAATACCTTAGAGTTCTGCACATTATAGCTTTTTTAGTTCTTCATGTCTCTTAGTAACGTACACCAGACCTTGTGTGCTTACACTTCTCAACAGAACGATGTTTCCGAATGCAAATACCAACACTTAATATGACCAGGATACTTTTAGTTCAAAGTCGTACTTCAAACTCCTTCAGGGAATATGTGATTCTCACTGCATATTACTTAGTGAACGCATGTCATCATTTGTTTTAGGAGAGAATGTCCCTCTCTGATTGCATTTCCTAAGAAGGATATTCTCCCTTACATCTATGTGTTTCGCAATGTGGTATTTGTTCACCACTTCACTCCTGGTCGTGACAAGCTCTCCCCTAGAACTGTCAAGTGTGTCTTCGTAGGATACTCTCATTCGCGGAAGGGGTACCGTTGCTTTGACCATGTTACATGGAAGTACATCATCAGTGTCTGACATCAACTTTTTTGAGTCAATCATGTATTTCTCTCCTACACATAACCGGTTGACTCCATCTGACTCAAGAGAGGAGATATGTGTACCTCCTCCTCCTATAGCACCTCCACTCCCACCAACACCTTCACCACCCCTCTACTTGCACCACATGCTCTCGTGTAAACTCCACCACTGCCATCTAGTACCCTAGCTCGCTTATTAACATGTTTCTAGATTTGCAGGCCCACCATTGTTCCCCTGCTCATGGACCTTCCCCATCATCCAGCACACCTCAGGTATGTTTTGAGCACAGTGTTTTTACTAATGGTACTAATGATTTGTCCATACAGCAGGCTACTTTACAGGATGAGCAGGTGCCCTCTCAGAAGGCTAGTATACAGGTTGAGAAGGAGGTAATTGATCTTGATGTGCCTATTGCTCTGTGGAGGCGGAGACGTACATGTGCTACTTATCCTCTTACAATCCATGTCTTTTTGGAGCATTTTTCAGAGGATTTCAGAAGGTTTATCGTAGGACTGTCAGTTATGGAGATACCACAGACATACCAGGTGGTGATACAGGACACTCAACGGCGTCTTGCCATGGAGGAGGAGATGATTGTGTTACAGTCTAGGGGCATCTGTCATGGGATGCAAGTGGGTGTTTGCAATGAAGCACCGAACAAATGGCCGTGTGGATCGCTGCAAGACGAGGCTTGTGGCTCGTGGGTTCATCCAGACGTATGTGGTGGACTATCAAGATACTTTCTCTCATGTGGCTCGACATTATACAATGTGGATCCTTCTCTATGTTGCAGTCACAGGGACTAGCCCCTATACTATCTCGATGTGAAGAATGTGTTCCTTTATAGTGACCTGCAAGAGGAAGTCTACATGCAACAATCGTCAGGGTTCACTGCTGACGAGTGTCATAAGGTGTGTAGACTTCATAAGGCTATCTATAACCTTAAGCAGAGTCCAAAAGCATGGTTTCAGAAGCTCTCAGACTTCATAAAGTAGCAAGGATTCATGAGATCAATCACAGATCATTCAATGTTCTTTCAGAGGACTCAGAGACATACAATTGTTATATTGGTTTATGTTGATGATATCATTGCTACAGGAAATTATGAACAGGCATTGGTATTGCTAAGGATTTCATTGGTCATGAGTTTATAATGAATGAATTTGGTCTTTCGGAGGAGTTATGGCATGTGACTGTGCGATGTTGGGATGCCCTATTGTCGCTCTGCCAACTATGTACTTGGGACTCCCATTGGTGGCGGGGAAGCTGAGGTCTGAGGAATGGAGGGGCTTTTGGAGAGATTGGAGGGGAGGTTGGCGGGTTGGAAGGCGTCGATGTTCTCTAGCGGAGGGAAGGTGGTGCTTTTGAAGCATGTTCTCTCAGTCATCCCGATTTTGTTCTACCCTACGAGGTTGTTGCCTGGTGGGGTGTATGCCAAGATTGAAACTCTGATGAGGAGATTCTTTTGGTCAAATGATCGTCAGGGTAGGAAAGGTTTCCATTTGGTGGATTGGGATAAGGTGATGACACTGACGAAAAAGGGAAACTGAGGGATACTGCGAATTGAGGAGATGAATAAGACGTTTATGACGAAATGGGTGCATTAGGTGGTTCGGTTTTGGGGAAAGTCAGAGAACATGGTGTGTCATTTGCTGAGGAAGATTTATGTCATGAACATGTCATTGGAGGTCATCCAAAGATGTTTTCTGTCCTCACATGTAAGGGGATTACCGCAGTCATTCCGGATATCACTATTAAATTGAGACCGATGCTTGGGAGTGGAGAAGTTTTTTGGTTTTGGAGAGAAGACTGGGTGAGGCATGAAGCGTTGGAGGAACGTTACTCACGGCTCCTGAGGTTGGTTATAGATGGTGAGGTGAGTGTGCAGTAAGTGTGGGGTCGTGGGGTTTGGTCTCCGATGTTCGCGTCACCCATGTCAAATCAGAGGGTGGAGGAGTTCCTTGCGCTTCAGACAAAGCTGTTGCAGAGCGAGGATCCAATATCGGGCAAAGATCACTATATCTGGGGAGATGGCAGGTTTACGGTGAGGAAGGCATATCGTTTCCTGAGTGAGGACGGGGAGGAGGTTCAGGAAGAGGTCATGGTAGACACGGGCTTGATTTGGCGGTGTAAGACATCGAACCGGGTTAAGGTCTTCCTTTGGCTACTTAGGTTCAAGAGGATTCTAATCAGAGGTCGTCGGGGACAGTTGTTGGTTTGGAGGATGTGGTGTGTGATAGATGCGAGTCAGCAATGGAAGATGTGGACCACTTGTTCTTCTCATGTCATTTCTCGGCTGATGTACGAAACCGGGCCAGCATCACGTGGCATGTGCGGCGAGATTACACCACCTTCTGGACATATATTAGATTGGTCTGCGACTTCGGGCATGAGGATAGCCCGTACCTTTTTGCTTTGCTATGGTTGATCTGGTGCACCAGGAACAGGGTCATTTTTGGAGGACAGATGTTTTATACCGAAAATGTAATTGAGCCTTGTAGGGTGCTTTGTTTGTTATGGCAAATGTAATACGATGTAGGTCTCATCTTTTAATATATACATACATATATGGGTCTCATATTGGAATGCCACCCTTTTTTCCTCTCAAAAATATAATGAAAGACTTTGGTGATTTGCGTTACTTCATTGGACTTGAGTTTGTCAGGAACCAACGGGATCTTGTTATGACCCAGAGGAAGTACATTACATATCTTCTCTCCGAGACCGGCTTGGCAGATTACAGGCCTACCATTACTCCCATGGAAAAGAGCATGAAGTTATATGATGGTGACACAAAGGAGGTAGACAAGAGGAGGTACAGGGAACTCATCGGGAAGCTCCTTTATGTGACCATCACCAGGCCATACATATCCTTTGCAAGGAGCAGAGTGTGCCAGTTCACGGAACAACCTAGACAAGCACATGGATGTAGTCCATATGATTCTGATAAATCTAAAAACCTCTCATATTACTAGACTTTTATGTAGCGAAGGAACATCTCTTGAAGTTACAGCATGTGCAGATTCAGACTATGCGAGATGTCCCAAGGATAGGAAGTCTACCTTAGGCTTCGTAGTGTTCATAGGGAGCTCCTTGATGTTATGGAAGAGCAAGAAGCAGACGATGGTTACTACATCGAGTGCAGAGTTGGAGTACAGAACCGTGGCACATGGGAGTACGAAGATGATGTTGGTCAGATCCGTTCTGACTAACTTAGCTATTGAGGTGCTTCTTCCCATGCATCTCCAATGCGACAACCAAGCTACTCTTTTCATTGCCAACAATCATGACGTCCATGAGAAGGCTAAGCACATCAAGGTAGATTGTCACTACATTCGTCACACAATTTAGAAAGGCTTTATCCCCACTTTCATGTCAGCTCGAGGGAACATATTGCAGATGTGTTCACGAAAACCCAACTAGAGGGCCATTCCAGATATGATGTTCCAAGCTAGGCATGATTGATATATATATATGCTACATCTTGATGGGAGGTGTTGAGATATATTTATCTTTTCATATGTTTATGTATTTTTCTTTTCTTTCAGTCTTTATTATGTAATTTGTCCAAACAAGTTTCTATTGCTATATAGAAGAACCTGAGGGCCTCGAGAATAAAAAAAGTATTCGCCTCTTTCCACAAGTCTATGAGAATGTTTACATTCCTCCTACTACACCACATGTGGCTCCTCCTCCAACACCTCCACCACCTCCATATGTGGTTCCTCCACCACCTCCTCCTACTATAATACCTACCCATGTGGCTCTGCCTTTGGCTCAGCATGTGCCATACTTCTACACACGTAGGTTGTCGATTGTGCCTTCCCCATCATCCAGCACACCCTAGATAAATTTTAAGTGATTGGTTTCTACTAATAATACTGGTAATTCATCTATAACGAATGTTACTTTAAAGGATGAGTAAATAGCACCTTAGGATATCGATCATTTAAAGGATATGGATCAGCTCATTGCTCTTCAGAAGCGGAGGCATATGTGTGCCAAGTATGAAGTATCCTCTCACCACCTTATATAATTAACTCGCCGGTAACTTGGATATGAACGGATAAGTTAAGTTGAACAATGTAATATGCCAAAATTCATCAACATGCTCGATAATTACCCTCTTTGGTAAATAGAACGATTAGACTCGATTAAGCACTTCAAATCCAAACTTTCCTTCCGAAATTCCACAACCATTGTCATTAAATTATCCCTGATCAAAAAAATGGCAAAACCTTCTCCCCTTTAAGTAGGGTTGGCTAAATGGACTCTTGCTCAAATCCGTGTTGAAAGATCCGACTATTTTTTACGATGATTGTCGGCTACCAAACGCAACCCCCACGAGGAGGGGAATTGAACCATGGTCTTTTAGTTGTAGACACATTGCACTACCACCAGATCATCGAAGTGGGTGCGAAAATTGAAAAATCATCGGGGCCATGTCTCATTATACCATCCATTGCCAGATGAGATATCCTATTAGTTCCACGATCTCTCTGTCTTCAACTACATCCATACTTATCACATGTAAACTAAAAAAGTAAGAAGCAAGTGTTGCAACAAACTTCCTCCTCCCCTCAACCATCCAATTAACATCACAATCTCTTTGCCTTCAACTACATCCACGATCATCAATCATGACATGTTTAAAGTGAGAAAGAACTATTGCCCCAACCTCACCCCCCCCCCAACATTATCGACCACCACCTGATCATTTATGTTATCACGTCTATGATCACTTGCATGCAAAAGAAATAACATGGTGTTCGTGTATCGGTGTTTCCCTATTCAGTCATGTCTACCTCGATCTTCATCTCCCATCCATTTTAACTCATGCATCCTCCTCTGAACCTTTTTGCTCCACCTTCCTTTGCCTCCATCTCATCCTCTATAACTATGCCCATTCTCCAAGATGTTGAGCACAACAAGCACCTCCACACCACAATTAGCCTCACGAGACTTTTAAAATTTAATCCGAGCCCATAGCCCAACAAAAAGAGACATGGATATTTCAATATGGTCGCCAACATCTGGGTGGAAGAAGACCCGATAGCTACACTCACCAAGTATTCCACCACCATATCCCTATACCTGACTCGTGGAAACTTGAACTAGAAACATGTCATTGAGCTTGTTTTCAATTTTATCATGGATTACTCCTTTGTAAGGAGCTCATGTCAGTGTGGATCAAAGAAGGTCCTTTCATGGAAGTCATGTTCCTTGAACGACAAGATCAACAACAACAAAGCCTTCTCCCACATTAAGTAGGGTCGGTTAAAAGAAGGTCCTTTACCACATTAAGTCATGGAAGTCATGTTCCTTGAGCATGTCTTAAATTTTATATAGTTGCACGCATCATGTGACCCTGAATGTATGATGTATCATAATGCGCTTCTCTGTTAAGATCCTTGTATGTTTGTAAGACATTCAAATGTTTGGATAATTCATTTTTTAAGGATGGTCGTCAAAAAGTTTGCATGGTCCACAATCTACCAATCAGAAGAAACTAAAACGATGAATGTTTTTCCCACTTTTTAGCTGTTCATCGACCCCACGTAATGTTACCATCAACTCAGGACTCTAAGGACCATACCCAGGAGATCACTGTGATCTTCCATGTCCAAAGGAGAATATCATGTTGCAATCAATGACCGTGTGTGAATGTTGCAAGACAGAGTCTAGATCCTGGTGTAGGTTTATAATGAAGAGATGAACCAAATGGCCCAAGCGGACTTGGAAAACACGTAGAAACAACTAACTTATAGAAATACTTTATCAGCACATTTGAAAAAGATGCAAGCAAGTCATTATAGACAGAGCAAACCAGTACAAACTTCATCTGCCCAACAAATATGTAATTCAACTCTTCATGTTGCCAATTCATTTTTCAAAAATTCAGAATCAATATAAATTAGTTACATTCATAATGCTTGAAATGATTTGCTTCATGTAGGATTTACTTAAACCATGATGGGACACATCAAGGAAAAGTTGCATCAATAGAGCAATGCTTCTAGTATTAAACACTACTTGTGGGAGTGGTGCTACAAGCCTGTCCGGAGACGAGGATAAGCAACTGGGATGGTGGGATCTTAAATGCAAATGTCCAACCTTCTTACACATACAACCGTAAAGGCCAGTTTCGTAACAGTGTTGGGTTGGAGTAAACTTCTTAGGTAATCCTTATGTAAGTAGGTGATTGGATGGTTTTTTTAGGATAGTTGTTATTGTTTTCGTAGTACATTGATTGTATTTAAGATTGAAAACATGTTGACTTCTTGGTTCAAAGGTGGTTAGAAATAGTATAGTAAAGGAAACATGGAATGGATACGATTAATTCTAACCCAGGAATGTAGGGTATACATCTATCAGTAATCCAGTCGTATTAAACATCAAGGAAAACTAACCGGCGCAAGGGGAAGACCAGGTGGATATGACTTCTCAATTGTATCTGTGATGGCAACACAACCATCAAGTTTCAACTAAGTCGTAGCACATACAACTTACTGTCCTTCGCAGAAATATCTAAGCAGGAAATTCCAACCAGTTTGCGCACATACACAAACAATTCCAATCTAACTGATGTTCAACCCATGGACAATCTAGATGAAACATACATCCATGATAGATTATTCGGCAATTTTTACATGTTAGTGCTGTTCTCTATGTACTGAACGCATCTTTTGATCTCATGAATGGGGGAGAAACGATGCGAGTTCTTCCAAGGTTTGGAAATCGATTTAAGGTATTTTGGCAAGCATATTTCTCCTAACAGAATAACCAAAGGGGTTCCCGAGAAGATTTCGGCAATCAAAGTTAATCGCGTAGGATTCCACCGAGAAGGTTTCAGATTTCCAAAAGGGAAGGGAAGAAGATCACCACACCTTAGTCGTTACGCGATCCTGATCTTTGGTGTTCATCTCGTGCTAGAAAATTTTGCGCGCTCGTCGCCTTGTCACTCCTTTTGTTGTGAGAGGTCGAGTCTTGCTTGATCATTTGGCTGGAGGGGATGGTCTCGTACCCTTCATACTTTATACGGTAGAGGATTATATTGTTTATTATCTTTGCAGCCGTAAATAATTGTAAGAAGTTAATCACGATATCTTAAGATGGTAACCCGCCTGCTTAATCACAAAGATCAGAGGCCAAAAAGGCTTTTTTTTCTTTTCGGTACTTATACAACCTAAATATTGGGAGTGGAAATATACAGCGTAATTAAAAAAAAGGAGTTAAGGTCCGATTTGTTTAGTTGAGAAGGAATTACAATGGAATGGAATCAAGACAAGAATATAAGTAACAATGGAATCAAAATGAATATGCTTGTCCCTTCCATTATTTGGTTCATGATAGGAAAAAAATAGCATTCCTTTTGATATATTTCGTTAAATAGAAAACACAATCGGCATCCTATGATTTATTTTTTTTTTCATATGACCGATATGTTTCATTTAAGGGATCCATAGTCAAATTGAAATGTAGACTATTTTGATATTTTGTTCCATATAATTGATATGTATGATATATATGTGCAGACGTCCGCTAGACTACTTTGTTACCATATACATATCCATATCTTAAAAAAATAACATAGTATCAATATTCTATTCGTATTCGCAAAAAATAAAAACATGTATCCATGTACGTAGACATATATGCCAAAATATAACATATATCCATATCTTAAAAATAAAAAATTATATGTATCCATATATGTCCGCAAAAAATAACACATATCCATGTATGTATGTATGTATGTATGTATGTATGTGTGTATGTGTGTATGTGTGTATGTGTGTATGTGTGTATGTGTGTATGTGTGTATGTGTGTATGTATGTATGTATGCATGCATGCATGCATGTATGTATGTGTGTGTGTGTGTATCCATTAGAATATATCATTATATATATTTGAAAATTGCATCCATATCCATATCAGAAAAAAAATAATTCTCATATCCATGTCCATATTTGTATCCGCTAAAAAAACTCGTATCTATGTTTGTATACGTATCCGAAAAAAATCAATATATTTATCCATGTAATATATTTTTAATATATAGAGAGAGGACTTATCCAATGGGCCCCATGCCCATTAAAGATGAGATGAGCCTCGAATCCCGATCGTTAGATCTTAATCCGACGATCAGTAACTTAAGTAACTTTCGTATTGTCATCGGTAATTGAACGCATCGGTAACTTTCATATTTCCATCAGTAACACTTTATATTAGTAATATTGAACGCATCAGTAACTTTCGTATTGCCATAAGTAACACTTTAAATCAGTAATATTGATCGCATCGGTAACTTTCGTGTTGCCATCAGTAACTTTGAATCAATTGGAAGTAAATGGAGTAATTTAATCAGTAACTTTGAATCGTACTTACTTGTAACTTTATATAAGTTACTAGAGTATGATATTACTTACTATAGCTTCGATATATATATTACTGAAGCTTGGATATATTACTTACTGAAGTTTGTATTTTTATTACTAAAGCTGCTGGAGATGAAGCAGGCTCTTACTGAAGCTTGTATTTTTGTCATTGAAGCTGCTGGAGCCTGGAGATGAAGAGGGTTCATCTCATCTCTAACGGGCATGTGGCCCATTGGATAAAAATCATATCCAAAAAATATAACTTAACTAGAATATTTTGTAGCTATATTTGTATGCGTATCCTAAAAAATTGAAAATGATATCAGTATCAAAATCTGAATCCGCAAAAAATATCTCATATCCATGTCAATATCTATACATACATACATACATACATACATATATATATATATATATATATATATATATTTGTAACTTATTCGACCTTTTGCATCTATATATTTGTATACATGTCGGTATCCATATATCCATATCAAAAAAACCATATCCATGTCAATATCTAAAAAAAAATATGTATCTGTGTCGGGATCTATATATTTGTAATAATGATACATTAATTAAAAAATATTGAAGAAAAATACATTCCTTAGCATTTACAAGAAATGGAATCCTAATTTCTAGGATGGTATCTAAGAATTGCTATCCTCATGTGTGAGAGAATTTGATTTCCAATGAAATCTTTATTCTTGCTTTAATATGATCTAATAAATACAGGAGTGGAACCGACAGAAGATAGTGATTCAATCCTCTCTTCTGTTGTGGTGTAACAAACGGGGCCTAAGTTTACGTCGGTTCCCAAGTTAGAACCACGAATTTAAAATGTGACTAAGAGGGGTCGGTCCAACCTTCCGAGAGTAACAGTAAATGTTAATCCCTGGAAAAAAATAGTATGAAGTGCCTTAAGTACCCTCGACATTGCAAGGGGAGAGGACACGGCAGAGGATCATGTAAAATACGAGGGAATGGTGCATATGAGGTAAGAAGGTGGTGGTGGAAGGGGGTCAAAATTTCATATATCTATTCCTTAGGGGGTGTTCGTTTGGAGGATAAGGGGGAATGGAATAAGGGGAATAAGCCCCCAACACGTTTCCCCGTGGTACGACTATTCCCCATTATTTCATCTTATTTCACTCTTATTCCTATCTTTATCCCACTTTACCTACCTTTATTTCACCTTATTCTCCTTATTCTTATCCTCCAGCCGAACGGAGAATAGACCCTTATTCTCCTTATTCCCCATCCTTATTCCTGCTTATTCTCCTACCGAACGGGACTGTTTGTTTTTTGGAGAGTCGCTTTCCACTTCCGCCCCTGGAACTTGTGGGGGCCTTTTGGTTAGTCGGATCGAAATGTCGATTACGCTCGATAGGACTTCCCGCAGATAGCTACTTTCACGTATACTCGACATAGTAGGATAGATTGACTCACTGGTTAGAGCGTAGGGCTGACTTGTGAGAGTAAAGTAGGCTCATCTAAGAGCACATTCTAACCACGAGAGTAAGGTGCCAGTGACGAAGAGAAATGACCTTGAACTAGAGCGAGAAGTTCAAGCGGGGCGAAAAATACTCAATCAGGTGGGACAGTGTCAAATGTGAGGGAGTGGTGCCACATGAGGTAGGTAACAACGAGGGCAATGGAGAGAGATGTTGCCGGAGCAGTGGGCGGGGACAGAGCTATGGGGAGATGTAAACAAGCTCCTCCCTGAGATCAAAGGCATTGAAGAGAAGAGGACATGGGGAGTCGGAGAGCCACAAGGGGTGGGGGCTCCTCGATACACGAGAGGATGCGAGAAATGTAGATGGAGAAGATGCCGCGTGAGAGGAGATGAGGGTCTAAGGTCCCTCAGCAAATTGTCCACCTTTTAATAAGGATAAATTATATAAAAAAAGTCAACTGTACTTGTTTCTACGTATTATTTTTCAGATGTAACAAAGAGGGACATGAACCTTCTGTAGGTAAAATAATAAGATATAATATGAATGTATAAAAATATAAGGAGGGTTAGATAATATCGGATTTGATGAGATGAATTACCAACTTGTCGAGGCGTACAAAATGCACTGACCTTAAGAATAGATTCGTACCCCCACGGAGATTCCGATGGTGCAATCGGTATTGGTACGACTACTCTCCAGGATACAACGGCGAGATCTCAATGGGTATGCACGTACCAACATCGAGATCGTTGAGCAACAATAGATCGTTCCTTCGGAATATACTCACTCAAAATAGTAGAGAAGATAGAATGATTGTGTATTGTTTTCAACAAATGAGCCACCTTATATAGGGCATGATGTCAAGATCCGTTATTCAAAATTTGTAACGGAAGGGATTAAAACACCAACTAATTAGTGCTTTTGAATAATGCAAGCACTATAAAATAATTTTAAAAAACGTTTGAACGCTTGCAAAAAACTCTAACGGATGAAAACAATTATCATATTAATATAATAATTAAATGTAATGCACAACGTGCAAAGTAATTGAGATTTAATATTACATGTGAATAAAGACCATCATCAAAGGGCCATAGGCCCATTTCAAACCGTTGGTCAAAATCTATCAATACACATTAACTGCATCTCATTTTGTAATGACAAATAAAGATCACACATAAATGTAATTAGTTGCACTTGAAAAAGGAAATAAAATGTATTTAAAATATGTGATAAAAAAATTTTATCAACACCTTCAACTTCAGGATTTAACGTCGACGCATAAAGGTCACGGAAGCTTACAAAGGCATGTATTTGTGATAAAAAAAGATCAGGTTTACTTTTGAAAAATGAGGCCTTTAATGGAGAATTATCCCATAGTTGAGGCGCTTGTAATTTCCATAAATTTAATAAATGAAAAGGAACAAACCATGGAAATCATTAGAGATATAATCTATAAAATAAAAAAATCAATAATAATAAGCATACTCATATTAACTTGATTGATGATTTTAATTTATCACTTTCGGTAAATTTTAAACAAAGGGTATACAATGTTGTATTCTAAAGTATTAAAATTAAGTGGCAATGATTGGGAAGCTAATTGATTGCTCCATTGAGAATTCCAAATTTAAATCTTGAGGGTTCATATATGAGTTTCTTTTCATGCTCTTGTAGCAATAATATATAGGAGGGTTGAAAGACCACACACATGCTACACTTCGATGCCAGCTCTAGTACTGGTTCGAGAGAGTCAATTCAGATTTCACACACTTGATACTTGAAGATCAGGCATGGGCTTGGGATCTGAGATGGCACCGTCTCATGGATGGCTATGAATCTCATACGATGCCCACAACTTATATTTCTTCCTCAATGCGATATTTCAGTTGTTTATGCATTACCTATTCTTGATCTCTCTCTACCAACCAAAAACTCTTGTTCCTTTGGTTATTGCTCGTTCTCATATGTGCTATCAAGGATTGTCTCCTCGGAGTGCAATGGTTCCAATCCTATTATTGTCGACGTGGATAGTCAGAATCCATGCCCTGATATCGTGAGGGTGAAATCCTGTTAGGGACAGTCCTATAATGGGCCTTTTAGTGACTTAAACTAAATGTGTTTATTTCATGTTTGCTATTGTTAATGTTTTAATCTATTGCTCTGTCTGAATCTTACCTAACATTGTTATTCTGAATATTTAATTTATAGATGATATGGATTTGTAATTGACTGATTATTTCTGAAATAATATGTAATCATGTTAATTTGAATCATATTAATGCAGACATGTGCTACTTTATTTCTATTGTTATTGTAATGCTCTGGGTTTAGGTCCCTGTCAGTTATCGAGAAAAATTGGCCCGGACAACTCGTTAGATTCGAGGCCAAATGGACCAGTTGATAACCATCCAAAATGCTTAAGTTCAAGTTGTCAAGTAATAATCTCCATCACTTATAACCACTCTCACACTTTGTGAGTTTTAGATGTGGGACTATGTTTTGAGGGGGGCATGGGTGTTACAACCTTCCCCGCTTATATTCTCAACGTCCTCGTTGCGACATGACACATCACTTATTTCCAGTGACATTGGCGGATGCACCTCCCGGTTTAGGTCCCTTCGGGTAGCCCTTTCCACTATCAGAGGGAGCCCGCTCTGATACCACCTGTAACAGCCCAGATCCTCGGTGACCAACAGAAACACATCAAATGCCATGTTCGATGCAAATGTTACTCAAAAATATCAATGATATCACGAATAACATATACAAGCCATCATAACATTCCTTTATCTAAAAAAATATACATTTCTAATACAAAATCAATATCCTTTGTTCCAGTGGTCATAATGATATCCTTCCTTCAGACCTCGCAACAAGTCTCCAACTGCCACTAAATTTGTCCTCATATTGACCTGCAATAAAAACACAAGAATATATAGCATGAGCCTAACGCTCAGTATGTGTCGAGATAAGGTCAAACTAGCCGACGAAAAATCAAGTCTCCTTATGTTATTACAAATAACTCCATGCATAGGTAATTAGCTGGATAAGTGTTTTCCACAATGGATCCTTATAAATTTTCTATAATCCCCAATTTGAAATAATATTCATAACATGCATTATCCATGGATACATTCTTTGAATATGATCTTAATCATAACATATTATGCATGGATTTCTCTATTTTCTTCTTGTCAAATTTACAATATCAATAATTACATAAAGATGACTATATATATATATATGAGATTATGTGTTACACTCATACACCTACTGCTATGAATTTTCACATATAAGCCCTTTTTTATCCTAACAAGGATATTCGCTTTGTTCTCATTTCCATCATTTTAATTATATACTTTTTCAAAGAACATATCATACACAAAAGTAGTGCCACGACATATTCATTCCAAAATACCCTTATGATAGTGAATATAATATTTGACTGTTGTCATACTATAATATCATATGGATCACTCATAAAACATAATTATGCATACAAAAGTATTCGTTTTAAATTCATGCAATACATACCATACTTTTTGTAGATGCCCTTAAGGTTAACCATATTTGCACATATATCCATAACAGTACCATAATCATGCATATTCCAATAACAATAACGTAATTGCATATATACACTTAGCATTTCACATAATCGTACATATACACTTCGCATTTCACATAAATGTACATGTACACTTAACATTCCACATAAGCACTTAGCTTATTTGTTATGAATCTGTCTTATCTCATAAGTTGTGAGGTAGCTTTGGTGGCTTTTACCGCCAGCATAAGCGGTCACTCAATCACTAAGTGGAACGTGATGACATCAGTGCTAAGTCAATTGTGGACTTTCCACTAGGTTCTACTGAACATGACACCTCCAGAAGGTGTTGCCCTTTAGGCTCTCGATAAACAGACTGTAGAGGTGGCTCCCACATTAGATGTAGCACTTAGCTCCGCCTACCATTTAAGTAACATTATTCATTTAAGTAAATTTCAATTCTCTAAATACAATTTTCTTTTTCATACAACATTGATTCATGTGAACATTTCGGTTCTATGCATAGCTTATACGCTCGTTGCGCACAAACATATTTTCTTTCCTTCCCATTAATCGATCATTTTCAAAATGATGAGAATAAACCCTCCTTTATTTGAGTCAGTGCATATATTTACAGTCAGCTTTAATGACTTAATAACCATATCAATGATCAATTATACAACATGCCTAAGATGACATCTTATTGATGGTAACCATGAACACCTGAATTTTCTAGCAATAGCAAAACTATAAAATCCTTGTTTAATTGTATTTGAAATTCTAAGAAATAATGCACTATAATTACTGTCTATTCCCTTTCATGTCACTATTGTATATGTTGAGATGTGATGAACATCATTAACAGTTATTCTTATGTAAAGCATGTTTAGGGATATGTATTTGTAGTACAAGCTAAATGGTATACATACATTATGTATTATACATACATAAAAATTTAATACAATATATATAATATATCATATAACACGTCCCCTCTTGACTTGATGTTGTAATGGCCATGCCCTCCTCTTCTTAATATGCCCTCTATTTTGCATTTATTTACATACCTTATTACACATCCAAGAATGGAGTCTTCTAATCAACCAAGTTATAACATTAGATTGAAAGGGGTATACGAGTAACTTGCCCTAAAACCCAACATGAAGATTTTAAAGTTTCATCGGACCATAATTTTTCGTTGCAGTAGTATGCATATGTGTATAACCGTAGGGCCCTTCAAGGTTAGGGATGAGTAGAAAACAATAAAAGATGAGATCATGGGTACTAAACATGAGCGTTATCAGCATTTGGTTCGAACGATATTTGACGTAATCATGCCAGGGATAATTTACCTATGATAACTAGAAATTGATCCATCTAAAATACACACTATACACGTATATCATGAAATGATGCAATGGTTGTGGGGTTAAACTATTGAGTGATATAATCATAAAAGAAAAATACCCCATTATTGGCAAAATTGCCAACACATTGGCATACATGCATATCAAGAACAAGGCTTCGGACCATTAATGAGATTTCACATAGTAAGCATGAGAAGATATAAATATATGTATTGATAGGAAAAGATCAGAGGTTCTATCTATTCTCATGTCGATAAGGACTGCCATAAGTATAGATAGTTTATTGTTTAATGGTGAAATCAACAACGGAGGTTGTAGAAGCAATTGTGGAGAAAAGAAGATAACATAATATCATACTTTTATCGTATTATCCTACGGATTTGACTCATACCTCAACGACAAGAAAAGTTCATCCACGAAGACAACTCGATTCCACATATCCGAGTGATCATAGACCACGTCGACGCTCCTTCGATTTCATCGGATCAAAAACGACAAAAGGTCATCATCGTCGATGCTCACAGCAAGCGTCTCCAATCTGCCTTTATTTTTTCATTCTCCCTTTCTCTACCTTCGAATAAGAAGGGATTTCTCTCTCTCTCTCATTCTCCCTTACTCTCGTTCACTCTCTATCCCTCTCACCCTCTCTCTCTACATATTTCTCCCTCCTCTCTCTCTCTCTCGAACATTGAGTGGTTATATGTGATTTCAAGCAATTAAAGAGGAAGGGTGATACTGCTCTTCCCATGCACCAAGTTCCCTTCCAAAAATAGAAAACACATGCACATAATGAGGGTGTTAAAGTGGCCATCCATAACCGTTAATCCCTCCCTTTTTTATTTTATTCCTTTTTTTAAATCTAGTATTGGAATATTGATCGTTACAATCTACCCCACTAAAAAATTTTCGTCCCAAAATTTACTGATCAAGAGACTTACCAAAAATCTTACGATATTTGACTCACATCTCATTCCTCTGCTCTTCGATTTGCTCTTCACATTTTATGGGACCAGCTTTCTTGTTCTTATTATCTTACTTTAAAGTTATTCTCTTGTATCTAGGTCTTTCCTAACAATGTGACTTTGACCTCCTTCAAAGGTTTTAATTATAAGATAAATAAGTCTACAAGAATATATCTTCACCTAAGAGACAAGAGTAATAACATGGCTAGAGGTTGAAAGGAATATGTAAGGGTCAAGTTATGCGTTGTCACTCACTGAAAATAGTTTATTATGGTGTGTCATTATAGTATGCATAGAAATACAAATCTAATCAAAATTAACACATGGTAATCCGTAGATTTGACGGTGGCTATATCTTGTAATCATCTTATATGTCATCACATATCCTTGGTTTGTTTTATTTATAACTAAACAAGGATATTGACCAACAGTAATTTCATAACCAATCAAAATAATTAGATCTATTTACCACAATCATGTATTATTTATAACCTAAGTGGCTCATGTTCTAAAGTCTAAACCTAGTCATACATGCAAGATCATAAATGAGTTTATTGTCATCAATATTGTCTAACAATTGTATCAATAATTTGACAGATAGTTTATCAGGTATCTTAGATAACAATAACAATTGTATCAATAAAACCTATTTTTTTCTATACTAAAGGTCTTACGCCATCTATGATTGGATATCTCATGCCCAGAGGAACTACTGCTCTGATACCACCTATAACAGTCCGGGCTTGGGTCCCCGATCTGTTATCGAGGAAAATTGGACCTGACAACTTGTTGGGTTCGAGCCCAAATGGACCTGTTGACAACCACCCAAAATGCTTAAGTCCAAGTTATCAAGTAATAAGCCCCACCACTTATAATCCACTCTCCCACTTTGTGAGTTTTGGATGTGAAACTATGTTTGGGGGGCATGGGTGTTACAATTATTGCAATGTTAACTACATAAAATACAATCCCCATCTAGCATTTAATTACTCGTATATAAGAAAAAAAAAGAATAACAACTGATAATAAAAAGAATAAAATTCTTACCAATGAGAAAGGTAGCATAGTTCCATTGTCAAAAGGACCAGGATTGTATTACACATATTTAGGATTGTTCCCATAATTGTCGAGATTACAGGTGCAATTTAATCATCGGGAGTGTTCACGCAGATAACATCGCATGGATACTGTTTTAGATCATCACAATCGTTTATATCTGTAAAACATATACCTAAACTGACATGAATTGCATTTCTGTCGATTACCCACATTCCAATGATTTTGTACATACTTTTGCAACCGTCTTCAAGATACGAATTGCCATCATTGCCATTGGAAAAATTACACCAGTAGCCACCAAACTCGGACTCAAAATAGAATCTAGGCGTGTTGCATCACGTGCATGGTTCATCATGTTGACCTTCGCGGTCTTGCACGTGCTGCTCCCAACATTCCAATCTATCACCATCGACATCCTTAGGGCATGTTCGGTAGGGGAATTGGCTCAGGAATAAGGGGCCATGTACCATACCGTGGAAACTGGGAGTTTCCGGGTGGGATAAATAGTGACGAGATTACTACCGAACAACCCGGCTTAAGCATTTTGGGGGTGGTTAATCGGATCCGTATGGGCCCAATCCCAAGAGGTTGTTAGGGCCAGTAATGCTCCGTTAACGGACCGAGGACCTAAGCTCGGGACGTTACAAATGGTATCAGAGCCGAACACCCTCTGACAATGGAAAGGGCTACCCGAGAGGTGGAGCCGCCCCTACAAAGAGGTTGGAGGAAATGGCTACCCAGAGCGTGCAGCCGCCACTGTCACTGGGAAGAAGTAATGTGCCATGTCGCAACGAGGACGTTGCGAATATAAATGGGGGAGATTGTAAAAACCCATAAAAAAAGTCCCATACCGTGGAAACTGGGAGTTTCCGGGTGGGATAAATAGTGACGAGATTACTACCGAACAACCCGGCTTAAGCATTTTGGGGGTGGTTAATCGGGTTCGTATGGGCCCGATCCCAAAGAGGTTGTCAGGGCCAGTAATGCTCCAATAACGGACCGGGGACCTAAGCCCGGGACGTTACAGGCCAATTCCTCTACCGACACAAACCACGATGGTATGGCAAACCCTCATCCGATCCCCCTCCGAGCGATCGGCAGAGAAATCCCCATCTCCACTAATCCCCTCCACTTACATCCCCTCATGTACTCTCCTCTTGCCAAACCTCTCCTTTCCCTCCCCCCACGCAAGCATTCTCCCATCTCCTAACTCCTTCAATGGCAATGCTCTGACGTGATGCATGTTGTTGTCGGCTTTGCTCCTTCCTTTGCATGTTATCTTTAAGCCATGTGACCATGAATATTGATACCGAGCTCTTTACTCCCATTCAATGGGGGTGGGTGATGCTCTTTCCTTGTATATAGGACATCACCTAGGCCTTTGTGATAGGGGTGTGATGTCCTTAACTTTGTATAGTCCTCTCAAACTTGTCATCCGACTTGAAATCTAAGGTTTTGAATCAACCCGTCTATAAGAGGGCTTGGAATGATCGCTCCTTATGCCCATCTCGATCTGTTGCAGAGATGATATTATTGGCCCTATGCTTCCATATTTCATAGGTGTTGTGGGCTATTTGAAATATGAGGTACTCTCTTTGCAATGCTTTGAGATCTTTGGATTCTGAGGTACCTTCTTCTCGTTATTGCTAAGTTGTGGGGTATCTACATGGTTATGGTTGTTTGGTCTTGATTTTAGGATGACATTACTCGGTGAGTTTGGCATGTGTTGCATGTATTGCGCACAATTTTTATGTGAGCATTTGTTTTGTTGCCGTTATGACTTTGATTATCATATTTGCTTGCTTGCTACTATTTAATTCGATGTTTTACTGAGATGCATGTATTTGGGAGAAGATTAGTGCAATATGCTCGATTTTCAATCTTTATTATATTCACTCAGTTGTCTACTGTGATGATTTTCTCTTCCTATAATAGATGCATCTATGTTATTTTTGGTTGAATATTAATGGGAATTTCGTTGCCGGTTTTGGTGGATTCATCTCTACTATATGCTCTATCTTGATTTGTTGATGTTCTGATCTTACCTTAGATGATGTTGTGATGATTTTTTCTTCCTATTTATTATGACAAATGCTGGATTTTGGGAGAAGATTGATTGGGTTTTGGTGATTGGTGATGATGTATCCCCATTCTTTTGGCGGCTAATGTGATGCTTTGTTATATGCTCTGCTTGAGTGTTGATGATTTGAGCTTGTCTTATATGGCTATTGTGATAATTTTTTCTTCCTATTTATTATGAAATATGCTCGTTTTTTTGAGAAGATTGATTAGATTTTGGTGGCTAGTGGTACTGATTTTATCTTCCCATTCCTTTGACGGTTGATGTGATACTTTGTTATATGTTGTGGTGGATTGTTGTTGATCTGAGATTGCCTTACATGGTTGCTGTGATGATTTCTTCTTCTTATTTTCTTATGACAATGCTCGATTTAGGGAGAAGATTGATTGGGATTCGGTGTCTGGTGGTAATGGTCTTATCTCCCTATTCCTTTGGTGGATGGTGTGATGTATTTCTATATACTCTGCTGGAGTGTTGATAATCTGAGCTTACCTTAGATAGCTGTTGTGATGATTTTTTCTTCATATTTTTTATGACATATGCTCTGTTTCGGGAGAAGATTGATTGGATTTTGATGGCTGGCGGTGATGATTTTTTCTCCCCATTCCTCTGGTGGCTCGTGTGATGCTTTGCTATATGCTGTGGTGGATTGGTTTTTGATCTGTTTTAGTGGACGCCTATTCAAGTTTTGTTTTACGAATGAAGATTATTGGGCTTGTTTTGGATGTTGGATCCTTTTTTCACATTAAGATGTCCTGTTAGATAACATCGGGCCTTGTAGCTTTGTTTGTGTTAGCCTGCTTGATGAGTTACACATAAGCCGTCTTTTTGCTTGTCAATGTCTATCACGTTGTTGGCTCCTTTTATAACAAACATATGATTATGTTTCCTATAAGTGCTCAGGTATCTAAGTATCCACATAGTATGCTGCTAATGGGGCTCCTATGCTACGTGTTTTAATTTGACGGTTAGGGGTTTACTATGCTTCAGACAACTTTATGGTAATATCACCATGTCGTTTAACCAAATCTCTACAAGATGGCCACGAGCGATGCGAGCTCCTCAAGGGTGCACATCACAGACGACGATTCCGATGTACAAAAATGGGGGCATCCTAGTCAACCTTCTAGCAGGAGATGATGCATGTATTCAGGGGGACAAAATGTCAGCTAAAAAGCTCTCCCGGAGTGATGGTTCCCCCAGCATCCGTGCCAACTCCGCACTAGCTAAGTTACACCTTTTCAATAGAGTAACACAATATTGGAAAATTGTATCCATTTTTAGGATGTGTTCAGAGCGATTTACGAGGCACTTACCCCTGTGAATGTCCCTACAAATATCGCTCAAAAGTTCAGGAGCATGCACCAAACACAAGCACAGAACATGATGGCATGTGTCAACTTCAATTACAGATCTCTATACGTGGGTGTGGGATGGAAGGGATCAACCGGGAGATGAAGGTGCTGAGGTGAACCTTGGACGAGGGTAGTTTTCGTTTATCGAATGGTCGTAAGTTCCTCCTGGGTTGCGGATAAGCGAACACAGATACATTCCTCGTGCCATAACGTGGAGTCATTGTGCACCTACCAGACCCGAGGAGATGTACAATCACAAACACTCACTAGTACGGGCATATATCGAACAAACATTCGTTATAATGAATGTTCGATTCAAAGTAATCAATGAGCGACTATTCTACAACTCCGAGAAGCATGTGATGGTTGTGGTGGCATGTTGCATCATCAACATATTTATCTACGATGTTCAGGGTAAGGATCATATATCGAGCACATTTACCTGCAACTCAGCACAAGGTCGGGTCCCAACGGAGTCCACTGCAGGTGACAAGGATTTTGATAACTTTGCAGCAGGCGATATCAGGATCTTCGAAGAAGACATTTGAGTCGAAGAGATACTGCATGACGATTTGTCAACAACTATGTGAGAGAATGCTTAGCCATCTTGTTGGATCGTTCGCGTTTCTCCATCAGTTTGTTTTCATGATTTTCATTTTATTGCTTGGGATATTACATCGATGTTGAACCCATATAGTGTTAAGAAACACTTTATATGCACCATCTTGTATGATTTTCAATTCAGTTGCCTTATTAATTTTGCCATGATCATGATTTCATATCTGATGAGGATGCCCCACATTTTGAATAACAATCTGACGATGTGATAACGGACATGGTTGAGCAGCTAATACAATAACATGGCTGAACTGACAGAACCGTCAACATTGGCTTGTATGTGAAAGGTGCAATTTGAGAGTAATTTCTTGTTAAATTATTTGCCGTTTTTTAGAGAAACTATGCATTGCTTAATTCTTCCATGACCCTTTTTTTATATATCGATATTCGAATTTTCTACTGGAACCAAATCTAGTTATGGCCATGCTTCGTTGCGATAGGACAAAGACTCGCAGGCATAGATGCTTCTGCCCGAACGATGTCGACCTACATTTCGAGGACTTGTGCAAACATGAGGAGGTCGAGGATTGTTTGTAATATAGTTTTCCAAAAGAGGTAATTTTCCCTTTAAATATATTTAAATTTGATTTATACATTCTAATAAGGAAAATTATCAAATCATGTCATATTGTGTAGAGATCCTACGGATACAAGGTAAAGGCATCAACGTTGACCCTGACACATGCGCCCTTTTTGTGCAGATTATGATTTCTTAGCGAATTTAATAAATGGGCTGTATTAATTTTCGGAAGAATTCTTTGTTGAGAAGCTGGAGGAAACTCAAGGACAACAGTGGGAGAAGCAGAGATTGATGGCGCAGATAACGACCGAATCGACTTCCACGCATGAGATTGCATAGGAACCGGTGTATGGTAAGTATGCCATAATGTAATAAATAAAGTACACTGAACTTTAACTTTGTAGATTTTGGATATTTATTTTTTAGGTGGAAGTTCGTATCGGTTTGTAAGTGACTATTATATGTTACCGATTTACTATATATTTGAACTCACCAAAACAAATAACAACCAACAAGTTCAACTAATTTTCAAACTTATTCCTCAACTCCCACTAGCCAACCGAACATAGAATAACACTTATTGCAGCTTATTCTCCTTATTCCTATACTCCAGCTGAATAGAGAATAGACCCCTATTCTCCTTATTCTCCATCCTTATTCCGGCTTATTCTTGAATCGAATGCCCCTAACAGATATATGAGAATGCATTTAGAATCATAATGTCATGGTTATTATATTAACATGGGACTTAGAACACTAAACAAAGGAGCAACATCAAAGGATATAGATACATTTCAATAATATGCTTAACACGCATTTAAATCATAATAAAACATCATATGAGATGCTTAACTCATCATTTAACAATGCTAAAATAATAAAGAAATCAAATCCTCACAAGATCACATCATAGGTTCATTAACTTGCATCAAACAATACAAGAGTTGTACATAAGCATTATAAAGAGTGTATAATGTAACTTGCATGAAATGTTAATTTAAAAACAAAAAATACGAACAACCGATCTATATCCGCCTTTCTATTCTTCTATTCTAAAACGGGGTTCTTCCCCTGTGCTTCCTGCAAATGACGCGTTACCTTCTAAATTTGGGCCACGTGTTCCCCCACACTTCCGACAAATGACGTGCTATCTTATGAATACCTCTCGGACGCATTTCCTACAAATTACTTCGGCAACATTTTCATCACGAAATATCAAACAATCTAACAATTAAACCTCAACATTTTCATCACGAGGCTATTCCACTACTTCGGCAACATGGTTGAGCGTGGTTGGAGTAGACTACTTTCAAAGGGTTTACGGGATAAATAATTCTTTTGCTAATAACATGTGTTGTTTAAATGATTAAGAGGATTTAAATGACTAATATAATATGATATCATAATATGTTTTTGATATTAGCAAAATTGATTTAAATATGAGTAGAAATATTATAGTAAAATATCAAATAGGGTAATATTTATCTATAACAAATAGTGATAACATTGTTTAATTTATCTACAAAATAATTTTTACGGCTTATAATGCAATATCTTCTTTTTCCTATTTGTTTTGATTTTATGTCTAATATTTTCTATTTAGAGATGAAACGAAAGCATTGCTTATTGTTTTAAAATATCTTGCTTCCTTTTTTAATATTCAGTTAGATAATTCAAAATATACTCCTCTGCTTGGATTTAAATAGTGGTAGAAACTACGAAGTTGATGCTCTCAAATGTTAGGATACAATTTAATAATATCACAATATGTAATGTGTTTTCACTCCCGCAAATTACCTTGAAAATATTATTATAACATTTGCAAACTTTTTTTTATCAGACCTTTCCATCAGGTGCTTAATTTCAACATTATTTTATACATTCAATTATTTTGGCAACTATTGATTGCTAAATATATGTTTTGTTTTCATAAAACTCTTGGTTTCTTACATAAAAATAAGGGAGCAAAGGGAACAATAATGTGTATTTTTTGTGCTTGGTTTGATTTTAGCAAAGCTACTACTTTTTGGTTTTTTTATTATAAGAATAAAAACATCTCTTCCACTAAGTCGGTTTTTCGCCGAAGGGTTGAAATATGGTGTTTAATGATCCTATAATTAAACATGTATACATGTAACTAATGTATTTAAACGTGACATTATCAAAGACATTCAAAATCTCAGCTTTGACATTGAGTTGTATGATTCAAAATATATATTTTTGCTTGGATTTAAGTAGTTAGTGATTTTTTTGAAGTTGATGTTTTCATAAACGTTAGGATACAATTTTATAATGTCATGATATGCAATGTGATTTCTCTCCCGTAAATTAATTTTAAAATATTATTATAATATGTGTAAACGTATTTTATAGCACATTTACACTTTGCATCCATGAACAGTCGATAATGTTCAAGACCTTTCAATCAAGTGCCTAATTTCAGCATTATTTTATACATATAATTATTTCAGAAGTTATTGATTGCTTAAAGTGTATTTTATTTTCATAAAAATCTTTATTTCATACATAAAAATTATGGGAACAAGAGGAATAGTAATGTGTTGTTGTTTTTCTTGGTTTGGTTGCAACGAGGATATTATATTCTGGCTTTTGCAGAATAAGGGTAAAAACCATCTCTTATAGGGATTACAGTTGTATAAATTGACATCAATTTATAAAGTATGTATATAACAAGTTTACCTATAACGAATGGCAATAATATTGTTCTATTTATTTACACCATATTTTCTACGACACATACTATAATATTTTCTTTTTTGTATTTGTTTTGATTTATATTCTGATAAATGAAATGAAAGTATTGCTGATTGTTTTTCACATATTTTCCTCCCTTTTAAATATTTGGTTACATAATTCAAAATATACTCCCTTGCTTGGATTTAAATAGTGCTTGGAACTAAATTTAGTACAGAACATTTAAAGTTGGTGCTTTTACAACATGTTAAAATGCAATTTAATAATGTCATGATATGCAATATGATTTATCTCCACAATTTCGTTGAAAATAATTCGATCGGGGAAGTGTGTATGTTGTCAGACTCCCTACCTTCCAAAGGTGCCTAGAGGATGGTCCACACGTAACAGAGTGACGATTCGGGAGCGAATTCCCTACGCCTCCTCCAACTAGACTTTCTATAATCAGCCGCTTACCGAGGCTGGATGATCTGGTCCAGAGTGGGTTGGGGTCACTGTCTTTTTTGCACGTCAGCTGGGTGGGGAGTTGACCGGAAGAAAATGTCTAACTATATGTTGTACTTTCTTGAACTCTCATGTAACAAGCTGATTTATGTATTCACTTGAATTTACTCTAAAAAAATACCTGCTAACATCTCAATTTTTAATATAAACATGAAAATCCAGTGTGTTATTTATGTATAATTTTTTTATACTTTCTTTATGCGTATTTTTCATATAATATTCATATATGTGCTCGGAAGTTCACTTGAACACAGAAAAAAGATGTACCACGACCTTCCTAATTCTTATTTCATGCCTTTTTTCCCACCGCGAAGCGCGGGTATACTCACTAGTTATATACTAAAATAACCTCTAGGAGAGTTGAAAAATAAGAATAAACCTCTTTATTTATTGTATATTAACTAGTTACTATGCCACCATTACTCTATCATGAGAAGGTTTTCCTATTAACACTCAGTCACCCACCGCACGTGACTCACGTGACTCTTCGGAATATAAGCATCAGGGAGCGAGGGGACAAGTCACAAGAACCTACACAGATCTCGCACGAGCGAAGGAACCCACACGCAACCAACCCACTCGAGAGCGGCAAATGGGCGGAGAGGAAGGGAGTTGGATCCTGACGGCGACGGCTCGAACGCCGACGAACATAGCGGTGATAAAGTACTGGGGGAAGCGCGACGAGTCCCTCATCCTCCCCATCAACGACTCCATCAGCCTCACCCTCGACCCCCTCCACCTCTCCGCCACCACCACCGTCGCTGTCTCCCCCTCCTTCTCATCCGATCGCATGTGGCTCAACTCCAACGTCTCTCTCCATCCCGTCATGCTTGCTTTTCGTGCTTATTTGATCTATCTGTGATGGATCGTATCGACTTCGCGCAGGAGATCTCCCTGGAGGGAGGGAGATTCCAGAGCTGCCTCCGGGAGATGAGGAAGAGGGCCGGGGATGTGCAGGATGACGACAAAGGCGTTCGGATCGGGAAGGCCGATTGGGGAAGCTGCATCTGCACATCGCCTCTTACAACAACTTCCCCACGGCTGCCGGTTTGGCGTCGTCCGCCGCCGGCTTCGCCTGTCTCGGTGAGTCGTCACTTGGAGCTTGTTTTGTTTAAAAGTTCGTCTTTTTAGTCGGGAAAGGGATGCGGGGGTGGAAGTGCAACTGTTGCTTTGCCCACGAGTTGTGTGGGGTCGGGGTATGGGGTTAGAATCGAGGCATTGACTGGGTGAGTGTTTGACTATTACATTGCGAGATTTGGATTAGACAACATAGTTAGTGTGCTTTGACCGCCAACGTACCCCCATATAGCAGGAGCTTATAGACTGTGGTGCCTATTTATGATATAGAAAAAGCCTGGGGAGGTAAATTCGTCCGGACGGTACTCGTGGAAACTTATTCCACGGAACCCTTGGGCGAACTTATAATTTGTTAAGTACCTCAAGGAAGCCGTCACTTGACGGCTTCCATTGATGTTTATTTACATGGTAAAAAAACACATGGAAGCCGCCTCTTGAAGATGTGGCTTCGGTTTTAGCCAAAGTCGCCTCTTGAAGAGGGGGCTTCCATGTAAATAAAACACATGTAAACAAATCCCAATGGAAGCCGTGTGTTGAAGTGGCGGCTTCCTTGAAATACTTAACAAATTATAAGTTCGCCTGGGGATTCCTCCCAATGGGGCATAAACCTTATTTATCCATTATCTCTCATTACCCCTTGGAATAAGGGGACTTTTTTTCTCCAGTAAGCAATCCGGGATAAAATGATCACGATGTTTGCCCCTTCGTAATCTCTCAAACCCACTGAACAGAAATGATGGATAAACCCTACTTATTCATTATCCATTTTTATTCTTTATCCCTCATCTGAACGCACCTAAAGGCTAGTCAGATTATGAATGCTAATTCGTATTTTGCAATTTCGAGCACACTTGACCATGATGGGGTAGGAGTCATTAGATTGAGAATCCTAAAACAACTAGTTGTAAAGTATTAGATGGGGAAATGCCTAAAACAACAGCAACCACCAACTGACCTTTTCACACTTTAAGTCAGTTCTGTCATGTAATTCTCATTTCATGCATTTTTTCTTCTAGTTTTCGCTCTCGGGAAGCTTATGAACGTCAAGGAAAGCTGCAGCGAGCTTTCAGCTATTGCAAGGTGTGTTCTTATTATTATGGAAGTTGAGGCCTTAAAATGTTGTACTGATAAGTTTCATGCTGCAGGCAAGGATCTGGAAGTGCATGTAGAAGTTTGTTCGGTGGATTTGTGAAATGGAACATGGGAAATGTGAGATGCATTTTGTTGTTAAATTGTGAGTTCCGACATTCATAATCGTAAATATTCAAATTAATTCTTCCCAGGAGTCGAATGGATCTGATAGCTTAGCAGTTCAGCTTGCTGGACGAGACACACTGGAACGATCTTGTTGTCATTATAGCAGTGGTATGTTGTATTAAATCAATGAAGTTTCCTTTTTTTGTTAGCTTTCAATAAAAAAGGCATTTTTTTATAAATTAGATGATTCCATTGGATGCACAGAGCATGCCCTTTTGAGTGGGTATCTTTGAATCCACTATTGTCTCTTCATTAAAAGACCACTATTAGACTGACACTCTCTTATGAAAACTTTGATCATCATGAAAATATACTTAGGCATTGTTATTTGCCTGGATTTTCGAGTATGAGAATTTAGATTGTTTTATTTTACAATATAGGCAGGGTAAGATCCCATGGTCTAATCTTTTCATGTAACAATAAAATATTTGACATCATTGAGTTGAAATTCAATGTGGCTTACCTCACTGTGGATACAGGTAAGTTCAAGACAGAAGGAAACAAGCAGCACATCGGGAATGCGTGACAGCGTTGAGACAAGTGCACTTATACATCACAGGGCAAAGGTATGATTTGTGACTATTATGTATTAGATATCTCTTTTTTGTGGTGACCCGTCATGTTGTAGATGCTAAATAAATCCTGTGTTTCTTTTCTTGTTTTTACATTTTTTTCTGAGAAGGCTTAGGAAAGAAAAGTTTAACAACTTTCGCTCATTCTGCCAGGCTGTAGTCCCCAAACGCACCCTGTTGATGGAAGAAGCTATTCGCAACCGTGATTTCCCTTCTTTTGCTAGGATAACTTGTGCTGACAGTAACCAGTTTCATGCAATATGCCTTGATACCAGCCCTCCTATATTTTACATGAACGATACGTCTCATAGGTTTGCCTCAATTTTTAAATCTTTATGAGCATACATCCTATAATTGATATTGTTCTGAATTATATTCATTACTTTTCTGCAATTTTAGTGCATGTTTATAGTATAAAATAAACCAGATAAAGTAACATAATTTATTTTTTGCTCTCTTAAACCATGGGAAGCTTTTACTCAGTTAACTATGCACAGCCTCAATGCCTTTGTGTCATTTCATCTTTTTAATAACCACTACCTCATCCATGCATCTATAGAAAACGATAATGCGGAACCATAATTAGAGATAAAGAACCATGAAGAACACACAGATTTTACATGGAACCCTACTATTTAAGGAATGGGATGAAATCACGTGAGAATGCCTCACAGGTGGGCGTTCTATTCTAAATCTCTCTTAATAAATATGATGGATGTGAGGCTTTGTATATAGCTCACCAATATGAACAAATCCCACCAATAGATGTTGTGGGACTAACATGGGTGCATGTGGTAATTTGATTAGGGATTTTTACCAGGCAGACCCTATAATCTTTTCGAATTACCGCTACGACCTTCGAAACATCATAATTCCTCCCTCGACCCCGTAAAATTGCTCCGTTTTACCATACGAACCCTACCATTAAATTGACATATCCATAGTTAACTTCTTTGAGTTAACATGAGTTAATCTAACCAATCCGCGATCGGACGGCTAGATTTAACCCAAAAAAAAGAAAAAAATAGTGAAGGCGGTCGGCATTAGGGGGAGGGTGCTCGACCTGTCAAGCGGTGGGTGGGTCGTCCGATCAGGGGAGGCGGCCTGGGATGGAGAGGGTTCGAGCAGGGGGAAGCCCGCGGGGGAGGGTGGCCCGCGTAGGGGAGGCGGCCTTAGGGGAGCTTCGAAGGCAGGGGGCTCTGCAGGGGGAGGCGGCGGGACAGGGGGTGGGGGGCTCTGCAGGAGGAGACGGTGGTAGATAGGAATAGGAAGCCCCCCCCTTCTCCCTTGTTTTGTAAGCACCCAACCTGAGATGGGCAGGGGAGATTAGTCCACATTTAATCTCCAAGGATGGATTAGTGCCAGACCCAAGTTTCTAGATGGAGATTGTAATGGAAATCCAAATCGTTCTCCTGCTCCTGTTCTTCGCAACGGGTTCATGCGTTGCCGAAGCCCATACCTCTGGAAAGAAGCAACAACCTGTTGCCAATTCTGGATCTGGATCCAAATCCGGAGCTGTTTCCTTCTATATGGTCAATTTCGGTCCCAAGGCAAACCGCGTTTTCGACGATACCAAGGTCGCTGTCGGTATGAAATTCTCGCCTCTTTCTTTAAGCTCGGTGGCAATGTGGAAGACCGCGTGCGTCGCGAGCGGCCACGTAACGATGAACGTTCCCAAGGGAACATACTTGATCGGTCCGATCAAGTTCAAAGGCATGTGCCGTCAAGCCCAATCGATCACGTTCAATCTGCAGGCGAGGCGGCCTCTTCTTGATCCATGAGGAGATGCTTGGATGTGTTGGATTTGCAATCTGATATGTTGGATTGGAATTGCTGGATGCAGGGGTACATGAAGGCTTCCACAGGTGCTTCCGATCGGGAGCGGCAGTGGAAGGCGGGGGGGGGGGGTGGGGGAGGCGGGGCAGGGGGGAGGGTGCAGCGGCGCGGGAGGGCGAGATCCGGGGCACAGGGTAGCAGGGAGTAGCCATGGCAGGTGGGGACAGGGTGGGACCTGGGCGGGGAGCTTCAGTTACGGACATGGGAGGGAAGGAGCTGGGCACGGGGCTCGTCAATGGCCGGAGGGGAGAGTTGGCACTGGCGGGGGAGCGGCGCTGGGAGATCAACTCCTCTGGGATGACAGAGTGGCATTAAATGTAGATTTGATAAACAAATTGGGTATAATATAAATGAACATAACGGAATCGGGTTAACTTTAACGGATAATTGAACGGGGGTTAACCACAGGGTCTGTAGCCTGTAGGGTAACGGTTAGCAAGTTTACGGGGTCAGGGGAGGAATTAGGATGTTTTGAAGGTCGTAGCGGTAATTCGAAAAGATTATAGGGTCTGCCGGGTAAAAATCCCATTTGATTATGGAGAGATCCGATTACCTATATACACAAAATCTCTAACACCCGTCCTCAAGTTGGAGTATGCAATGCTCAACTTGGACAAATAAAAAAGAAGACATTCTCTCAATGAATAAAAAATACTACATACAGTATCAACTCAATGCATGCTATGTTGGTTGCATGCCGAGGATGTTGGTAAAGGGTATCGCTACGGTAGTAGGGGTGGAGTCCTCGGCTGCAACCCGAGGAAACTTGTTGATGCGGTCCTTCGGGTAAAGAACCTTGGCTCGGAGCAGCTGGGCGGATGGAGGGTTAGATCAAAGGGGCAGATGATGCTTCTGGTCCTAGAGAAGGAGCGGGGTTCGGTGGCTCCCGTTTCTTTTCGACGGCACGACGATCAGGCGAAGGGGAGTTCGAACGTGGAGGCTGGAGAGGCTACGGCTCCGATTTTCCGTGCGTTCCAAGGCAGACCAACGATCGCGAGACACGTCGGTGGAACCATCAGCGGCGACTTTTCAGCTTCCGCATCGTATCACTTTCGGGACTTTCACCAAAACGAGGATGCAGAAAGGTCCAATGGCGGTGCCTTTTTGAATCCCTACCCTAATTGGGGATAGGTCTAACACATCTGACGAGGGGCGCATATCGCCTCGAGAAGCGAGACATTACTCGGATGGCATGGCTACCCCTGATGGGATCCTAATTCAGGATCCAAATAATGTTGCCAGGTTGGGAGCTGATCGGGCCGACTAGAACTTGGGAGCGGAGCGCCTTGGAAGTCCGCCTCATGGCATCTCACCCAACGTTCTCAGCATGGTGGACCCGCAGTCTATGGCGGCATGGGGAGGGTATTTGATGACTCCCAAGAACGTGGCCAACCTCATTTCATCGTGGTGTTCATTGGGTCTCAACGGGGAGGACTATTCGTGAAGATGTGGCTGAGGAGGGGGAGCTAGGGGTTGAGGGGACCAAAGTGTCGAGGGTTTGTGGAGGGGACTCAACTGAGGGGGAGAGTGTTGTGGGTTCATTGAGGGAGGCAGTGAGGGAGACTCCTCAGTTGGTGGTTATCGGGCGGGAGGCAGATTGGGTGGCTGGGTTCGATGGGGGAGGGCCCTGTGGCCAAGTGGGAGTGGGTTTGGTTGGGAGGCCTGACAGTGCGCAATAGGAGGAGGTTGGTGAGAGGTTCGGTACTTGTTATCTGCAGAGGGGAAGTTCCAGATCAGAAAAGGAAAAAGAGAAGAGTGGCCATCCTGGAAGCATCTTCTGATGAGGAATCCATTCAACGCTCGCAGGTGGGACCTTCTGGTCAGTGGGCCTTGCCCACCCTTCGGAACCGCTTTAGCATGCTGGATAGAAGAACAACCGAGAGGTTGGGCGTGATCCCACTTAAGATGTCCAACCAGGTGATCATTAAATGAAGCTTCTATCATGTAATGTAAGGGGGTTGGGCTACCTCGAAAAGCGCCCGAGTGTCCATAACCTGGTTTTGGAGACCGGCATGGACATTTTCATACTGCATGAGGCGAAGATTTCTGGGGGTGTTGATCCGATAAGGCAAGGCCTGGATGATGGAGGCTGGTTCGAGCTCGCAGCCTTGGAGGCTCAAGGTGCATCGGGGGGATTACCAATGGGGCTGGAAGAAGGATGTTTTGAACTTCTAGAGGAGTCTAGATCCTTGACGTGTTTGTCTGTGCGCCTGAAGAGACGGACGGATGGCCACTGCTTCATGATCATGGATATCTACGGCCCGACATGCGATGAGAGGGGCTCTTTAGCAGAATATTTGGAACAACTTGGGTCAGAGAATGCGACGGAGATTTGGATCGCTGGCGGGGACTTGAATGTTACTCTTTTGCCCGACGACCGCCTCCAGAGGACCGGAGGCGGAGACACTGAATTTGAGGAGATGAGGAGTGTGGTTCATCCGCTGAGGAGTGTGGGTTGTTCTTTTACGTAGCGCAATGTGAGATCGCGGTCGAGGTTGGATAGATTCTTGCTATCGCTTCAGGGCATGGTTTTCTTCCCACTTTTGTGTACTTGGGCATTGATGAGGCCTCATTCTGACCATACACCAATCCTGTGGTCATATGGGGAAAAGAGGAGCAATAGATTTTAATTTCGCTTCGAACGGAGCTGGATATCGGAGGAGGGCTTCAGAGATACGGTCGTAGAGCTTTGGGGAGGTTGGCATCCTGAGGGTTCGGTTGTTTCTCGGTTTGCGGCTAAGTTGAGATCGATGAGATCGTTTCTGATTAACTATGGGCGAGATGTCAAAGTGAGGCGGAGGGCGAAAAGGGAGGAGGCGCATGCTGGGGTTTCACGGTTAGACGGGCTAGATGATGAGAGAGGACTGAACCAGGAGGAACTGACATAGAGATTGAGACTGTTAGAAGAGATACCGATGGAAGACAGAAAATAAGAGATTGAATGGAGATAAAGATCCAGACAAAAATGGCTGAAAGAGGGGGATGCAAATACCAGATTCTTTCTTACTGTGGCTTCTGAGAGAAGGAGAAGAAATCACCTGCATGAGATTGAGATTGGTGGTATCGCGGTTTCAGGGGAGGCGCAACTTGGCACGACCCTGCGGGGTCATTTCCTTGAGGCGTCGCGAGGCTAGGGGTGGTCAGGTAGAGGGGTGGAGACCATCTCTGTCGTGTAGGCAGAGGGATTAGTGGCCCCTTTTTGCCTGGCTGAGGTGATGACTGCGGTATGGGGGTTGAATGCGGATGGTGTCCCTGGTATGGACGGATTCCCGATGTTTTTCTACTTGGGAGTTGCTGACAGAGGAGATTCTGGAGGTGCTTGTTGAATTCAGAGAAGGAAATGGAGACTTCGAAAAGGTCAACCGGGCTATGTTGTTCCTTATCCTGAAGAAGGAAACTCCGACGAGGGTTGAGAATCTCAGACCTATTGCGCTCTCCAATGTACTCTACTTGATTGTCACCAAGGTACTAGCGAACCGCTTGAAGGTGGCTTTGGGTTCGGTGATTCTTCATGGTCAGTCGACGTTTATCCCTAGGCATCAGATGTCAGATGGTCTGGTAATGGCAATAAAGATTTGCCTAGAGTGGAAGCGGTCCAAGAAGACAGGGGTTTTGTGGAAGATTGACTACGCCAAAGCGTAAGACTGCGTCGACTGGAATTTCCTGTGGGTGTTCCAACAGAGGAGAAATTTCTCGGATTTTTGGGCGGCGTGGATGAAGCGATGTGTTACCACCTCCTCCTACTTGGTCTTGGTGAACGACAAGCTGGATGGTGGTTTCTTTCAGCCACAAAGGGGTGTCCGGCAGGGGGTGTCCGTTGGTCCCTATGTTATTTGTGCTGGTAGCGGATGCTTTGGCGGTCTTGTTCAGGCAGGCGGTGGAGGCCGAATGGTGTGTTGGATTTAGGATGGAAGACATTTCTATTTCTCTACTCCAGTATACAGATGACACGATACTTTTCCTGGATGGGTCAGAGGAACAAATTGGTAACGCGGCTCATCTTGTAGATATTTTCTGCATCCTCTCAGGTTTGGAGATTAACAGGCACAAGTCGGCAGCCATTTCCTTCGGTATGGATGATGCAAATAGCGCAAGAATTCTGGAAGACTGGCTGCCCCTTAGGGAGTTTTCCTATCCCGTACCTGGGACTATCGTTAGTGGTTGGTAAGTTGAGGAATTCAGATTGATAAGTGGTGTTGCAGAGGATGGAACAAAGGCTGGCTGGGTGGAAGGCTATCACACTATCAAGGAGATGGAGATTGATTCTTGTTAAGCATGTGCTATTGACCATCTCAATTTTCTTCTTCTCAGTTCGTTTGATGTCGGTAGGGGTAAGGAAGAAGGTGGAGTAATTGATGAGAAGGTTCTTTTGGTCAGACGGTAAGCATCATAGATCTGGAATGCACCTGGTGAAATGGGAAGAAAATGAAGATGGGGCGTAGGGATGGTGGTTTGGGGGTGCGTGACGTTGAGTCCATGAACAAAGTCCTTTTGGCAAAGTGGGTGATCCAAATCTGATGCCCTTTTGGCTCACTGGTTGCTAGGCTTGTGAGGAAAATATATAGCGTCAGAGGGGAACAGATGGATAGGAGAGCGTGTTTTGAGTCACCTATCCGGTCCGGGATCCGGGAGGTGCTGCCTTTGGTAGCACATAGGTTGCGCCCAAAGGTGGGGGATGGGTGCACGTTCAAGTTTTGGCACGACGACTGGACATGCGAGGGAGCCCTGGGAGTTAGATATCCGAGACTTTTTGCTTTGGCTACGTCTAGGGAGAGCTCCGTCGTGCAGGTGGCGGATCCGGGTACGTGGTCTCCGACCTTCCTGTTTGATCTGTCGGATCAACATTTGGAGGAGTATGCCAGATTGTAGGATGAGTTGCCTTTGTCGGGCGATATGGAGGAAGGATTGGACCACTTTGTGTGGGAGGGAAAGCGTTTCTCGGTTAAGCGAGCGTATGAGGAAATGGTGACAGTGGAAGATGATCAGGATCCGGTCCTGTGCCAGGACATGAAGGTAGTTTGGGAAGCTAAGATACCTTGCAGGATCACAGTCTTCTTGTGGTGCTTGAGAAGGGACCGCTTGTGCGATAAAGCGAGGAGGGGGAGGACATTAGGCGTTGAAGACACCCTCTGCGACAGATGCCACGGGATGGAGGAGGACTCGGATCATCTTTTCTTCAAGTGCTCAACATCGGCACAGGTTTGGCAGGAGGTGAGGATTCCGTAGGTGGCAACAGACGGGGAAGACGCTTTATGGAGGTCGGTTTAGGCGGTGGGGATCGGATCATCAAATGATTGCTCCAAACCTTTTGTTGTTCTTTGGGCGATTTGATTAGGGAGAAATGACGTGGTGTTCAAAAAATTAATGTTTTTACTCAAGAGAATGGTATATCACACTATAAAGCATGGTATAACTCCTGGATTGCCAGGTAATGTACTCCAAAACCTTTTAATGAAGCGGTCGTTGCGGTGACTCTCTCTTCGGGAGCCCACCCTCTCTTTTATCATACAAAAGCTGAGGATGTTGCTTCTCATGTCATGTAGAACTGGAAGATTGGAGTGTGAATGGGTATTTCTAGAGAAATGTGGATCGATAACTGGCTTGTGTGCTCCGTACCTGCATTACCAGAGTCATCGGTACTGGAATGACTCTCGTCCGTGAAGTACTCTGTCCCGCAACATGTTGGAATTATGCGCAACATGTGGAAAGCTTATTCCATCTCTATGAAGGGCTAAACAAAGTACATCATGGGAATATCTATACGTAGTTATGAGAAATAGATCACTTTCGTGGGGACCTTGGAAGGATCTCATGTTGGAGTTCACGATCACTGAGGAAAGTCGTGGGAATCGTATTGAAGTTTACGATCACTGGAGAAAGCTGTGGGAATATCCTTACTGGAGTTCATAGTAATTGGAGACGGCGGTTACGCCGAGTCTCTTTTTGAAGAACTCGGAGAAATCAGGTCACTCGAACATAGAGTGCCTCGAATAGTAATAGAGTTCGAATCTATCTGAATCCTCCGCATAACTCCCCTCTTTCTCCAATATTTGTTGGGAAATACGAGATACTCAACTGGGAGAAGAAATGAAGAGGAAAAAATAAAAAACATCACCATCATTTTTTGTCCACATATGTTATTTTATTTGGGCTTTGATTTTTTGTACGCTATTTTTTTATGGGTCTTTTTTTCTCTTTTTTTCCAACCTTCCCTTTTTGTCCACCAGTTCATCCTCTGGTCTCCCCCCCTTTTTTTGGAATAAAGCATGTGGGCCTTTACAATTTTTCAAAAAATAAAGAATGACTACTTAGGGTTCCCTTTAAGACTCCAATTCATAAGCCCATATTGCTCTCTCATGGAGATGCCCCTATCTCGTTGTTGCTTGAGTGACTTGGAGAAGAAGTCGTACGAAGGTGTGACTTGGAGGGATTGACCACCGCTTGAGACATCACACGCGAGAAATCATCGATTACGATGACTCCATATGACTCCGATTCATGGAGGGTGGTAGTGATAGAAGAAGCATCATCCTCGAAATGTTCATGTGCAGGGAAAAGAGGTTGCCTTCTTGGATTTTTGTGCTTGTCGGTTGCATGTACTAGAGGAGTTCCTAAACATTGAAGTAAGACTGGGGATCTGATGGGCAAGGGAGAGGGGCACGCTAGATGCATGCTTGCTGGCAACGGGAGGTCCATTGTCGTGGGGGTCTACTTTTCCACTGCCCTTGCTTCTCTCGAAGTTTGAGGAAACCATCGCTCGATGCTAGCTTGGATTTTGTGAGGCATTGTTGGGTGCTTGAGGAATTTGTTGCGGGAATTAATAATCTTCTTGCCTCGTTGAGATGCCCAAGGTTCATGAAGCAATATACATATGCATTCAGACAGGTCATTGAATAATGATCAAGCGGTATATGTGGGCATATGCAGTTCTATGTAGTTTCCTAAATTTTATTATAAAAATAAATAAATGTCTAAAATAATACTATAGTTTATGCACACATGATATATAAAATGACATTTCTCGTAAGAACACTTAACACAAAAGTTATTCTTTACTTTAATACGTATCAACTAACGATCGGAGTACATAAAAATGTTTCTTCTCTTTAATATAAATTCAAGAAGTATATATCCAACAATGATTGATTGCAATATTAGAAATGGGATTTATGCCTATTCAACCAAATTAATTTTAGTTTATGCTTATGTGTGCTAGGAATGAGAGAATCTTTTGGGGGTGCTCCTTCCAATGTGGGAATGTGTTGGAACACTACAGGGCACTCGTGTCCATATGATCTAATGTATAATTTGTAAAATCGTGTACTTGTACCTTTGACCGGGTTCAATAAATTCATGGTGGGTTCCAATATTGGACTGCCACCCTCGTTGTCCTAAAAAAATTCGAACACAAATATAATCGGGTTAAGAATTGAATCTCAAGATGAACAAATGTAAGAATCGACCTCCTCTGATACCATGTAGAAAACGAAAATGTGGAAGCATAATCAGATACAAAGAGATAAAGAACCATAAAGAACACACGGGTTTTATGTGGAATCCTACCCCATAAGGAGCAAGATGCAACCACAGGAGAATGCCTCACATGACATATGTTCTATTATGATTTCTTATAAATACAGGTGTGTGGCTTCTTATATAGCCCCAACAATATGACCATGTCCTACTAATAGCCGATGTGACTAATATAGGTGCATGTGGTAATTGGATCATGGAGAGATCCAATTACCCACGCATACAAACTCTCTAATAGCATCGTCCCACGTTAATTGGGGCTATCTCTCCTTTTTTTTATGTTGGACAGAGAAATTACTGTATCAGCAAGAAAAGATAATGCTGTCATGTCATACTTGCTGAAACTTCATTAAGATCTTTAAGAAATCTTTGAGGTATTGATGGAGTTAGAAGGATGTGGAAGGTGTATGCTTTAACATTCCAAGTCAAGCCTAGGGTGTGCACCATCATGGGCCCACTTCCATTTTCTCTTCAGAGAACACACTAGGTCAAGTTTATTTTACTGCTGGTCTCAAAAACTTTTTTGTATTTTTTATGACACCTTAAGCATTACAAATCTTATTTTCAATATTTGATGATGCAAGGACCTTGGAGTATTGATTTCATATTATAAACCCTCAAGCTCACCCATGCTACTAAAAGATATATCCAAACTTAGTAAAGTCTGCAACGAAGGAAAAGATTTGGCTTCATTGCAAAAAAAAAGCTGGGAACTAATATCTATCATGAGAAGACAAATCTAGGAACTTCTAAGCTATTTTTTTGTTGTTCATGGACAGAAGGTATGGAAAAGTTTAATTTTGCTAGCTATCTAGCATATCCGCAGAGCTAAATCTAGAAATGCTTATTTTGGTGAATATGTTTGAGAAAGATGTAACACAACATTCTATGCATTGTTTGAGTGAAGCCGTTTGATCCCTGATTCTATCTCAACAATGATGTCGCAGGATTATCAGCGTAGTGGAGAAGTGGAATCAAAGTGAAGCAGAACCCCAGGTATAAATTCCTTTTATCTTGCTTTGTTTCTCGTTTTTGTATTCTGGGATGTGGGCATGCTTTGATTTGACCTCTATCGGATAAATCATAAATCTATTAGAAATAGGTTTAGGGATGACTTCTGCAAATTATGTATATATTTCCTGCTACTGGTGTCCCAGTTGCTCTATATAAATCAGCAACCATGTCAAGCAAAAAAACCCACCATTCCTCTCCAACAATACACTATAATGTCCAGAACCACATAGTTATAGTCTTATGGAATGTCTGTTCTCTTAATGTGATTACCGTAGGTCAAACAATATGTTAAATCATCAGACTACAGATGCTATGTGTATCACTTTTAACATGGTCACACATTTAATGCTTACAAGTGTGAGATCACATTTAATGCTTATAAATGGATGTGACTATTACTTGACAACTTAGGCTTGAGCATTTGGGGGGTCTGGGTTTAATTGAGCTCGAACCTAATAACATTTTCAGGACCATTCTTCCTATATAACGACTTTGGTCTTGATCTAGGATGTTTCAAATGATATTAGAGTGGATTCCTTTAATTGCAAAAAGGGTTACTCGAGAGGTAGACACCCCTACGAAGAGATGGGAGGAAAAGTGTATTCGGAGCAATCAGGTACTACTGTTACTGGGAATACATGATGGGTTATATGTCACAAGGATACTGTGAATATAAATAGAGAAGATTGTATTGTCAATGGTCTAATTGGGTTGGAATCCAATAAATCGTTAGGACCGTCTTCCTCCTCGATAATGTCTCGGTCTTGGTGTGGGATGTTACACTATGATTGGGTTGGTAATTCATGTAGTGATTTTGCCTTAAGCGACAGAATGGTTCACTCTTTCTGCTTGTGCCCAGAAACATCACTGGCATTTCTCTTTTTAGCATAGTATCATAAATGATATTCGATGAATTATTCCGTTGAACTGACAACCTGTCATGATTCAGTTTGTTAACATATCGGAGTGATACATTGATGCAGGTGGCATACACTTTTGATGCAGGCCCAAATTCCGTGCTGATTGCCCGTGATCGTAATGTTGCTAAGCTTCTGATTCAGAGATTAATGTTTTACTTCCCCCCACCTGCTGATACAGAACTTGCTAGGTGAGTGTTTTCATTCTTCAGGCAATTCTTGACTTCCTGAAGATGTCTTACCAGTTTATTTTCCTTCTTCATATCTCTCGACTTTAGTTATCTGTTGGGGGACAAATCGCTGCTGGAAGATGCTGGTTTGCATTCAAGGAAAGATGTTGAAGCCTTGTCTCCACCACCGGAGACTAGTGGCAAGATTTCTCCTCAGAGATACCCGGGTGACGTAAGTTACTTCATCTGCACTAGGCTTGGCCAGGGGCCGAGGTTGCTGACCGATGTAGAGCAGTCTCTCCTCCATCCTGAAACAGGGCTACCCAGGTGAGGTACCTGTAGAGACTGGCCTTTGGCATTTTTCACAATAATCTTCAGTAGGAATCTACATTGAAATGAGCTTCATTCTTTTCTTCCAATAACGTACATGAGTTGTGGTGTTCCTAATCTATTGTTGTATTGGTAGTTTCCCTTCTTTTCTTCTTGGGGTATGTTTCTATTTGGATTAGGCTAGTAACCATTAGACTTGAAAATGTTTTGGACAGGTACTCTCCTGGATCTGTATTTAGATATATGTACATCTGAAATGAATATGTTCTCTGTAGCTAATACAAGGGTATGATGGATCTAGAGTGATAAAAATACTTTGCCATTACAACTTTATTGGTCTCTATTAACAAATTTCACCGTGTTTATTCTAAGAAACAAATGCATGTTCGTGCTTGTACTGAACAAAGGAAGATGATACAACGACCTTTTAAAAAAATATAAAGTAGTTCAAGCCTATTTCTTTTGTAGTGACTAAGAGGAAATGAGAAGAGGATATGTTGTCTATGAGGTGAATTGATCTTACTGGTGGAGAAAGTACAAACCTCAAATTTGCTTTGACCTAATCTATTCAGATATAAAATGAACTGAATTGAAGACTATTTCAGGTCTGCCTAGATAATGAAAGAAGCTTGAGCAAAGTAGGTTTGTTAAGATTCAATTTGGTAAGGGCTTGATGTCTGTGATTTTACGCAAGTGCATCACCAATCAAGCATGTCATATTCTAAGGTAGTAGTTGGAGCTTGCTTTGTTTCTAGTGGGGAGTTTATATGTAAGGTACCTCTATGATAGCATCTTAACGAGCCAAGCCTTTACCAATTTTTAGTTAGGTTTTTTGCATTTAGTGGAGAGTTCATATAAAAGTACCTCTATGATTACATCTTACTTAGCCTTTCCCAATTTTCAGGTAGGTTGGTTGTATTTAAGGTGGTCATTTGTTGGTGTAACAGACTTTTTCTCTCACCGATATTGTCTGCTTTCAATAGCTCCCTAGTAGCTGATCGGCAAGCCGTCGATACTTCCCAATCTGATTTGTTTTCCCGTATGTACAAAGAAATGACTCAGTCATAGATGTTGTAACATTTGTTTTTTTTTTTGAGTGTTCTGCAAAGTTGTAACCTTTAGATATAGGAAATGGAATAGAATGAATATAATGGTGTATTATATAAATGGGGTTTTTACACCTATAACCTTGATCCCGGACGGGCCCTGTCAACTTTTTACACCGTCCTGGGTGTGTCCATGTCCTCAGGCCTTTCCCAGCACCTGTGGTCTCGGAACGCATCCCCGACCTCCACAGACACCACCTCGGGCACGGCTGTCGCCATGAGCAAGTAGTCTGTCGCCCACCGCATGACACGGAGCGCATCCCCCAACTGGTCCCCCATGTTCCTCCGCCAGCAAGCCTCCCTCCTTCCACCGACCTGCAACGAAGCTGCCCTCCCACCGTAGCCGCATCCATCAACAAGAGTCCTGACCGCTGCAACCTTCCCTACAAGCTTGCCTCTGCCTTGCCATTTATTTTTTTCCTTTCATTTTTTTTATTTTGGCTAATCCTAGCTGTTAGATCATAAATTGATTAGATTAACTCGCTCATATGATTGAGTTAACATATTAAACTAACGGAGGGTTATGAGTGTGAGACGGAGTGACTATCTGAGGTTTCTCATGTAATCCATGATTTTGTAATTGTGGAATTACTCAGGATTATGTAAAAATTCCTATATAAATATACGTAAAAGGACAGTAGAGGAAAAAGGTTAAAAAATTCACTATTAAAAAAAATCAGGTGTTCCAATCCGTAACAACTCAATATGGACTAAAAAAGAAATTTATAGTTTCGAGATGCTTCTGCAAATTTTACCCGTGTTTCGAGGTCCGAGACATGACAAATGTTCGCTAGAGTCTAAGATACATCAGTTTAGAACATAGATAAATCTTAGTGCATTAACAAATAGCGAATAGAGTACGGATAGCTTTCAAAATTTATATTTTAGGATTATGCAAATTCCAAGTTAACATACACTTGAGATGTTTTAAGGGGGTAATACCATATGAGCTAAGATTTGCAGATATTGAATCCACATGGCTCCTTTTACCTCTTCCCTTTGCATTTGTTCAAAAGCAAACAAGCAACATTTAAATTCATCCAATTCTAAATTTTTCAACTTGCCTCTAATATAATATATGTCATCAAAGAGAGAGATGAAAGGACAAAATTACCAAACAAAATAAAAAATATGGGAAATTCATGATTGGTTGAAAAGCATATATATGATGGAGGACTAATTTCACATCCTATATTGAAAAGTATCCCAGATTTGAAGGCCTCAACTCAATGAGGAGAGAACAACCAAAAGGGTTAGAAGAGAAACTGTATTTTTAACTCCCAAGTATCTAAAAGAAAAGGAATAAAAAAACAAATTTCCTCGGTAAGCTACATCTATTCCTTCCATATGCACCAGAAAAAAACAAAAAATAATCAGAATGATCCAGTTTTTTTTATTAAAAAAAAGCAAAGTTGAGGGTTCATAGTTTTTTCCCCATTCTTGCAACGGTGCATATATTAGCCAAAGAGAGACCTTTTCTTTTCATATTATCAAACGTGAGAAAGGATGTACCTGGATGTAAATTATTATTCCATAGGAAGGTTGTAGAAGTAAGATTTAACCCATCAAGATTTAGGATTTTATAAGCCAAATTAGTCTCATTGATGCCATTTGTAGGTAAAAGAAGTTTTACAGTGTGTAGAATTCTTAAGAAAACATCACAACAGTGTCAAAAGCTTTGGCAAAGTTGTGATTTTAAGAAGGATTCCTTTTTGCTTTGAGGAAGTCCTGTCATGGTTATTTCTGAAGCCGTTGCAAAACAATCCAAAGTGGAGCAGCCGGGAAGGAAAACAAATTTAGTTCGAAGGAAAACCAATTTCCTTTGGGAATTTAGATCTTTAGCTTAGACTTTAGTCAGAATTCTCGTAAAAGTGTTGAGAAGATTAACATGCCCACAGTTGATCTGTTAGAAAGACCCATTGATAAGGAATTTGTTAATGGCTTCAACAAGCAAATAGTTTCCAAGTGATTTGGAAGGAGTGAATTGAACAGGAATTTTGTCCCTCAATTCTTGAAAAATTCAACATGAAGAGCATCGGAGCCTGGAGATTTGCTGTTGGGAAGGTCCTAGTGACTTTGCTAATTTTGAGCTTGGAAATTCGAGAGGAAATAACGGAGAAGTATAATAGCTTTGCTGTAATGTCCTGGGGAGAGAAGGGAAAGCCAAGGTTTTATGTATGTAATTTTTGAGGTAGGAAATGCAATTATTGGTTAACCACAATATGGTCCTTCTTTCAGAACAAAAATAACCCACCGCCGACCCAATGTAATTCTACGCCAATGATCTCCTTTTCTTCTGCAAAAGGACTTCACATTCGCTGATGGCCATCAGGAACATCCTGGACTCCTTCTAGGAAATTGCCAGCCTGCGCCTCAATGCTAGGAAATCCAAGCTCTTCCGCCCCATGCATTTTCAACATGACTTCAGGACTACTGTGCAAATCCATCCCTCCTCTGCCAGAAGAATTGACATGTTATGTGCTGATTTCCTTTGGGAATGGGCTCGGCATGATATTGCTTGGGACACCATTTGCCTCCCTAAGGCTGAAGAGGGCCTTGGCATTTGCTCCTTCGACACGCGCTGCAAGGCCATGGTGAGCTCTTGGGCCTGGAGGCTCATGTCCTCGGATTCGTCCATATGGGCAACATACATGCGCCGGAAATACTTCTCCTCACACTCCTTCTGGGAGGTTCCGTCGGTTAGATGTGACTCAAATTGCTGGAGGGCCATACTGAAAACCAGGGATTCGATTAGGGGCGCAATTAGCGGGGTCACTGCCTCATACACTTGGACTCGCAACCCCAAAAGGTTTTCCTTCTCTGACGCGATGGGCCTTATTCGCCCAAGGAACTCTTCCACCTGCTGGGCCCCCATTGTCTGGGCGAAGGGCACCTCCCTAAATTCTCTTGCACTCTCTACAGGGCTGCTTTGGATCGCCTTCCCACCACGGACCGTCTTGCGAGATTCAATGTTCTCCATCAATCCTCTTGCTACTTCTGTTTACCTCCTCAACATCTGAACCTGCAACTTTGCCGCTCGCCTATACTCTTTCAGCATCTATATGTGGCATAATCCGAATCCTGTATCCATAGTGTGTTGCCCCATCCTTGGGGCATCTCTGATCCATGTTAAAGCCCAGGTAGCCTGAATTTTTGGGGTTTGGCTGTGTGGCATTTTTGTATGATTCTCCTGTAACTGTTTTCTTTTTTGGTGAATACAATTATACTTACCAAAAAAACTCACAATATAGTGATTCAGAAGGTTATTATCTTGGGTGGATATCTATGGAATGAGTACACATCTCGTACGATTTGGGTATGCCATGATTAACAAAAACAAGCTGCCGTTTTCGAAATCACAGTTAATGATGGAGTGATAACTTTATTACGACTTCGGGTTTGGAGGAGTACAAACTACAAATATAAACGAACATAAACCTTAGTTGTTAGAGGGGGTCAAACTATAATCAAGGGCACTTGGGCCCTCCCCTCTTGGTCTTCCAGTCATTGTAACAAGGGCAGAACTGCTTGTTCCCGTAGGTCCCTGGAGGAACACACAGGCATTTGGCACAGCACTTCTGGCAGAAGAACATGCACGGTTTCTTGTACTGGGTCGCAGAACACCTTCCTGTGCACCTCCCTAAACACTCTGTTATTGAAATAGGAAACAAGAATCACCTGTTAAGATTTTTTTTGTGGGGGTAACTGCAAATGAATGCGGATCTTAGTCAAATCATTAGGCTCGGAATAAGAAATATATGAATTGGTTACCTTCAGGTTGAAGACTGCCTTCTGTTACTCCATACTGTCCCATGAAGAATTAGAAAATCTTTTGTCAATCAGATCGTCATAATGAAGAAAATGTGCGAAAAAGTGCCATCTCAAACTGACATGTTTGGGACCAAGCAAAAAAAAAAACTACATGTTGGGTTGAACAAGTGATCCTTGTTAACCGGTATGCTCTGAAACTTATGCGTACTTGCGTGTGCATGTGCTATTTTTATCCATGATAATGTGAGCAATGGTAATGCTGAAACTAGAATATTCAAGTTGGAATATATGCAACCTAAATCTTTAAAACTTAGTTTCCATGTGGTGTAGGTATTTATTGGGATTCTGGATTATGCAAGCATTTTCTGAATAAAAAGTTTATGAGATGGACATGTACCATTGGAAGTTTCGGTTCAGCGGTTGGCCCTGGGACTTCTGGCTGAGCACTGGGGCCTGAAGAGGTGGCACCCTATGCATCACATTTGATTAGCTCGATGCTGAAGTAGATTCGAAGATAGATCAACTTAGTGAGAGGGTGACAAAAACCTGGGATGTCGTGGACAGGAAAACAATAACAATGCAGACAAGCAAACTTGCTATCCTCTTTGCCATTGCTCTGCTCGGAAGAAGGAACCGAGAGAACTCTTCTCGGATTAATGAGGTGAAGAATATTGCAGAGCTGTGAGTCCCTTAAATAAGCCAGTCACTCTGTCCTCTTGTGCAGCTCCCACTGTTCCATGACTCTAGCGTTCATCAAACAGAGATAAACATGTAATTACGTAAGAGTATAAAGATGAAATGGTGGTCAATTAGCGACAGATAGACGTATATATACAAGGAAGCAAGCTTGTTATCCAAGGCTGCCAACTGGACACACACCTACAGGTGCACATCAGACGGTACATCTCACATTCCCTCTGCTGGACATGATCCCATCGTTCGATCGGAATAACCAAATCCACAGTTATTTAATGGGGAGGAAGGGGACACCTTGATGAATAGGGATATCGTGCACGGACTGTGTGATTTGGAAGGGCAAGTGGCACATATATGTTACTATGTACCCTCCCCTCGTGAACTCACATGGGAGTTAACTCTTTATGTTATTGGAAGTAGGCGTCCTATGAACGGTGAGGCCCCATATAGATCTCTGCATCAGAGAGCCTTTGTCTGGGCTTTCTCGTGAAGGCCTTGGATTTGGAGTTACATGAGGAGTGCTAACCACCACCACCAGCAGCAGCCGCCTGTGATTTCGAGGCGTTTGCATGGAATCGGTCGCGGTGGGAGTCGTGGCGGTGACGTACACGTTGTGGCCATGCAGAAATTCGGGACTGGAGAAAGCTCTGCTGCATCACGGGGTTTGGATCATGTGCTATCCATCTAAAATCCTAGGGCTTAGTAACATAATTGGGTTGGCTATTATGAACAGCAGCTGTTTGAATGGTTTAGAGGATTGGAAATGACTCAGATGATAACTGTGATGTAATATCACATTGACTGTGTTATATTATTTTTTATAATTTTAATATATTTTTAATGTATTTGATGTGGTTAAAAAAACTATAACAAAGAAATTGCAGGGTTCGTACAACTAATTTCAATCCAGGAATGCATGGATGTAGCTGAGCCCGAGGGTACGTCATGTTATTCGGATTAACCTGACAATCAAACGAGCCTTGTAGGGTTGGAATTGTTAGGATTATGGTCATTTTATGATTGAGAATCCTAGTCGGATTGGACTCCTAGTCTTAATAATAATTGAGTTGTATTCTATTTATAGTCCTAAAGGAAATAGGACTATGGAGTTGTAATTGAGCTATATATAAAGGGAGTGGGAGGCATTGCCTCCATGCCACAAGAACAACAATGTAAAAGGGAGAAGAGAGAGAGAGAGAGAGAGAGAGAGAGAGGTGAGAGAAGGAGTAAATGGAGAGAGTTGTACTTGCTCTAATATATAGAGATCTTTCTTTTACGGTGTCCGCGAGATGTGACCGACAACCCTCATATATGGTTGTCTTTTCTTTACCTGCTTCCGTAGTAGTGGGTGATTGTGCAGTCGCATCTGCATTAGGTGATCCGTATCCAAAGTTTCATCCGGTATCCGAGCAGAGGCGATACCGACTCGTTTCCCAATAGGGATGTCAATAACATGATTCCAAATCTCACTATCACATACATCACTTTAATGTTGAATGCACATCTTTATCGGGATAAAGTTTTTTTGATTTCAATAGTTCAGCAACCGTTGAAAAATGACTGCCTAGATGGAGATCGTAGGAGTCTCTGTTTCGCATGAAATTTGAATGAGGAATATAGTGATGAATATTCACTGAAAAATTTTCAAAAAAATAAAAAAATACGAGTAAAATAGGATGGAAGGAGCTAATTAGCTCACCCTTAAGACAACCCCATTTTACCTTATATACTGAGAGGACGGGGAAAGGAGAGGGGAGCGAAAGGCGTTACCAGCAGGAAGGGGCCCTACGGGTAGGGTTGGGCATTGGGCTGGGCCGACCTGACCCGGCCCAAAACCCGATCCGTATAACCCAACCCAAACCCAAACTCGAAATTTAATGGGCGGGCCCTAGGTCCTAAAATGAGCCCATATTGATTATCGGGCCGGGTTTGGGCCTGAAAGGCCCAAACCCGTTAGCCCGATAGCCCGACCCATTCTAAAGCACGTATATTCATATCTAGTACGGTATAATTATATCAATTTCATGTTCATTCCAAATACCATGTTTTAACTTTAATATCCTTATTCGAGTGTAGAATAAATGCTTAGATACATTAATAATCATATCCATTAGTGGATTGAGGATATTATTACATTAATATACACGATTATTACATTAATATGCAAGAATGGAATCTGTGTCCTCAAGTGTTACATCATGTACAACTGTAAGTAACCAATCTGTATTGGGTCATAGTGCCCGCATCTACAATAGAATATGTAATGGTGAATTGAATGGTGATTTAAGTCGCCATATTTTTACTACATTTGTATTTCCAACATACAATTAATGTTAAAAGCACAAATTAGTTAGCATGTTTTATAGTTTTAAACATGCACACATGCATAAGAAACAACCACACAAATGCAAGAAGAATGAAAGACGTGATATTCGTATACATATGTATTAAATTGGGCCGGCCCGACCCGAACCCGACCCATTTTGTTTGGGCCGGGTTTGGGCTTGGGCCTAATTTTTGAAAATAAAATGGACCTAGGCCCGACCCGTTAGCCCATGTTCTAAAATGGGCTTGGGGCGGGCCAAGGCGAACCCGACCCGAGCCCGGCCCATGCCCAACCCTACCTACAGGCCTTTCGCTCGTGATAAACATAACAGGTCTTATTGTGATTTTACTCGCAAGAGAATCGGAACTCGTCCTCCACTTAAGTAATTTAGTACTAAGAAGAAAAGGGAGATCTCCATTCTATTTTTTAAAGAAAAAGAGAATGATCAGCAACACCACGTTAGCTTCTCTAGTAATTCCAAGATTCTTGGGCCTCTTTGTTTGTTTATGTTGTATTTGAACCCCATTGGGCCGTGAAACATCGAGCCCATTACGTTCAAGGATTCTTTATGGCAAAATTTGTAAAAATTGTGACTAAGGTTTCACCTCATTACAGTAATATGTCAGATTCACAGGATTATAATCCTGGTTGACATCATGATTTAACGTGTTTGCGCTCTTTTATGAGCCCGTTCGTGTGGGGGTTACCCCCTTTTTGAGGATTACAACTCAAAATCTACACTTCCTCTCTCAATGTGGACCCACTCTCCTCTTTTTTAATACATTAATGATTAAATAAAGCATTTCTCTTTCATCCATTCCATCAAAAAAATAATATATTATACTCATCTAAAAATTATACTTTCAACTTCTACTCGCTTTTTCAAACTTCAATACAATCACATCACAACAACTACTCACTTTTTCAAACTTCAATACAATTACAACACAACAAATCCACTTAACCTAAAATCCTCTATCCAAACACCAAAACACAAAAACATGTTATCCTCCTCCAGTTTTCACAGGAGTAACCCGGCAACCTAACGCACCCTTAGTGACAACATCCATGGTCTTCTTAACCTAAAATCCTCTATCCAAACACCAAAACACAAAAATAGATTACCCTCCTTCGGTTTACCCAGTAATCCGACAACCAAATGCACCCTTAGGGTGCGTTTGTTACGCGGGTTAAGGCAGGTTAAACTGGTAGAGGGTAACTCGTTTTTAAGTTTTGGTGTTTGGACAGAGGGTTAAACTGGTGGTGGGTTAGAAGTGGGTTTGTTGTGATATGATTGTATTGGAATTTGAAAAAGTGAGTAGTTATTGTGATGTGATTGTATTGAAGTTTGAAAAAGTGAGTAGAAGTGGAGTAGTTTATAATTTTTATTTGATATGATGGTATAATATATTATTTGTTGATATAATTGATGATGTAAAATTGATCTATTTAATTTTTTTTAAAAAGGAATAAAGTGGGGCCCACATGAGAGAGAAGAAGGATGGGTTAAGGGGGGTAAACTCCCCATGGAGGAGTTTACCCCACCAACCAAACGCTATCTTAGGGTGCGTTTGTTACGCGGGTTAAGACGTGTTAAACTGGTAGAGGGTAACCCGTTTTTGAGTTTTAGTGTTTGGATAGAGGGCTAAACTGGAGGTGGGTTAGAAGTGAGTTTGTTGTGATATGATTGTATTGGAATTTGAAAAACTGAGTAGTTATTGTGATGTGATTGTATTGATTTTGAAAAAGTGAGTAGAAGTGGAGTGGTTTATAATTTTTATATGATATGATGGTATAATATATTATTTGTTGATAGGATTGATGATGTAAAATTGATTTATTTAATTTTTAAAAAGGAATAAAGTGGGGCCCACATGAGAGAGAGGGAGGGTGGGTTAAGGGAGGTAAACTCCCCAAACCCGCCGGTAGCCCGGTAGCCAAACGCTACCTTAGTGAAAGTATATATGGTCTTCTTAATGCTGACTATTCAATGGTAAGGGTCGGGATAAGAGATAAGAGGATTTATCTTCGTTCTTGTTCAATTGATTTGTGATATGATCATTTTGTCCATAGAATAAATGCCCGAGTTTATCCCACATTAAACGCACATTGGTTTCCATTTCCTAACAATGGCGATTCATCTTTAGAAACTCTCCTCGTTTCCTAATAAGTGGATTGGGAAACATATTAGCTAAGCAAGGTCATGGAGGAGAGGGAAGAATCAAGTAACTTCTCAAGGCTATAGATCCAAAAGCTATAATCAAGAATAATTCGTCTTGACAGTTTGTTGGGCTCGAACCCAACTAGGAGTTCACTACATCATTAAAGAAACTCTCTCCATTTCATAATAACTGGAATGGGAACATAGTAGCTAAGTAAGCTCAGGAGACAAGAAGAGGAAAGGGTCAAGTAATATCTCGAGGCTAGATTCAAGCTGTAATCAACAATATTCGGCCTTACAACTTGTTGGGCTTGAGCTTAACTGAAGTCGTTAACTATCACCCAAAATCTGAAAGTCAAGTTGTAAAATAGTAATCTCACTTACTTATAATCCACTCTCATACTTTTTAGCACAAGATGTATGACAATGTTTGCAGTGTTTCAATTTCCTCTATTTATATTTACAGCATTGTCGTTGCGATATGACCCACTTCTTATTTTCAGTAATACGAGTGTTTGCACCTTCCAAGAAGCTTTTCCCTCCTATTTCTTTGGTAAAAGTAGCTCTGCATATTGGGTAGCTCTTTTAGTTAGGGGTGTTCATGGGACGGATACACGTCCTATCGTTCTTTGACTCGCCTCAACCCATCATTACCGGGTCTCGGGGAGAGCTGATCTGTTTCAAACAAATACCCTTATCTAATGCATCTCAGTTCATTTAAATAGGTAATGAGTACTTGCGGGTATCCCTGAAAAGTTTTTTTTTAATAAAAAAAAGGTCCCATAAGTTGTCCCAATCACCCTACTATTTATATTTATGTGATTGAGATACATGTGAAAACAAAAAATAACAATATGCATGAATTGGAGTACATAGCTCGATAATTAAGAGGAGACTAATTATGCGCTAAATAATGGATTGTAGATCATAGACCCATTCCAATGAGTGTCTGATTCTAACATGTACCCATTTCATTCAATGAGTAATGGGTAGCAGTGGACATATCATCTCTATTAAATGAAAAATATTTATACATTAGATAAGCAATCAATAGAAGCACAATATCGATAATTATAAATTTTAATAAATTTCGTTTATCAATTTTGAAATTCATGGTATTTGTTTTTTTCATCACTCCTTCTCGGGTTCTTTGTTCGGCCACTAGAACGATTGATTGATTTGGCATGATCACATAATTTTAAAACAAATCTAGTTATTTTTTATTACATTTGTGTTCAATTAAACATTGCTAATGATTTCCAAGGTAGAGTTATTTATATCAATGAACGTGCATGATCAAGTGTCTGACTCATTATTGTATATGTTTATTTATATTTTGGCATTTCTGTCGATATCCATTGCAAATGGATTTGGATAAAGATACAAACATTTTCATTTGTAAACCATTTAATGCAATTTAGCTTAAGATAATTAATCTATATTTCTACTAGTAGTTGTATCGGATGGATCCGATAAATTTCATATATGTATCCGTTTTTAGTATACAGTACTACCTTTTTTATATTCATTGATATCCATATTCGCAGCTATATTCCATTATAAAATAGATACCAATATTGCAATACAGAGGAGGGATCCTATGAGAGCAAAAAATTGTGAGAGCATCCTCTCATGATGTCACAATTTTTGCTCTCATAAGATCACTCCTCTTGCAATATATATATATATATATATATATATATTCCATATTAAATCTTTTGCAACATTTTGAATAATCTAGAATAATGGAAGCTTTTAATTCGGTTTCCAAAGGCTAGGGACATAGGTCAAGGTATAGCGAGTACTCAACCCAACATTTCCAAATGGGAAAATGTATTTTTAGGGTCAAAATGCACATGTAAACCCGGTGTGTTTTCCAGCTTGACCCAAAAAATTTGAACACCCTTACTTTTCGTTATAAGAGAGCCTTCTCCGATATTGTTTTTAACATATTTGACCTAGTCACCATTATCGAAGATAATTGATCCTAACAACTTGCCATCAGGTCTAACTAGACATGTTAACCAAGTGGATTAAGTATTCGACTAAAATAGGATATCCTGTAGGTGTGGTGACAGTTGTGAATATGCATCATGTCTATGTAAGCATTTTAAAAAATGTTACGGGATACAGAAGAGATGACGAGTCGTTTGATGGCATACAGTTGAGAAAGCATTATGTTGATGAGATTGCATATGGAGTAACCAATCAAAGAAGTCAATCATTGTGGGTTAAACAATATGTTGAACGAAGTAGATGCTATAAGGTGCTCAATCCGAATAAATTCTCTTGCTCAAATCAAAAATAAACAAGCTTTGGGCTTCCAATGTATGAAAAAGTTTTTCATTGAGGCTTGCCCCCCAAATCCCTGAATTTCCCTCCCAAGTTTTCCACAAAAGCCCTCTATTCCATCTTAATGGGCCCTACATAATATATTTTATTCCCTCTTCCATGGGATCCACAATACATAATCATTCTTTCTCTCATTTAATATATCAAATCACTCACTTCTTTCTCTTTTATTTAAAAAAGATTTTTATCACTTGTACCCTTATGAGATATTACAATATTAGTTATGCCCTTCCCTTTTTTAGAATATCAATTGTGCCATCAATTTCTTGTCGTTTAATCACTTGTGCTCATCATTTACTTTAGTCTTCAATAAGTTGAACTTAGCCATGATTTTTTAAATCATGGTTAGGTTAAGAGGGACGTAATTGTGCATGTGGGAGTGGAAGTGGTTCTAGAGGCGCACTAGTACCGCCACCCATCAAGAAACAAAAGGGGAAGGGAATTGAGCCCTTCTTGACGAGGAGCGGATCCATGCAATACAAGGCAAGCAAGGATCCGAGGCAGAAAACAGTGAAGGGAATGTTCACCAATGCACGAGAAAGGTTGGAAAAAACCATCAACAAGCTCTTCTTTGGGGAGAGCATTCGTGCCAACATTACAGACGGGTCATTTCTGCAGCATGCCATTGATGAGATAGCTGCAGCGAGAATAGGAGTGAAGGCCCCTACATTCTACGAAATCATGAACAAATATCTGGGGATGGAGAAGGAGGAGATGAATGAGTACATCGTCGAGTTGAGGAGGAGATGGCCAGAGTACGGGGTGACATTGATGTGCGATGGGTGGACGAGCTACACGAGGAAGCATATCATCAACTTCCTTATCTACTGTGATGGGAAGACAATCTTCTTGAAATCTGTTGATGCATCTGAGCATGTGAAGGATCACAAGTACCTACTGAAGTTGATGAAGAACGTTATAAAAGAGGTTGGGAAAGAGCACATTGTGCAGATTGTGACGGATAACGGCAACAACATCAAGAAGGCGGGTGAAACATTAATGAAGTCAAGCAGCTACGGAGTTGTTTGGACACAATGTGGTATGCATTGCATTGATTTGATCCTCAAGAATTTCAGCAAGAGGAAGCTCGTCTCATGGGTGGTCGAGAATGCACGAATGATCACCACATTCATTCACAACCATGGCAAAGTGCTAGCATTGATGAGGCGAATGTGCAATGGGGAGCTAGTGAAGCCTGGCATCACACGCTTTACAACCAATTTTATAGCGTTGCAAAGACTTAAACAACATAAGACTGGTTTGAAAACCATGTGTTGCCAAGGTGAGTGGTTCGAGATACCTAAAGCTTGAACTAAAGGAGGACGGAAGGTGGAGATATTGATCAATGATATCTCCTTTTGGGATGACGTGACTCGGGTCACAAGGATCATGGATCCAGTTGTTTCTGCATTGCGGATCGTGGATGGCGATAAGAAGCCCACCATGGGAGTCATCTAGGAGGCAATGCGCTGCATGAGAGAGAAGGTCAGAGAAGCGGTTGGGAAGGGATCCAAAAGCATGGTTGGACATCATAGACGAGCGATGGTCCAAGATGCTCTCACATCCTCCTCATAAGGCTGATATGTATTATGTACAAAATCTAATTTCTTTTTCATAAATTTTTATAGATTTAATTCGTGACTTTGTGTTCAGCTTATTACTTCAATCCTAAGTATCAGTACAAGAATGGACTTGGTACATATGCTGATATTCTAGCAGCCGTACAAATTGTTGTGGAGAAGCTCGTCAAGGACGAGAAGTTACAGATTTTGTGCATGAACGAGGTAATCCTCAATTTCTATCTAAATTAGGAGTCACAAAAAATCGTTAAGAAGGATTGCGACTTAAACCTATGTGTGCAGGATAAGTATTTCCGGGATGCGTTGGATTCCTTCGGTTGGATTACTGCGGTAAATGGACGGGTGATAACCAGGGATTTCCAATGGTCTTGTGATCCACACAAGGTGGGAACACAAAGGTCGCTGCGGTGACCGCTGAAAATCCCTAATTAATCAACAATTAACCTACACAATAGATATCAAGCAATGACAAGCAGAAAGTGGAGTTAAAATTTATTTTTAACTCTGCACAAAAGATGTATAGAAGCAAGTATGCAGAGAGTTCGAACACAGGGAGCAAGGCAGGATAGATCAACAAGTGTGTGTGTGTGAGAATGTGATGTGATTGTCTACACTATGCAATGCAAATATTCTTGTGGGTTTTTAATTTTTATATTTTTTTATTTCTGATTTTTAATTTTGTATTTTGATTTTCTTTTTATTGATTTTGTATTTTCTTTTTATATTTTATATTTTTATCTTTTCCTTTTCAATATAGGAATATATAGGCAATATAGGGGAAGAGATGATAAAAATAGGTAAAAATAGGCAAAAGTCAGGGAATAAAATATTTTTGGTCTTTTTATAATTTTTTACCGTTTTTGTGATTTTTCAGAATTTTTCAGAATATTTTTGGTATTTTTAAATAATGAAATACAAGAAAACAGTGGGTCAAGCTACTGGCCGAGTTTAAAAAAGGGATGAAAAATATCAAACAGCCACAAAATTTTTCCAAACTAATTTTAAAATAAAGATAATAAAATATAGAAGATACAGCAACTGAGTTTATATTTTTGTGAGTTTTCTATGATTTTTTAGATTTTTTTGAAGTTTTAAGGTATTTTCTAATTTTTAAGGTTTTGGTTTTGAGATTTTTAGTGTTTTTGGACTGACACTAGTAGATAATGAAACAAACAAAATATAATTTTTTTGGAATTTTTCAAAACATTTTTATAAATTTTTTTTGGATTTTCTAAGATAGACAGTAGTTAAAATGCATGTTTTTGATTTTTAATAAATATGGAAATACAATAAAAATGAAAACTAAAAATATGGCGAGAGAGTATAAGTTAACAGGAGCCTATGTTAAATTTTTAGGAATTTTTTGAATTAAAATGATGCCTTAAATAAATAGAACAAGCAAGCATAAATAATTCAGCCTGGCAGGGGTATATATGCAAATACACAAACATCCAGGGGCAAAATGTAAAATGTCCACCAAATTAATAGCTGATATATAAAACTTCTGGACCAAATAGCAATCACAAAACCCGCAGGGCCTTCCCCGCAAAATCACCAGGACCACGTGCCAGAGCACGCGCCCCAGTCAGGGCTATACGTGTAATATGGAAAACCTTGGGGGCTGATATGTTAAAATCCCCAGAAATTCTTTACTGCACTTTAGAGTTTTAGGACCAAAATTAAATATACAAAACTCCCCGGGTATTACTGCAAAACTTCCAAGCCACGTACATGAGAGCAAGTGACCTGGTAGGGGTCGGATTATAATAACACAAATGCCTGGGGGCACAATGCAAATTGTCCAAAATATAATAAAGGCAAATGAAAGTTTAAGTCCTATTATATAAATACAAAAGGCTCGAGGGTATACTGCAAAATTACCCAAAAGCGCGCGATCAGACGGCGCACATCCCTTCACTTATGCCACGTGTCGATTCTGGGACGTGCGATACCCCTTCGTCTTCGACGGCCCCGATTAAAAGATCTTCGTGTGATCGGACGGTCGAGGCTGATGCAGATCCGACGGCTGCTGTACCACCTGGGCTTCCTCCAAAATCGGACGGCGACGAGGCGTACTCGACGAATTGGGAAGAACTCGCGGAGATGCGAGCTTCCCCAGCTGCGATCTCCCTCTCCGCTGCCCGGTGAGTCCACAGAAGGGCGCGATTGCTTCCTGCAAGGTTGCTTCAGGTCTTGGGGGTGCCAAAACGCCCCGGCGGACACTGGAGTGGCCGCGCGAATCCGGCGGAGCTGGGCACCTCGCAGCACCACGGTCAGTCTTCAAAATCCCCCCCCAGGGATGCTCTTCAACGCCTAGCCTGCAAGGAAGAAGTAATAGGGTCGGGGGTAAATTGCCCCGACCCTGTAGGATGGCGAAATGATAGGGGGAGGCGGAGACGGAGCTCGCCGGAGCAACCTCCGGCGAGATGGTGGCGGCGATGAATGGATGGATCTTAGGCGAAATGGACGGGTAAGAATGGAGATTTAAGCTATTAGAAATGAAAAGATGCAAGAGAAACACAGTAAAACAGACCTCGATTGGCTTTAAATGCCAAGAGATGGGTACCTCATGGCATACGCCGGAGATGGAGGTTGGAACGCGACCTTAGACCCTCGTCGTTCCTCGATGGAGATGCGGGGACACTCCCCTGTCACCGGAGCACACCTCAACCCGCACCCGGATGTCTAAGCTAGGCCCAAAGTGGTTCAAAGAGGAGAAGGAAGATGAGGGTGGTGTTTTGATGAAGTGATGAGCGGGCTCAAAGAACGAGGCACCACAAGTGCGTCGTTGATCCGCAACCCAAGATGAAGCTTGGGCGTGAATCCTCGATGCCAGGGCAACAAAAGTCGTGAAGGGTGTATCATGTTTTGGTGAAAGGGGTGACCTCGAAAAAAGGGTGAAGACGGCCAAAAACCACAGTCTGACAAGGTTCAGACCTCGGTCAGAGAGTTGACTGAGGTCAACCAGCGAAGCCCTCTGGTTGGTCCACGTGGACCAACCAGAAAATTCCGTGGCAAAAATCCTTGTAAAATTAATTAGAAATAGCAAATGAATTAATTAAATTTTGATTATTAAATAAAAAATGTTTATTATTTTATAAATTATTTTATGGTGATTTTTAATTATTTTTATGAGGTATATTTTTATAAGTTGCCTTTTTAGACCTATGTAGGTACATTATCTATATATTTAATTAATTTATTTTTATTTTGTGCTTTTAATTTATTTATTTTTATTTAGTATTTTATAAAATCATGAAATACTTTTATATACACAAATATATTTTTATTTTATTTTTCTGATGTGTTTTGTATATTTAATAAAATGAAAGTGTGGTTTATATAGGTATGTGTATAGGTCCTATACCTATGTATTATACATATACATGCATTTTATTTTGAGTTTTATTTAGGTTTTTATTCTGATTTTAAAGCACAAATATATTATAAATAATATTTGCAACATTATAAAAATATAAGAATACAAAAATAATGAATAAATAATAAATTGAATATTTTAATCTGTACAAGTATACTACAAGGGTCCAAAACTCAACTTTCAAACCGTAACTCCGAAAAATACGAAACTACCTCCATTAAATAGATTATTTTATGCTATATACAATTAAAGGTGAGTTTGGTACATTTCGAGTTTTTATTTGCAAGATACGGGTCTGGGACGTTGGAGTTTTGGAATCTTATTTAGACCATAACTTTTTATCTGTACATTATTTTTGATTGAAATCAATTTTGTATTTTTATTTATTTAATTATCTACAGCTTTTATGTTCAAAGTTTCTTTATTTAAGGTATAAAAAGTGGAACCAAAAATAGGTCTCAAAATGAAAAAAGAATGAAGGAATTATGTATTGTATTTGACCCTTATCTCCCCCTACTTTATTCCTTGTCGACATATTCATCAAGATGCCTAGGTCTCGGGGTTTTGGATCATAAAATATTCAATATTTTATTCTTTTTCTTTTCTTTTATTTATTCTATAATTTTGGCTTTAATTACAGTATTTTATACACTATTTACATGCAGATGCATGAATGCTAAGATGATGGATTTAATGCTCTTTACACGCATTTGCTAGGGTTTTGATGCCAAAATGATAGAATAAAGATGATAAAATGTGGCTTCATCAATGGGGCAATACTCTTCCTGGTAGGGATGAAGACAAATAAAATCATTGCTTGTGTGTTCATTTATTCCTACTATTGATTTCTCTCGTTGTATTTTTTGCAGTCGAGTGGTGGTTGTTATACGTGATGGAAGATCCCAACCTTCGAAGTGTGGCAGTGAAAGTGTTGTCTCAAATCGCATATGCTGGTGGTTGTGAGAGGAACTGGAGCACGCTCAATTTGATCCATTCCAAGAGACAGAACATGTTGGGAGAAAAGAAGCTCAATGACCTTGTCTATGTGCATTACAACTTGAGGCTAAAGTTGAAACATGCAAGGGAGGGACAGGACAAAGATGACTACACATACCCTATTGATCTTGCATATATTTTCAAGATGCACGATGATGATGCTGATGAAGACGTTCTCCAGAGGTGGATGGATTCCAATGGTGCCCCGTTCTCGATCAACCAGGTGAAAGACCAAATGAAAAATATAAGACAGCAAATGGGAGCAAACGTAGGGGACTATTTGGCCAGATCCGGGCGGATTACAGACCATGTTGGAGGGTTGGAGGGTGAGATTGATGCAGTTGTTGATGAAATTTTCTCGAGTAGCTCCAAATCCAAATCGAAGTCAAAGGATGACAGTGGAGATAATGATGATGATGATGATGATGATGATGATGATGATGATGATGGTGGTGGTCGTGGTGGTGCTGGTGATGGTGGGGAAACAAACTCAGGTTGTGTCAGGAGAGGGTGGTCGTGGACCACAGGATACCGGATTTGAGGAAGGGCTACAAGCAGGACGTGAATATATGGAGCGACAGAGGAACACACACGGACAGTTTGTTCCAAGTCAGAGTCTAGGACCTATGGATTACGAGTACGATCGAGGCCATCGTCCAGCTGACAGCTACATGGATGATATGATATCAACTGTAGATTCTTTGAGTTGCATGGACATTGACAGCCTATATCGCGGAGGAACACCAAGTCCTTTAGACGGATATGGATCATCGCACGATGAGAGATCATTTGGCGTCTTCCTGGAATACTTTCATGCTCCTCCTCCAGGGACCTCCTTCTCCTCCTCCTCAGTATGCACCTCCATCATATTCATATGGTTACAGTGGGTCTGGGGGATACAGTAGCTACATCGGAGACAACTACCAAGGTAGCCAACCCGAGCAGGGCCAGGGCAGCTTCTTTGGGGGTGACAGTTACGGTTTCTTCCCTGAGTACATGCCAGTTCCTCCTCCTCTGCAGAGATCTTCTCCTACTCCGTCTTTGTCGTCCCGAGGATCTCAGGCCAGTAGTTCGCAGCAGCCTCGTCGTACCATTCATGATACCGGATCCAGTGCTGCTTATCCTCGTCTAGAGATACTCATAAGCATCGATGACCACCAATACATGCAATATGTGATGGATTACAAGGCCATGTACTCGTACATGACATGGGAGAACTACTGCGAGTTCATTGAATCTGCGGTGCGTTATGAGAGACAACAAGGAAGGGGGGTCATTCAGATCCACCGCAGAATTCCTGGTTCTGAACCAAGCATATCACCAGGTAATATATTTTAAATTTTTAATCTTTGATTGCATTGATCATTAATGTGCATGTTCTTAATAATTTTCACTTGTTGTAGCTTGTAAGACTATCACTCTCTTATTATGTATCAACTATTAACAAGTAACAACGATATGTTCGATATGGTGTGTGATTGTGACATACCATCATAGTCATACATGATAAGATGATTGATATGTATAATGTATGATGTAAGCCTATAGGTGTACAACTATGGTTTGTTTCATTGTTTGAAGTCCATTTGCAATATCTAACATTGTTACAATATGATCGATATGACTGATATGTTCGATATGACCGATATGTCTATATAAGGGGTATAGATGACCAAAATGTGTGAAATAATTGTGTATTTGTATTTCTATGTTATTTTCTGCTCTAATAACTTGGAATATCAAAATTTACAATAAAATTGGGGAAACTCGAATTTTTGAGCCTTTTCCGACTTTTCCACCGAAATCATCGAAATTTCCCGAAATTTCGATATTCCAGGTCTCTGAAATGAGATCGAAATTGAGATTTCGAACCTTGCTTCCAACCAATCTCTCCACTCTCGAAATCCATCTGTCCACGATAACCATCAGAATCTGAACTCGAGTGTGCCATGATCTTGAATCCTTGATCTGAAAAAACAAACAAAAAATCAAAAGCCCTAAAATTCTACACCGAAATTACTCAATAATTTCAACAATTAAATCTACTATTTTTGGATTTAATTAATTATCCCATTTTACCCAACATAAATCAACACGAAAAAACTAAAACTAAGTCTAAATCATGAGATCCACATCCATCCTACATATGAGTACCTAATAAACCAAAAAATCAGAAGCCCCAAAATTGACCACCAAATTACTCAATAATTTCAAGAATTAAATCTACTATTTTTGTATTTAATTAATTACTCCAATTTACCTAACATAAATCACTACGAAAAATGTTAAACTAAGTCTAAATCATGAGATCCAAGTCCATCCTACCATATGAGTACCTAATAAACCCAAAAAAATCAAAAGCCCCAAAATTGAATACAAAATTACTCAATAATTTCAAGAACTAAATTTACTATTTTCGGATTTAATTAATTACCCCCATTTACCCAACATTAATCACTACGAAAAATGTTAAACTAAGTCTAAATCATGAGATCCAAGTTCATCCTACCATATGAGTACCTAATAAACCCAAAAAAACCAAAATTCCCAAAATTGACCACCAAATTACTCAATAATTTCAAGAATTAAATCTACTATTTTTGGATTTAATTAATTACTCCAACTTACCCAACATAAATCAACACGAAAAAACTAAAACTAAGTATAAATCATGAGATTCAAGCCCATCCTACCATATGGGTACCTAATAAACCTAAAAAAACCAAAAGCCCCAAAATTGACCACCAAATTACTCAATAGTTTCAAGAATTAAACCTATTATTTTCGGATTTAATTAATTACTCCAATTCACCCAACATAAAACACCACGAAAAATGTTAAACTAAGTCTAAATCAAGAGATCCAAGTCCATCCTACAATATGAGAACCTAATAAACTCAAAAAATCAAAAGCCCCAAAATTGACCACCAAATTACTCAATAATTTCAAGAATTAAATCTAATATTTTCGACTTTAATTAATTACACAACACTTAACAAAAATCAACATGGAATGGTATTTCCTAAGGCCTAAAACATGTAATCTAAGTTACCAAACTATACTCATTCCAACCAAGAACAAAAGCCCTAAGAAATTTTGAAAATTTACTCACTAATTAAGACAAGATCATAGGATTCATACCTCAATGGCTCAAAATGCAATGGGGATGGAGGAAGGAAGGTTTGGAGCTCCAAATTTTGGTGCTCTCGATATGGGGCGATATCCCCTTTTTAATGTCGAAATGAGCCGACATGGGGCATCCATTTCGTGCATGCAAAGAAAAGAATATGCCAAGTGTCGGCGATATATCGCCGACACCCGGTATTTGGATATACATAGTGATATCGATATCTTGACCCCTTTGATACCGATATATCGCCGATATATCGCGAAACGGCCTTCCATGGGTGGTAGGCACACCCACTATCACCAAACCATTTAAGTGAGTGTATACATGGCATCCTAATGATAGAAATCCACCATATTTTCATTGGAGTGAATCGATTTACATTTCAATCCAAAAGTATATTTTTCGATTTAGATCGAGTGTGGAGTTAAAATATTGAGCTATGATTCAAGCTATTGTTGAGGTCATGTGGGTCAAATCAATTATGAGCAACCTTGTATAGGTGCCTCTTCCAATGCAATTGAGATTTGACAATCGCACAACATTGCTTATATCCAACAATCGTGCTTCTCATGAGAACCAAGCGGGTTTGTAGCTACCTATGATTTGTCTTTTTTTTAAAGCATACTCTTCTGGAGATGAGCACTCTAAAAAAAATTATTTCAGCATCTCGAACGAATTAAGAACACAGAAAAACTCCCCGAGAATCGGCCCCCGCTCTGATATCATGTAGAAAAATATAATGCGGAAGCGGAATCGGAAATATAGATAGAACAATAAGAACAAAGATTTTGACGTGGAACCCTACTCCAGAAGGAGCGGGATGAAACCACGGGAGAAGCCCCTGAATTGGGCATTTCTTCTATTGAAGTTCTCAATGAGTACAGGGGGTATGGGGCTCCTTATATAACCCTACGGACAGACCCAACAGTGACCGCTCCCCCATGTGGTACTAAACACATGGGTAGACTCTTTTCTTTTCCAACATATATATATCAGTGTAACTTTTGGCCACTCACTTTTTCGCAGATGTTGACTTATATTTTACTGTGTTTTGAGTAATGCTCAAAAAGATGGTTAGTTTCGTCTATGTTAAATTGTTTAGCTAATTAGCACTTCTTCAGGATTTCGTCATCATGCCTTGAGCACTGCCATTTACTGTTAAAAATACAAGATTTGATGGTAAGGGTAATCCTCGAGCTCGATCGTATGGAGGCTGGAGCAAAAGGCACTTGTTCTACGGAGCTATCCTCCGTTTTTCGTTCAGATAAAGCCATGGGAAGGGGGTCCTCATGCGATTGTTGCAGTGGATGAGCTTCTGTTCAAGGGCTATAGGCCAGCCGACTCATGGCCAAACCACAGCCAAGGCAGTGGGTGATGCTCAGATGGTGGCAGCAAACAAAGATGTCGGTGGCTGCTCGGTTGAGAGAAGTTGTAGCGAGGCTTTGGCTCCAGTTTCAGTTCTGATAAAGGGAAGATAATGCTTCGTGTGGCAAAGCACTGATGGGGTTCCCACTCAGTTGAGCATAGGGGTTGTGGCACGATGCTTTGTTACTGGTGATTGATGGAATGCCTACAAAGGATCCGTGACGATTTAACCGGAGCCCATGGCTCGATTTAATCCTCCTGCAACGGTTACTGGAATTTTAACTCTAGCCAAGTTTCGTTCTCTTGAGTACATGCAGGTTGTAGGGCAAACAAAAAACGAGAGGGAGTGGGATGTGGGACTTGTTGGGCAGAGAAGGTGAACCCGAATGGGTTTCAGATCTGTGCAAGACCTTCAGATAGAGGGAGGCGATGTCAATCTAGAGGAGGAGTTGAGATCCGTAATGGTTTTTGTTTGATTGCATGAACGAAAAAGGAATCGTGGGAATAAGAGGAATTGTGATGCTGCACGCTACTGATAAATAGGTCTTATTTATTTATTTATTTTTCGTCCGTTAATTAGAGTTTATGAATAATTGAGTTGTCGCAAATTTATTTTAAATAAAGGGATCGCATATGATTTCAAATTAAATATTTAAGGGATTTTTACCTGGCAGACCCTATAATCATTGTCATTTACCTCCACGACCTTTGAAACATCCTAATTCCTCTCTTGACCCTGTAAACTTGCTCCGTTTTACCCCACGAACCTTACCGTCAAATTGACACATATAGAGTTAACTTCCTTGGTTAAAAACGACTTAATCTAACCAAGCCGCGTTCGGACGGCTAGAATTAATCAAGAGAAGAAAAAATCCCTCGGTTGCACCACCTATGATCTCTCCTCCCTGGACGAGGGTATTGGCCTAGTTGGAGGAGGTGTGCGCGAGGGGGTGTGGCGTTGCAGCTCGACCTGGGCTAGAGGAGGTGGAGGAGCAGTGGGGAGGCTTCCAGCGGCAAGGTTGCGAGAGGGGGGAGGGGCTTCTAGCGGCGGGCTTCGAGCAAGGGGGTGTGGAGGGACATCCAGCGGGGGAGGGGGGCGGGGAGGGGGACAATTTCAAGCAGGGGGTGGGGGGGCTCCGAGCAGGGGGGTCGAGCGGCAAGGATGCGGTGGGGGGTCCAGCGGCAGGGTTGTGGGGCGGATTCCGAGCAAGGGGGTCGAGCGGCAGGGTTGCGGGGGGGGGGGGGGGGGGGGGGGGTCTCTGAGCAGGGGAGGCGGGGGACGGTCTCGAGCACGGGGGTGCGGGGGGCTCTGAGCAGGAGGTGCGAGGGCATCTGATCAGGGGAGGTGAGGCTTCGAGCGGCCGGGTTGCGTGGGGGGGGGGGGGGGCTTGGCTCCGAGGGGGGGAGGATGGGGGGCTTCAAGCGTCGGAGGAGGGGGGAGCGTCGAGGACGATGGAGGTCGACGAGATGATTGGTGCTGGATGGTGGAGAAAAGGAGGAGGATGAGGAGTGGCAATTAATGTAAATTCGATAAATAAAATAGGTATAACATCAAAGAATGTAATGAAATCCGGTTAGTTTTAACGGGTAAATGGATGGGTGTTAACCACATGGTTTATATGGTAAGGGTTAGCAAGTTTACAGGATCGGGGGAGGAATTAGGATGTTTCAAAGGTCGTGGAGGTAATTGACAAAGATTATAGAGTCTGCCGGGTAAAAATCCCAATAGTTAATTGGTTATTTAAGGTAGTTAGTCGGTTAAAGTTAATTAGGATAAGTTAGAGTCAAATTTGAATTTAAATTTGAAATATCTTTTTAATTATGTAATCACATCCCTCCTATATAAAAGGGTAGTAGTCTATTATTTTTAAGAAGTTGAAGTTGCAATTAAATTGAGATTTATCTCTCCCTTTTCTCTTCTCGCCCCATGTGACCTACGCGGTTCTTTCCTGAATCTCACGCACCTGGCGCGCTTTCTCTTCTCCATCCATGTAATTTCTTCTCCACCGTTAAATTAATTATTTTCCACCGTTGTGAATTCTGATTTGCATCAATTAGTATCGAAGCATGGCTTACAGATCGTCCTCACGATCTGACAATCCATACAAAAGTTCACGCAGGGATGCAACGAGAGACTATCGTTCGTCGGAACATAAACAACGAGCTGATAAAGTCTACAACAAGGAAATGATGTCCATATTACTCGAATTCCAATCAAAACTACGGGTTTTGGTTGCTAATTTTGATATAGTAAATGCCGCCGAAATCGCTGCCAAGAAAGTCGCTGAATCGAAGTCACGTGCCGTCGAAGCCGCTGGCTTGATTTCCAAGGAAGAAAAACTCGGCGTCGACAACAATTTGCTTGTTGTTCAGATGGTTTCAGACCTGCAGTCATTTGAGAACTCGACTCCAAAGCCACCCACGACCCTCTCACAGGTCCCCTCCACCACCCTCGCACCTCCAGCAACCAGCCTAGCACCACCGCAATCCCTTTCTACCGCCTAAAACCTCTCCGAACAAGCAACCCCGCTGCTACAGTCTTCCTCCTCACCTCCAACGGCCATTCCAGCCATATCGTAGTCTTCTTCCTCCACCGAATCAGTCCCATCACCTCCCCTGTAACATCTCTCCGCCACAACACCTACATCCGCACCACCACCTCCGTTGACGACCCCCCAAACAATACCGTCGCCACCACCCCCTCCTGCCACCTCCGCAATCCCGACAAACCTCTCAATCCCGTCGCCTCCTCCTGCCACACCCGTGCCTCTGGCGCAACTCCCACTGTCATTGCCTCCCCTTTGCCTGCACCATTGGCCCCCATCCCCCTTCGTCTGATGCCTTCTCTGACCCCCACTACTTTCTCCTTGTGCCACCGCCACCCCCGCTCTCCAACCCCCTTTACTGACAAAAACCCCACCACCTCCACCCTTTATTTATTTTATGTTTGTTAATTAGAGTCTCATTTATTTATAGATAATTAAGTTATCGTAATTTTATTATAAATAAAGAGATCACATGTAATCTCAAATTAAATAGTTAATTGATTATTTAAGGTATTTAGTCAGTTACAGTCAATTAGGATAAGTTAGAGTTAAATTTGAATTTTAAATTTGAAATTCCTTTCTAATTCTGTAATGCCATCCCTCCTATATAAAGGGATGGTAGTCTATTATTTTTAAAGTGTTCTGTAGAGATATTTCTAGTATTGGTATACTCATGTGTCATGTTTACTTCTATTGTTCCACCTTATGTAATTTACCCATAAGCTTCCTCTATATAAGACAGCCTAGGGTTCCCTGTGATGAGCCGACAAATAACCCGAACGACTAAGGGTAGATAAAAATAGAACTAAGGTCGTTGCGACCCCAGTCGCTCGAGCGATCAATCGGATCAATCAAGAAAATTAAGAGCAGACCACCAAAATAGAATAAAAAAATCAAAGAAATAAATTAGTGGCCCTGGCTATTGGATTAGCCTGGTATAACGACCAGGGTCGGACTCAGGGAGCACGTAATGGCCTTGCGGCCTACGAAGTAGTCAAAAGTAGTGAAAAATAAAAGACAAATATTTTTGGTGGTTTTTTAATATTTTTATATTTTTTTGGATTTTCAAATAATAAAGAAAATAAGGAAAACAAGGAATCAAGCAACTACACACAATTATTTAACTACTCAAAATTATTCCAAAAATTCAAACAAAAATATTTTTATGTTTTTTTATATTTTTTACTATTTTTGGTTAATGTTCGGTGATTTTCTGATTTTTATGGAATTTTATAAAAATCAAACAAGGTAGAAAATAGTGTTGTTGTCCAGTCAGACTTGGAGGGCCAAATTAAAATGCAAAATGGCCCATCAAGGTCTGAAAGTAATTTTCCTGTAAAGTAGAAAATTCAAGGAAAATTTAAGCATTGGAATTATTATTTTGGATTTTTCTTTTAATTATTAAAATTTTTATGGGTTTTTAGGGGTTTTGTGATTTTATAGGTTTTATAAATCGAAAAATGACCAAAATTGGTCAGAAAATCAAACAACACAAAACAAACACTATCTAATTTTTTGTAATTTTTAAAGGTGATTTAATATTTTTTGGTTTTTAAAGCTAGACAGTAAGAAAATTGCGTGTTTTTGAATTTTTTAAAAATAATAAAAAGTGTCAAAAATGTCTCCAAAAATTAGAGAAAATTTTACACTATGGCAAGAGTGATGTTTCCAATTTTCATCAAATTTGGAGTCGATTTGCTATTTTATTAAAATCAAACACAAGAACATAGTACACAGGGACCTAAATGTAATTAAAACAAGTTCCAGGGGGTCCGGTGCAAAATTCCCAAGAACTCACGTGCAAAGCGCGTGACCTGGGGTACTCAGGGACCTATTTGCAAGAAAACTAAGGTTCCTGGACTATTTAGTAACATGCACTAAAAGTCCAGGGGCTTCCGTGTAAATTACTCACTATATAAAGCACATGCACAATTAAACCACGCACAGGGGTATTTTTGCAAATAATCAAAACATGGTTTCATTCATTAACACCCTAGAACATAAAGCATATACCTGCAAATAACCCAAGAAAGCACGTGTCGACGCACGTGTTCCACTACAAACAAGGGTATAAAAGCAAATACAGAAAAGATCAAGGTCCTCTATGCAATTGCAAATTACCCAACTAAAATAAAAATTCTAAAATATTTACAGGACTAAAGATTAACAACTAAAAATATAAGGGCCTAAGAGATGTTTATCCTTTATTAAGTCGAGGGTCAGATGGGCGCCACGTGGAGATCCAACGATCGGTGAAGGATAGCGCCCAGCAAAGGAGCCCTCGGTGCGATCGAACAGCGGAGGACGTGCCACTTGGAGAATCGGACGGCTATGAGGCGTTGTGGCTAAGCCTCGCTGAGTCGACGGTCACGATCAAGTCTCCCAAGATCCGACGGTGATGGTAGATCCTGGAATGGACGGATCTGATCTGAACTGGAGCTGGAGGATGATCGGACGGCTGCGGAGGATGCTCGATGAACAGGCGGCCGGCTAACTTCACCGGGCTCGTGTGGGCGCTGGAGAGCTCCTCGGAGGCTGCTGAAGATCGGAGAAGGTTCGCCTGGGCCTCCCGTGTCTAATGGTCTTTTCCGAGGACGCAGCGGAGCTCCAGGGAGCTTGGGCGATGTCGGCGGAGGAGGAGCTGCTGCTCCAAATAGTCGAAGCCTTCAGATGGGCTCGGATGAACCTGCAAAGTCAAGCAACGAGCTCCTGGGTCGAGGGCAAAGTGCCTCGACCCGATTAGGGGTGGTGGAGGTGACTGATGCGGCGGGGCGAAGGGGCTTCGGCGAGGCGACGACGGAGAAACCCCAATCCCAGTTCCTTTGCGAACTGGTTTGAATGATTGGGCGGAGAAGGTGTGCGGGGGAAAGGCGATCGTGTGGGATGACTCCGATGATCGAAATGAGGTCAAGGGTGGTCGGAATCAAAGCTGAACGGCGACGGAGCGAATTGGGCGAAAAGAAAAATTCGAGAAATAGGAAAGGAAATAGAGCTACTTACTGGATGGAGTTGACTGTGGAAGAGCAGGTGATGCTCCAGGTACTTGCCTCAAGGGCCGTCGGTGCCCATGGCTCGAGCACCACCTCTTGGTGGCGCACGGAGGCGCGTAGCTGCCGGATCGATGGTCTACACGCTCCCTCCTCGCTGTGACACCCCCGACCGGCTGCTGTCACTCAGGCGGAGATGATGGAGGTACTGGGGTGGAGAATGATGAGCCAAAGATGCGTGAATAGCTGGCCACAGACGATGCTTTATACAAGTGCAGGTCCGAGAAGACGAGATCGGGTAGGGTTCCGTGAAGCACGGATCCCCATGCGGAGGTGTCGGCGAGGATCTCGGATGCAAGAGGGAAGAATGGGACCCGGGGTTTAGTCGAATGGGTCTCGGATCACGCGAGGAAAATTCGGAGAAAAGCAGGTCGGGCGCAAGATCCGCAGGGGTTTGGTCCGCGGGGGAGAGTTGATCGGGGGTCAACAATCCCCTGTGGACCTATCAGATTATTCGATTTTTTAATTATTTAGAAATTCATTTAAAAATAGTAAATGACTTATTTTCGAAAAACGCAAAACATGAAAAATGTTTATTTTAATTTTTTCTATTTTTTGTGATTTTTAATTATTTTTCTGAAATAAAAACAAGGTATTTACATTATAGTACTATACATAGGTATATACACAATATGGGTTTTTAATTTTTGATTTTTAATTAATTACTTTTGTACATTTTTATTCCCATTTTATATTTTATTTATTTATAGAATAAAATTTTGAGTATTTTGGTATTTTTATTTTATTTTTATTATTTATTTACAAGAGTAAAATAAATACTTATGTACATTTATTACATGGTATATATACAATATTCTTTTTGGTTTCTAATACAAATTTTTATAGAAATTAATTTATATATTTACAAAGTAAAATAAATAAAAGTGTGGGTTTATAAACATGGTGAATATGTACAAGTATGGTCATTTTTATTTTTTTTTAAATTTTCTAATTTTTATTGTGATTTTTGTATTTACTAATATTTACAAATATTTACAAATAAATATGACCCATTTTATTTTTATTTTAGAGGAAGAATATTTATTTTTATTTAATTACAGGTATATGTACACATGAGCTCCCATATCTCTCTCTACTCGGGTTTTTATGCGGTCAGGCCCATGCTGAGCCCTCCCTTGGGATTAGGTTGCTCAATATTTATTCTAAATATCTCCCTCTTTTTCTTTTGTCTCTTTATTCTTTAATTTGTGCACAAAAACATGCTAATTATTACACTTTATACAATGCATGTCTGTTGGTAATTATTTGTATTTACACCTATCTACATGTATTTGCAAAGGTTTTTGTAGCTAAAATATAAGAATAAAGAGTGATGAATGTGTATTCATCACCCTGCAATAAACAAGTTCTCATTTCCTCTAACAAGGTATCAGAGCCTCCATCCTAAACCCTAGCCGCCCTCCTTTTCCCCGCCGCCCCCACCCCTTCTCTCCCCTCCCCCCTTCTCCTCGCGGGCGCTACCCCTCCTCTTGCCGTCGCCCCTCCCACCACCACCCCTTCTACCGAACCTCCCACCACCACCCTTCCACCGCAACTCCCACCACCACCCCCTTCCGTCACCCCTCATCCTGTCGTCCCTTCTCCACTCGGTGCCGACTCCGTCTTCTTCTCTTCATGGGTTTGAGTATATAAGTCTACATATGCACTCATATCCCTATATGTTTATGTAGATGATTTTTCATTGGTCTACAAACCCTAGTTCTTCATCTCCGGCAACTATGTCTGAAAACAAAGTCGATATGCCCTCCATTGGTGCCTTCAAAAGTCCAATGCCAATAATCAAGATGGATGGGACGAATTACGAGCTCTGGGCGATGCAGTTAATGAGTCTCATGAGTCCAACGGTAAGAAGCACATTCTTACTGAAGATGAGACGGCGGAGAAGACAGGGATTTACGCCTCATGGGAGGCTGACGATTCGAATGCCAAGGTCTGGCTTTCTGGCACTCTGACAACGGAGATTGCCAATGATGTCATCCATCAGCCCACGGCTAAGGCCATGTGGGATATTCTTGCCGCGACGTACTTGTAGATGAGAAATGAGATCAAGATCCTCCAACTTCAACATGACATATTTACGGTCAAGCAGAATGGTCAGCCATTTCATTCGTTGTATACATCTCTACGAGGTATGTTTGAGAAGCTTTACAGTATCATTCCCCTGACGGCGATCCCTGAGCAGTAGAAGTCGTTCCAGAATGCTACAACGGTGGGGGTCTTGCTAGCGTCACTAGACCCAGAGTATGATGCGGCTTGCTTGCAGATACTGGCGGATGCTACTATTCCTCCAGTGGAGGAAGTATATCGACGACTCAGCTGCATTACGAATCCTTCTCCAGCTTCTACGCCACCTCCTTCACCGATGGATGCTTCCCGAGGCAAAGGTGCCTCCTCTTTTTGTGGACGTGGACCTCGTGGTCGAGGCGACTGATGAATCTCGTATTCATCATGCTAAAAGTCACATATTAAACCCCTGGCTTAATCAATCCAATAAAAATCATTTTCATTCTTTATTTTTATCTTGTATTATATTGTATATAATTAACCCTTAATTATTTGTATTTAATTTTCCTTATTTATTTTATCATTAAAACCCCTAAAAATTAGGCAGATAATTTGTTTATAAATAACTGTTCTTTAAAAAGACCAAAAAATATAAAAACAAATTAAAAGAAAAAAATCGATGTTTTTATCCTCATAAAAATACCCCCAAAAAGACTTTTTGTATAAATGACCTCTTTTAGCTTTTCATCCAACATGAAACTTATACATCTCATCGAGACGAGCAACTTTTATGTTTTGTCTTTTTCTTAATTTTGCCTCTAACTATTTCTTTTGTATTTATTTTTGTATTAATTTTCTGAATTTTCTCATTGGGCCACGTGGCGCCCTACTAGCCGCCCACGTGGCCCGCCTCGCCTTCCGCCACCCGACGCCTTCGTGGGCCGTCAGATCTGCTCCAATCGCCTCCATCTCAGCCCTCCAAACCCGCTTCATCCCTCAACGCCCGAACCACTGTCATATCGCCACGTAGGCTTGGGCTCCAAGCCTGAGCCTCGGTGCCCATCCCTCCGCCTCTCCACCGAACCTCAGCCTCGGGACCATCGTACCACAGCCTCGCGCTCGAACCTCAGCCATGTCCGCCGAACTTCCTGGCGCACGTGCGCGTGGGAAAATTACATTGAAGCCCCTGACATTTCTAGATATTGCAAAAATACCCCCACCTGGTAAATTATGTTTGGGCTCCTCCAACTTTTATAAATTACAGATAAGCCCTTTCAAGAACCTCTTTGCAAGAAAAACTTTATTTTATTTACATTTTAGTCTATGAAATTTCATTTCATCGTATCTTTTCCATACGAACTCCGTTTTGAGCATATAATATGTCATTCTGAAGCTATTTCCATGCTCTATCACTTGGCATAATTTGTGGACAGATTCGAGGTTGTTTATTGATAGTTATTATTGAGGATATCTGTCGACCTTTGTTGGCCACTTTTGACATGTTCATGCTTGAGGAATTAACGATATCTTTTGCAAGAGTTCAGTTGAGGACTTGAATTTGATTAATCCATTGTCCTCATTATTGATTATTCCCAAAATTTTAATATTTGAAAGGGGTTAGATCAAGGATCAATATATTTGACTCCCTATTTGGTTGATCGACTATTAACTTTGACAATGCAATTTACATTGAATTTTTGACAGGAATATTCATTGATTAATCTCTTTACCTGTAACCTGGAGTTGATAGATCTTTCTGGGCGTTAATAACTTTCGATCTGTGATTACTTCTAGAGAAATTAATTGATAAATTTCATTAAGGATTGAATTGTACAACTCACAGATCCTGGGCATAATCGTCTCTGTTTATTTTCTTTTCATCGCATCTCCATCATTGCATTGTATATTTTATCAACAAAAAAATTAAGCGAACGTTAATTAATTATTTAAATTGATTTAAGACCACGTAACTAAAAATCACCGTTCCCTGTTTTCGACCTTGGTAAACTTACCAAGTAAAAATACTCCACAACATTCAAAGATTGTGGTTTTTGACGAACCGAATTTGCCTCCTATACTACGACAATTTTAGATTATTACAGAGGTGGATTTCGCATTCATCAAATGGCATCGTTGTCGGAGGCACGACTTAACTTAATTATTGAATTTTGATTTTCTTTGTTGAATAATTTCAATTTTTTTAGCTCCTCATTTCATGCATCATTTTTGCACCATTGTCTGTTGTTTAATTTCCATGGATTTTTCTAACTTTTTCTCTTTTGCAAACAGGTCTCATGAAATCGAGGATGCTTGATCTTCATGGAGGCGTGAAGTCGGGAGCTTTCGCTGAAAAGGTTGCAAAATACATTCTGAAGAAATTTTTAGGAGTCTTTTAATCAGTCAGATTGCATTGCATGCTGTAAAAAATTGCATTTGCATATTTATTTCCAGTTTTGCATGTTGTAAAAAAGAGAGTAGATCACTTGATGACCTACCCCCCACACACACACGCATACACTTGCACATACACGCACACCTCATCCCATCTCCCTTCCCTCTGTAATTTTCACAATCTCTCGCTCTCTCTCTATATATTGAATGACCCCCCTCACCCTTGTATCATAGTACAAACACCCCCCTAATTCAGACCTCACTTAGGCTATTTGTAGCCTAAGTATATGGGGGACATGCCTGCTCATCCTCCCTCGTACTGTCTTCTTGTACTTAGGTCAATTTTGACCTAAGTATAGGGGAACTCTTCTCCTCAGTTCCGCTATATCACCCTATATTTGATCGAGCCTTGGCTTCATGACACTTGTGTTATGGGGGCATAGCAAAATTTAAGTATAGGGGGGGTATACCGTATATTATTGTATATTTACTTTAGCCTTAGCTCGTGTTTTTAAAAACTTTTTAAATTTTGTTTTCGGGATGGGTTTTGGTAAACCTATGAACCGAGTTTTGTAAAAACCTTGTAAAAATGATTATTAAAATCGAGGGATTAATTTTTGTAAATATTCCTTTTCAAAAAAAAGAGATGAAAAATTACAAACCCTTCTTGGAATTTGAATCTGACTACTAGGCTTAGTAGACAATTTCAGTGAGGGAACCTCGGTCTCCCTTAGCAGAGTGGGTGGTTTAGAGGACATCGCATATGGCTTCGTCCTTAAGGATCACGGGTCCATTTATCGGCCCGTACTTACACCCATACTGGCTGAGAGTGGATACTTTTATTCATTTGAGCATGGTCCAGTCATTGTCTATCTGAAGAATTAAAAAAAGTATTAATTAAAAAAAATTAAAAATAAAACCCATAAAAAAATCAAAAATCACACAAAAATCACAAACCAAGGAGTTGGTGTATTCCTGACACATTCATTCAAGGCTTGAGGATTTTGAGGACACTGGATTTCTGTGATCCTGAGAGTCTGAGTTAACATGCCTTAGTCATTAGGGTTTTTAAAACTTAAATATCCATACTTCCCTAGTTTGAAAGATTTGAGCGCTTTATTACACTCTTCATCTCTACCATTAAAAAAAATGACCAGCACAGTCACTTCCACAACTGCATGATTGATGAGATGAGTTGAGATATCACTTGAGGAACTAGGACCAGAGATTTGAGTTTAGACCTGATCTGATGATATTTGAGGATGGGATAAATTTAATGAAGGCTTCAGAAAACCTGAATGTCAGCAAAACCCTAGCCAGTATGTGAACAAGATTCATATGCTATCTCTTTGATACTAACCTATAGTGCCAGGATGTGATGAAACTTAATGAATATTGTTGATCAGTGTGCGCCAACTTTTGGTAAAAGTAGTGGAGCTAGCCAACAAAAGCAATGAAATATCAAAGAAAAGCTTTATCATCCAAGTCAAATTATAAATGAGCTCCCACCAATGGCGAGCGCTCCCAAACATTTTTAAAGTGTCCACTTGGACCAAGTTCTAATTAGGACCAAGGAGTCGGACTGACACCAAAAAAGGATTCTGCATCGTAAATGTTATAAATCTAGGTGTCGAAGGTATCTTAGATACTCAAAAGAGACACACCTCGGTGTACTCCCAGAAAAACAGGTGCAGACGACTCCAACTCTCTAGATGGACACATTGGTCAACAATCTAAAAATTTACATGTGTTGAGTAAAAGGCACTCAAGAGGCCACTTGTTCCAATGTGAGGGTGAGAGAAATAGACACAATCCCATTACCTCCATCATCTGGTCGTCCATCAACATTTCAAGTCTGACAAACTAATGAGACGGTTGACTGAAGAAAGAATTGACTTATTCTCTAGTATTGAGGATGAGGTCTAGATGAGAGTCTTTGGGACTGGAACTTTGGGTGATGCCTCGACTTGACTCTCATGAAATGCAGTACACCTAATTTCATATCTTTATATTATATGTACAAAAAGAGAATCTGATAATCAGAAAAGTTGGATTCCTTCTGACTAAGGCTTGGATAAACCCAGTATTTTAGGATCTCTTAAATTAAGGGTCTTCGAAAGATTGAGCCTTGAAATCTTCACTTACACTGTCAGGGATTAACCCGACTCCTTCATTCTTTAGATGCTCGAGGACGAGCATAGTTTAAGTATAGGGGTATGATGATTCTCGTATTCATCATGCTAAAAGTCACATATTAAACCCCTGCCTTAATCAATCCAATAAAAATCATCTTTAATTCTTTATTTTTATTCTATATTATATTGTATATAATTAACCCTTAATTATTAGTATTTAATTTTTCCTATCTATTTTATCATTAAAAATCCCTAAAAATTAGGTAGATAATTTATCTATAAATCATTGTCCTTTAAAAAGACTAAAAAATACAAAAACAAATCAAAAGAAAAAAATCAGTGTTTTTATCCTCATAAAAATACCCCCAAAAATACTTTTGTACGAATGACCTCTTTTAGCTTTTCGTCCAATAAGAAACTTGTAGATCTCGTCGAGACAAGCAACTTTCATGTTTTGATTTTTTCTTAATTTTGCCTCTAACTATTTCTTTTGTATTTATCTTTGTATTTATTTTCTGAATTTTCTCATTGGGCCATGTGGCGCCCTACTGGACGATCACATGGCTCGCCTGGCCTTCCGCCACCAGGCGCCTTCCTAGGCCGTCGGATCTGCTCCAATCGCCTCCATCTCAGCCCTCCAAACTCGCTTCATCCCTCAGCGCCCGAACCACCGTCAGATCGCCACGTAGGCTTGGACTTCGATCCTGAGCCTCGGTGCCCGTACCTCCGCTTCGCCACCGAACCTCCGCCTCGGGACCACCGTACTACAACCTCGCGCCCAAGCGTCAGCCACATCCACCGAATCTCCTAGCGCACGTGGTTTGCACGTGCGTGTAGAAAAATTACATTGAAGCTCCCAGCGTTTCTAGATATTGTAAAAATACCCCCCACCATGGGTAAATTTCGTCCGAGCCCCTCCAACTTTTATAAATTACAGATAACCCCTCCAAGGACCTCTTTGCAAGAAAATTTTATTTTATTTATATTTTAGTCCCTGAAACTTCATTTCATCATATTTTTCCATACGAATTCCATTTTGAGCATATAATATGTCATTTTGAAGCTATTTCCATGCTCTATCACTTGGCATAATTTGTGGACAGATTCGAGGCTGTTTATTGATAATTATTATTAAGGATATTTGTCGACCTTTGCAGGCCACTTTCGACTTGTTCATGCTCCAGGAATTAACGATATCTTTTGCAGGATTTTCAGTTGAGGACTTGAATTTAATTAGCCCCTTGCGCTCATTGTTAATTATTCCCAAAAATTTAATATTTGAAAGGGGTTAGATCAAGGATCAATATATTTGACTCCCTATTTGGTTGATCGACTATTAACTTTGAGAATGTAATTTACATTGAACTTTTGATAGGAATATTCATTGATTAATCTCTTTACCTGTAACTTGGAGTTGAAAGATTTTTCTGAGCACTAATATCTTTCGATCTGTGATTACTTCTCGAGAAATTAATTGATAAATTTCATTGAGGATTGAATTGTATAATTCACAGATCTTGGTTTAATCATCTTTGTTTATTTTCATTTCATCGCATCTCCATCATTGCATTGTATATTTTATCAACAAAAAAATTAAGTGAACGTTAATTAATTATTTAAATTGATTTAAGACCAAGTAACTAAAAATCACCGTTCCCTATGTTCGACCTCGGTAAACATACCAAGTAAAAATACCCCACAGCATTCAAAGATTATGGTTTTTGACAAACCGAATTTGCCTCCTATACTACGACAATTTTAGATTATTACAGAGGTGGATTTTGCATTCATCAAATGGCGCCGTTGCCGGGGACACAACTTAACTTAATTATTGAATTTTGATTTTCTTTGTTGTATAATTTCAACTTTTTAGGTCCTCATTTCATGCATCATTTTTGCATCATTGTCTGTTGTTTAATTTCCTTAGAATTTTTCTAACTTTTTCTCTTTTACAAACAGGGCCCATGAAAATCGAGGACACTTGATCTCCATGGAGGCATGAAGTCGGAAGCTTCCGCTGAAGAGGCTGCAAAAGACATTGTGAAGAATTTTTAGGAGTCTTTTAATCAATCAGATTGCATTGCATGCTCCAAAAAAATTGCATTTGCATATTTATTTCCAGTTTTGCATGTTGTAAAAAAAAGAGAGTAGATCACTTGATGATCTACCCCCCCCCCACACACACACACTTGCACATACATGCACACCTCACCCCATCTTCCTTCCCTCTGTAATTTTCACAATCTCTCGCTCTCTATCTCTCTGTATATTGAACGACCCCCCTCACCCTTGTATCATAGTACAAACACCCCCCTAATTCAGACCTCACTTAAGCTATTTGTAGCCTAAGTGTAGGGGGGACCTGCATGCTCAACCTCCCTCGTACTGTCTTCTTGTACTTAGGTCAATTTTGACCTAAGTATAGGGGGATTCTCCTCCTCAGTTCCGTTATATCACCCTATATTTGATCGATCCTTAGCTTCACGGCACTTGTGCTATGGGGGCATAGCAAAATTTAAGTATAGGGGGTATACCGTATATTACTGTATATTTACTTTAGCCTTAGCTCGTGTTTATAAAAACTTTTTAAATTTTGTTTTCGGACTGGGTTTTGGTAAACCTATGAACTGAGTTTTGTAAAAACCTTGTAAAAAATGATTATTATTGAGGAATTAATTTTTGTAAATATTCCTTTTCAAAAAAAAGAATGATGAAAAATTACAAACCCTTCTTGGATTTTGATTCTGACTACTAAGCTTAGTAGACACTTTCAGTGAGGGAACCTCGGTCTCCCCTAGCAGAGTGGGTGGTTTAGAGGACACCCCATATGGCTTCATCCTTAAGGATCATGGGTCCGTTTTATCGACCCGTACTTACACCCATACCGGCTGAGAGTGGATACTTTTATTCATTTGAGTCTGGGCCAGTCATTACCTCTCCGAAGAATTAAAAAATTATTAATTAAAAAAATTTAAAACTAAACCCATAAAAAAACCAAAAATCACACAAAAATCACTAACAAAGGAGTTGGTGTATTCTTGACACATTCACTCAAGGCTTGAGGATTTTGAGGACACTGGATTTCTGTGATCCTGACAGTCTGAGTTAACATGCCTTAATCATTAGGGTTTTTAAAACTTAAATATCCACGCTTCCCTAGTTTGAAAGATTTGAGCGGTTTTTTGCACTCTTCCCTAGTTTGAAAAATGTGTCCACTTGGACCAAGCGCTAATTAGGACCAAGGAGTCGGGCTGACACCAAAATAGGGCTCTACATCGTAAATGCTTCAAGTCTGGGTGTCGAAGGTATCTTAGATACTCAAAAGAGACACACCCTGGTGTTCTCCCAAAAAAACAAGTGCAGACGACTCCAACTCTCTTGACGGACACATTGGTCAACAATCTAAAAATTAACATGTGTTGAGTAAAAGGCACTCGAGAGTCCCCTTGTTCCAATGTGAGGGTGAGAAAAATAGACACAATTCCATTACCTCCAGCATCTTGCCATCCAACAACATTTCAAGTTTGACAAACTAATGAGACGGTTGACTGAAGCAAGAATAGACTTATTCTCTAGTATTGAGGATGAGGTCTAGAGGAGAGTCTTTGGGACTGGAACTTTGGGTGATGCCTCGACTTGACTCTCATGAAATGCAGTACACCAAATTTCATATCCTTATATTATATGTACAAAAAGAGAGTCTGATAATTGAAAAAGTTGGATTCCTTCTGACTAAGGCTTGGATAATCCCAGTATTTTAGGATCTCTTAAATTAAGGGTCTTCGAAATATTGAGCCTTGAAATCTTCACTTACACTATCAGGGATTAACCCGACTCCTTCATTCTTTAGATGCTCGAGGACGAGCATGGTTTAAGTATAGGCGTATGATGAATCTCGTATTCATCATGCTAAAAGTCACATATTAAACCCCTGGCTTAATCAATCCAATAAAAATCATCTTTAATTCTTTATTTTTGTCATGTATTATATTGTGTATAATTAACCCTTAATTATTTATATTTAATTTTTCTTATTTATTTTATCATTAAAAACCCCTAAAAATTTGGTAGATAATTTGTCTATAAATCACGGTCCTTTAAGAAGACTGAAAAAATATAAAAACAAATCAAAAGAAAAAAATCGGTGTTTATATCCTCATAAAAATACCCCCAAAAATACTTTTTGTACAAATGAGCTCTTTTGGCTTTTCATCCAACATAAAACTTGTAGATCTCATCGAGACGAGCAACTTTCATGTTTTTGATTTTTTCTTAATTTTGCCTCTAACTATTTCTTTTGTATTTATCTTTGTATTTATTTTCTGAATTTTCTCATTGGGCTGATAAACCTGAAAATCTAGCGGTCTTATGTTCCACACAAGGCGGGAACACAGTCGAAGTGTTGACCACTCAGAAATTCGGATCTAATCAACAATTAACCCACAATATAGATATCAAGAAATAACAAACACATGTGAAGTTAAAATTTATTTTTAACTCTACATAAAAGATGTATAGAAGCAAGTATGCAGAGAGTTCGAACACAGGGAGCAAGGCAGGATAGATCAACAAGTGTGTGTGTGAAGGTGAAGTATTGTCTACACAATGCAATGCAAATGTTTTTGTGGGTTTTTAATTTTTATTATTTTTTATTTATAATTTTTAATTTTATATTTTGGTTTTTGATTATCTGATTTCATATTTTTTTTATTTTTTGTATTTTTGTATTTTCTTTTTTTCAATAATAGAATATATATAATCAATGTAAGGAAAGAGGGGATAATGTATTTATAAAAATAGGTAAAAATACTCAAAAATTAGGGAATAAAGTTTTTTGGTCTTTTTATATTTTTCTACTATTTTTGTGATTTTTGGGTATTTTTCAAATGTTTTTGGTATTTTTAAAAGGCAAAATACAAGAAATCAGTGGATGAACTTGTTGGCCGAAATTAAAATGGGAATGAAAAATATCAAACAGTGGCAAAATTTTCCCAAATTAATTTTAAAATAAATAGAATAAAATAAGGAAGACACAGCAACTGAGTTTATATTTTTGTGATTTTTCTAGAATTTTTTAGACTTGTATGTAGTTTTTAGGGGTTTTCTAATTTTTAAGGTTTTTCTTTTGAAATTTTTAGTGATTTTTAGACTGACACTAGTAGATGATAAGACAAGCAAAATATAAATTTTTTGGAATTTTTCAAAACGTTTTTATAATTTTTATGGATTTTCTAAAATAAATAGTAGGAAAAATGCATGTTTTTTATTTCTAATAAATATAAAAATGCAACAAAAATGCAAAGCAAAAATATGGCGTGAATCTATAAGTTAACAGGAGGGCAATTTTTTTGATATTTTTTTCGAATTAAAATGATGCGTGAAATAAATAGACAAGGCATACAAAAATTACAAGCCTGGCAGGGGAATAAATGCGAATAGTCAAAAGTTTCAGGGCACTCTTGCAATTTTACTTGCAATTTTTACACAAACTTTATAACTAAATATGCAAATTAATGGACGAAATAGCAATATTGAAACCCACAGGAGTACCCTTGCAAAAACACCAATCGCACGTGTGCAAGCATGCGCGCCTAGCAGGGGTACGGATGCAATTAACGAAAAGTCTGAGGGATATATTGCAAAATACACCAAAAATATTACACGTGATATGGAAGTTTGAGCACTGAATAGAAATAATAAGACCCTTGAGGGTCCCTCTGCAAAATGCCATGTCCCCTCACGTGCACTGGGACGTGAGGTGATGTGGCGAAGGACCTAAGCGTAAATACAGAAAAGTACGGGGGCCTTAATGTAAATATTACAAAAATATAACACGCAGATGAAAGTTTAAATCCTTAATAAACTAATACAAAAATGGCCGGGGTGAGATTACAAAATACGCACGGCGGGCGCTGATCCAACGTTGCAGATCTGTCACTTGAACACGTGTCGGAGATCCAACGCACGATGCCGCTTCGTGCCTACGGCCGCGATTAGATGATCGATGGAGATCAGACGGCCGACGATGAGCACGATCCTACGGTCACTGCTATCCTGGAAGATTAAGGGTTGATCGGACGGCAGGAAGAGGTCGACGAGGAACAGGGAAGAACTCGCCTCGAGGCGAGTTTTCCACGCCCAGATCTCCCTCCTCCACCGCGAGTTGTCGCTCAAAATTGCCCAGGAGGCTTCCTGGAAGGTCCCAGGTTTGACTGGGGGCTTCAAAAAAGTTGGAGGAGCTCCGGTGTTCACCAGCGAGGTCGAGGAAGCCAAGAGGCCCCAGGTACCACCGGAGAACGGGCAAAATGCCCCCTGTCGCGCGTGAAGTCTCAAATACCTGCAAGAAGAGTTAAGGAGGGCGAGGGCAAAGTGCCTCGCCCCTCCTGGCTACGTAATGAGGTGGAGGGTGGTGAAATAGGAGCTCACCGGAGCAAGCTCCGGCGAGGTGGAGGCGAAGGTGCTTGGATGAATCTCAGGCGAAATGGAAGGTACCTAGGGGATCCTAATGCTACCAGGACTAAAGACAAGCAAGAAAAAGAAGGAAAACGGACCTCAAGGGATGTAGACCCGAGGTTGAAAACCTCACGGCGGCGCAGCCGCCGGAGATGGATGGAACGCGGCTTTAGGTGCTTCGCCGCACCTCGACTGAGATGGGGAGAGACTCCCCTGTCACCGGAGCTTCGGCTCGACCCTCACCTGGAAGTTTTTGGCGCCCAAAACCGGTTCAAAATGGAAGAGTAAGTTAGATGGAGTTTTTGTACAGGTGGTCGAGCGGCTCCATAGACCGAGGTGCAACGGGAGGAGCAGTGATGCTCTCCCTGAAAAATCAATGGGCGAGCAAGCTGGATCATAGGGGAGAAAAGTTGCAGAAGAAAGTGTCGTGAAAAGATGTAAGATGTGGCCTCGATAAATCCGCAAAAGCGGGTGAAAAACGAGGTTGGCGCAGAGCTATAAGACCTAGGGCAGACAGTTGACCGAGGTCAACTGTGACTGCCACCTGGTTGGTCCACGTGGACCAACCAGGAAAAAGGTCCTAAAAAAGATTTCTAAATTCATTATAAAATAGTAAATGATATTATTAAATTTAGGTTATTAAATAAAAAAATGTTTATTATTTTATAAATTATTTTATGGTAATTTTTAATTATTTTTATGAGGTATATTTTTACAAGTTGCCTTTTATAGCCTATATAGGTATTTCACCTGTACATTTTAGTATTTTTTTTATTTGTTATTTTTAATTTCTTTAATTATGTTTATTATTTTATGAAATTATAAAATACTTTTATACACTTAGTTATGTTTTTATTTTATTTTTCTGAAGTGTTTTTTATATTTAATAAAATATAAGTATGTATTACTATAGGTATGTATATAGGTGTTATACCTATGGATGAAATGTACAAGTATTTTATTTTGAGTTTTATTTAGGCTTTTATTCTAATTTTAATGCACAATTATATTACAAATAATATTTACAAAATTATAAAAATATAAAAATATAAAAATAATGAATAAATAATAAATTGAATATTTTAATCTGTACAAGTATACAAGTAGGGCCCAAAACTCAACTTTCAAACCGTAATTCTGAAAAATACGAAACCACCTTCATCAAATAGATTATTTTATGCTATATACAATTAAAGGTGAGTTTGGTACATTTTGAGTTTTTATTTGCAAGATACGGGTCTTGGGAAGTTGGAGTTTTAGAATCTTATTCAGACCATAACTTTTTATCTGTACATTATTTTCAGTGAAATCAATTTCGTATTTTTCTTTATTAAATTATCTACAATTTTCATGTACAAAGTTTGTTATTTGAAGTATAAAAAGTGGAACCAAAAATAGGTCCCAAAATGTATAAAGAATGAATTAAAAACAAAGGTATTTTGTTGTATCTTGACCTTTATCTCCCCCTACTTTATTCCTTGTCGACCTATTCATCTAGATGCTTAGGTCTCGGGGGTTTGGGTCATAAAATATTTATAATATTTTATTCTTTTTCTTTTCTTTTATTTATTCTATAATTTTGGCTTTATTTACACTATTTTATACACTATTTGGATGCACATGCATGGATGCTAATATGCTGGATTTAATGCTATTTACATGTATTTGCTAGGGTTTTTGAGGCCAAAATGATAGAATAAAGATGATGAAATGTGGCTTCATCATGGGCCATGTGGCGCCCTACTGGCCGCCCACCTGGCCCGCCTCGCCATCCACCACCGGGCGCCTTCCTGGGCCGTCGGATCTGCTCGAGTCGCCTCCATCTCTGCCCTCCAAACTCTCTTCCTCCCTCAGCGCCCGAAGCACCGTCAGATCGCCACGTAGGCTTGGGCTCCGAGCCTTAGCCTCAGTGCACGTACCTCCGCCTCGCCACAGAACCTCCACCTCGGGACCACTGTACCACAGCCTCGCACCCGAGCCTCAGCCACGTCCGCCGAACCTCCTGGCGCACGTGCTTCGCACGTGCGTATGGGACAATTACATTGAAGCCCCCGGTATTTCCAGATATTGCAAAAATACCCCCCACCAGGGGTAAATTACATTCGGGCCCCTCCAACTTTTATAAATTACAGATAAGCCCCTCCAGGGACCTCTCTGAAAGAAACTTTATTTCATTTACATTTTAGTCCCTGAAATTTCATTTCATCATATCTTTTCCATATGAACTCCGTTTTGAGCATATAATATGTCATTTTGAAGCTATTTCCATGCTCTATCACTTGGCATAATTTGTGGACAGATTCGAGACTGTTTATTGATAGTTATTATTGAGGATATCTGTCGACCTTTGTAGGCCACTTTTGACATGTTCATACTTGAGGAATTAACGATATCTTTTGCAGGATTTTCAGTTGAGGACTTGAATTTGATTAACCCCTTGTGCTCATTGTTGATTATTCCCAAAAATATAATATTTGAAAGGGGTTAGATCGAGGATCAATATATTTGACTGCCTATTTGGTTGATCGACTATTAACTTTGAGAATGCAATTTACATTGAATTTTTGACAGGAATATTCATTGATTAATCTCTTTACCTGTAACTAGGAGTTGTTAGATCTTTCTGGGCGTTAGTATATTTCGATCTGTGATTACTTCTTGAGAAATTAATTGATAAATTTCATTGAGGGTTGAATTGTATAATTCAAAGATCCTGGGCATAATCATCTCTGTTTATTTTCTTTTCATCGCATCTCCATCATTGCATTGCATATTTTATCAACAAAAAAATTAAGCAAACGTTAATTAATTATTTAAATTGATTTAAGACCACGTAACTAAAAATCACCGTTCCCTGTGTTCGACCTTGGTAAACTTACCAAGTAAAAATACTCCACAACATTCAAAGATTGTGGTTTTGATGAACCGAATTTGCCTCCTATACTAAGACAATTTTAGATTATTACAGAGGTGGATTTCGCATTCATCAAATGGTGCCGTTGTCGGGGACACGACTTAACTTAATTATTGAATTTTGATTTTCTTTGTTGAATAATTATAAATTTTTTAGGTCCTCATTTCATGCATCAATTTTGCATCATTGTCTGTTATTTAATTTCCTTGGAATTTTTCTAACTTTTTCTCTTTTGCAAACAGGGCCCATGAAAATCGAGGACGCTTGATCTACATGGAGGCGTGAAGTCGGGAGCTTCCGCTGAAGAGGCTGCAAAAGACATTGTGAATAAATTTTTAGGAGTCTTTCAATCAGTCAGATTGCATTGCATGCTGTAAAAAAAATTGCATTTGCATATTTATTTCCAGTTTTGCATGTTGTAAAAAAAGAGAGTAGATCACTTGATGATCTACCCCTCCCCCCCCCACACACACACATGCACATATACGCACACCTCACCCCATCTCCATTCCCTCTGTAATTTTCACAATCTCCCGCTCTCTCTCTCTCTCTGTATATTGAATGACCCCCCCCCCACCCCCACCCTTGTATCATAGTACAAACACCCCCTAATTCAGACCTCACTTAGGCTATTTGTAGCCTAAGTATAGGGGGACCTGCCTGCTCATCCTCCCTCATGCTGTCTTCTTGTACTTAGGTCAATTTTGACCTAAGTATAGGGGGATTCTCCTCCTCAGTTCCGCTATATCACCCTATATTTGATCGAGCCTTGGCTTCATGGCACTTGTGCGATGGGAGCATAGCAAAATTTAAGTATAGGGGGTATACCGTATATTATTGTATATTTACTTTAGCCTTAGCTCGTGTTTTTGAAAACTTTTTAAATTTTTTTTTCGGGCTGGGTTTTGGCAAACCTATGAACTGAGTTTTGTAAAAACCTTGTAAAAAATGATTATTAATATCGAGGGATTAATTTTGTAAATATTTCTTTTCAAAAAAAGAGAGATGAAAGATTACAAACCCTTCTTGGAATTTGACTCTAACTACTAGGCTTAGTAGACACTTTCAGTGAGGGAACCTCGGTCTCCCTTAGCAGAGTGGGTGGTTTAGAGGACACCACATATGGCTCCGTCCTTAAGGATCACGGGTCCGTTTATCGGCCCGTACTTACATTCATACTGGCTGAGAGTGGATACTTTTATTCATTTGAGCATGTGCCAGTCATTGTCTCTCCGAAGAATTAAAAAAATTATTAATTAAAAAAAATAAAAACTAAAACCCATAAAAAACCATAAATCACACAAAAATCACTAACCAAGGAGTTGGTGTATTCCTGATACATTCACTCAAGGTTTGAGGATTTTTAGGACACTGGATTTCTGTGATCCTGAGAGTCTGAGTTAACATGCCTTAGTCATAAGGGTTTTTAAAACTTAAATATCCACACTTCCCTAATTTGAAAGATTTGAGCGCTTTATTGCACTCTTCATCTCTACCTTTAAGAAAAATATGACCAGCATAATCACTTCCACAACTGCATGATTGATGAGTTGAGTTGAGATATCACTTGACGAACTAGGACCGGAGATTTGAGTTTAGACCCGATCTGATGATATTCGAGGATGAGATAAAGTTAATAAAGGCTTCAGAAAACCTGAGTGTCAGCAAAACCCTATCCAGTATGTGAACAAGATTCATATGCTATCTCTTTGATATTTACCTATAGTGCCAGGGTGTGATGAAACTTAATGAATATTGTTGATCAGTGTGCGACAACTTTGGGTAAAAGCAGTGGAGCTAGCCAACAAAAGCAATGAAATATCAAAGAAAAGCTTTATCATCCAAGTCAAATTATAAATGAGCTTCCACCAATGGCGAGCGCTCCCAAACATTTTCAAAATGTCCACTTGGACCAAGCGCTAATTAGGACCAAGGAGTCGGGCTGACTCCAAACTAGGGCTCTGCATCGTAAATGATACAAGTCTAGGTGTCGAAGTTATCTTAGATACTCAAAAGAGACACACCCCGGTGTACTCCCAGAAAAACAAGTGCCGACGATTCCAACTCTCTTGACGGACACATTGGTCAACAATCTATAACTTTACATGTTTTGAGTAAAAGGCACTCGAGAGGCCTCTTGTTCCAATGTGAAGGTGAGAAAAATAGACACAATCCCATTACCTCCATCATCTGGCCGTCCATCAACATTTCAAGTCTGACAAACTAATGAGACGGTTGACTGAAGCAAGAATAAACTTATTCTCTAGTATTGAAGATGAGGTCTATAGAGAGTATTTGGGACTGGAACTTTGAGTGATGCCTCGACTTGACTCTCATGAAATGCAGTACACCTAATTTCATATCCTTATATAATATGTATAAAAAGAGAGTCTGATAATCAGAAAAGTTGGATTCCTTCTGACTAAGGCTTGGATAAACCCAGTATTTTAGGATCTCTTAAATTAAGGGTCTTCGAAAGATTGAGCCTTGAAATCTTCACTTACACTATCAGGGATTAACTCGACTCCTTCATTCTTTAGATGCTCGAGGACGAGCATGGTTTAAGTATAGGGGTATGATGAATCTCGTATTCATCATGCTAAAAGTCACATATTAAACCCCTGGCTTAATCAATATAATCTTTAATTCTTTATTTTTTTTCTATATTAAATTGTGTATAATTAACCCTTAATTATTTGTATTTAACTTTCCTTATTTATTTTATCATTAAAAAATCTAAAAATTAGGTAGATAATTTGTCTATAAATCATTGTCCTTTAAAAAGACTAAAAAATACAAAAACAAATCAAAAGAAAAAAATCGGTGTTTTTATCCTCATAAAAATACCCCCAAAAATACTTTTTGTACAAATGACCTCTTTTAATTTTTCATCCAACATGAGACTTGTAGATCTCATCAAGACGAGCAACTTTCATGTTTTGACTTTTTCTTAATTTTGCATCTAACTATTTCTTTTGTATTTATCTTTGTATTTATTTTCTGAATTTTCTCTGGGTCGTTGGATCTGCTCCAATCGCCTCCATCTCAACCCTCCAAACCCGCTTCATCCCTCAGCGCCCGAACCACCGTCAGATCGCCACGTAGGCTTGGGCTCCGAGCCTGAGCCTCGGTGCCCGTACCTTCGTCTCGCCACCAAACCTCTGCCTCGGGACCACCGTACCACAGCCTCGCGTACGAGCCTCAGCCACGTCCGACGAACCTCCTGGCGCACGTGCTTCGCACGTGCGCATGGGAAAATTACATTGAAGCCCCTGGTGTTTCCAGATATTGCAAAAATACTCCCCACTAGGGCTAAATTATGTCTGAGTCCCTCCAACTTTTATAAATTATAGCTAGACCCCTCCAGGGACCTCTTTGCAAGAAAAACTTTATTTTATTAACAATTTAGTCCCTGAAATTTCATTTCATCATATCTTTTCCATACGAACTCCGTTTTGAGCATATAATATGTCATTTTGAAGTTATTTCCATGCTTTATCACTTGGCATAATTTGTGGACAGATTCAAGGTTGTTTATTGATAATTATTATTGAGGATATATGTCATCTTTGCATGCCACTTTTGACATGTTCATGCTTGAGGAATTAACGATATCTTTTGCAAGAGTTCAGTTGAGGACTTGAATTTGATTAACCCTTTGTGCTCATTGTTGATTATTCCCAAAAATTTAATATTTGAAAGGGGTTAGATCAAGGATCAATATATTTGACTCCCTATTTGGTTGATCGACTATTAAATTTGAGAATGCAATTTACATTGAATTTTTGACAGGAATATTCATTGATTAATCTCTTTACCTGTAACTTGGAGTTGATAGATCGTTTTGGTTAATATCTTTCGATCTGTGATTACTTCTCGAGAAATTAATTGATAAATTTCATTGACGATTGAATTGTATAATTCACAGATCCTGGGCATAATCGTCTCTGTTTATTTTCTTTTCATCGCGTCTCCATCATTGCATTGTATATTTTATCAACACAAAAATTAAGCGAACGTTAATTAATTATTTAAATTGATTTAAGACCACACAACTAAAAGGCACCGTTTCATGTGTTCGACCTTGGTAAACTTACCAAGTAAAAATACTCCACAACATTCAAAGATTGTGATTTTTGACGAACCGCATTTGCCTCCTATACTATGACAATTTTATATTATTACAGAGTGGATTTCACGTTCATCAGTGGCCAATTCCGTCTGCCATGCACCTTCTGTCATCGCTCGAGTCATGTGAATGATACATTTTATTCTAAGCATGGTTTTCCTACATCTGTCTGTGTAGCCGTGCATGTTGTACCCACACCGCCTTCTTCCGTTCAGCGCTTTGAGGATCTCGTTGCAAGACTACATGATATCATGCCTCTTGCCAGTACTGACTCACCGGGAGGTCACTCAGACATAACAGCTTCAGCCTCTGCCAGCACGTCAGCCACAACTAGCACATCAGCCAGTGTTTATGCCTTTATGTCATGTCATAATTCTGATCTTTCAGAATGGATCATGGATTCCGGTGCAACACATCATTTCTGCCGAGACATAGATAAGTTTTAATCCTACAGGGAGGTTTCCCCAGGGAGATCGGTAGTTATAGCAGATGGGACTCATTCCCCTATCATTAGACAGGGGGAGATCAGTTTGACACCTTCCATATGACTGTTGAATGTTTTGCATGCTCCAGATTTCTCAATGAACTTACTTTCTATCAATCAGCTTACAAAGGATTTGCATTGTCATGCTATCTTTGACCCATCGTCTCTTATTCTTCAGGACATTCTAACAGGCAGGGTGATTGGTTGTGGCTGTGAGCATGATGGTCTCTATCAGCTTGTTCGCTCCTCCTATGCTGGTGTCTCTTCTCAGTACAGTAGATCTGCTTCTCCCTTTACCTAGCATATGTGTTTTGGTCATCTTTCTCTTCAGAAGCTATGTCACATCTTGCCCCAGATTTTACCTTCTTTTCAGTGTGAAGCTTGTCAGTTGGGAAAGCATCACAGGTCTACTTTCTCTCATCGTGATTCTAGGAGCAGTCGCTCCCCTTTTGAGTTGTTGCATGTTGACATTGGGATCCGAGTCGTGTACCTGATTACCAAGGACACAGATTTTACCTAGTGGTCGTTGATGATTTCTCTAGATTATCTTGGGTCTTTTTATTTAAAAATAAAGCTAAAGCTGGAGATGTAATCAAAAATCTTATCAATGAAGTTCCGAATGTTTTTTCTTCTAATGTGAAGATTGTGGGCACAGATAATGCCTTAGAATTTTGCACTCGTGCTCTTTCCCATTTCTTCTTGTCTCATGGCATTATTCATCAAACAACTTGTGCCTACACGTCTCAGCAGAACATTGTCGCAGAAAGAAAACATCGTCATCTTCTTGATATAGCTCGGATGTTACTCATTCATAGTTGTGCTCCTATATCTTTTTGGGGTGATGTTGTTCTTGTGGCATGTTATCTGATCAATCGTATGCCATCTCTGTTTTGGGTGAGAAAGTTTCTCTTTTTGTTGTCTTTCCTGACAAGGAATTATTCTCACTAACTCCTTGTCTTTTTGGTTCAGTTGTTTTTGTCCATCAACTCACTCCGAGGATTGATAAGCTCTCACCTAGGGCTATCAAGTGTGTTTCTTGGGTACTCTCGTACACAAAAAGGCTACCGATGCTATGATCCTGTTAACAATAGATATTATGTTAGTGTCGATGTCGCATTCCTTGAGAGTGTCATGTATTTCTCGCCTACAGGTGACAGGATGACCCCTTCCACTACTGATGATGAAATTTATGTGTCATATCCTCCTCTACGTCAGCATGATCACATACCTACTCCTACTGTGCCACCACCGTCACCACCATTACCACCACCACCTTTGCAACCACCAATCCCACCTTTACCGAAATTGTATACCCGTCCTGCTCATGGAGGCCGTCATTCATCCACCACGCCCCAGGTATGTCCGGGTGATATTAGTAATGATGGGACTGACAATGCACAAGTGCAGGACAATGACATACATGTGGACATTGTTGATGACTTGGATGTACCTATTGCCTTGAGGAAGTCCAAGCGGACGTGTGCGTCTTATCCACTTGCTTCACAGGTTTCATTCCATCGCCTCACTGGTGATTTCCAGAGATTTTGCTATTGCATTATCTACCGTGGAGATACCACGGAATTATCAGGATGCCTTGAAAGACAGCAGTTGACAGTTAGCCATGGAAGAGGAAATGGTTGCTCTGCGATCTCGTGGTACATGGAGCTTGGTTGCTGCTCCCCCAGGAGCTTCTGTGGTCAGTTGTAAATAGGTCTTTATTGTCAAATATAATGCAGATGGCAGCCTTGATCGCTATAAAGCAAGACTAGTGGCATGTGGATTCACTCAAACCTATAGCGTGGATTATATGGACACTTTTTCCCCGGTGGCACGTCATTCCACTCTACGTGTTCTTCTATCAGTCGTTGTGGTACATGATTGTCTCTTGTTCCATCTTGATGTTAAAAATACCTTTTTACATGGAGATCTGCAGGAAGAAGTCTACATGCAGCAACATCCGGGGTTTGTTGCTGAGGGGAGGGTGTCATATGGTGTGCAGACTTCACAAGGCAATATATGGTCTTAAACAAAGTCCACGGGCATGGTTTCAGAAGCTTTCAGATCTCATTTAGAAACAAGGGTTCATAAGATCAAATGCTGACCATTCTAAGTTTGTCCAGAAGACTCCCAGAGGTATTGTGGTTATTATGGTATATGTTGATGATATATTTGCTACGGGAGATGACATGCATGGGATAAAGATGGCAAAAGCATGTTTAGGCCATCAGTTTGTGACTAAGGATCTTGGTGCTCTACGATACTTTCTGGTATTGGAGTTTGCGAGGAATGCGCAGGGTCTCGTGATGACCCAAAGGAAATATATTACAGATATGCATGGTTTAAAAGGTTGCGCCTCGAGGCGTAAAGGCGTACGCCTCAAGGCAAGGCAGGCCTAAAGTGCCTCGAAGCGCACACCTCAAGTATATACTTTAGGGCGTACGCCTCAGCCTCGCCTGAGGCGCTCGAGGCGTGAGGCGCTCGAGGCGAGGCGGAGACGTAAGCCTCGAGTCATGAGGCTTTTTTACATTTCCTGTTTCACATAACCCTATTTTTTGTTGGCATTATATTTTTTATTTTTGTGTTTTTGTTTCCATGTTAAACCTTGCATATATATATATATATAGCTCCATGGAAAGAGAAGAGATAGCTTGAAACAAGCGAAGTTACATGATCTTGTATACATCATATTCAATTTAACATACATCTACACATACTAGTTCTATTACACATATTTTTGTTTGAATTGTAATAGAATTTTATATTAGTTGCAAGTTTGCAACTTGATGTTGTTGTTTGGTTGTATAAGTTGTGAACTTAGAATAGTTATCACATATATGATATATGAAGTAAACACGTGAAGACTGAAGTAAAATAATTATTATATTTTATTATGAGTAGCTGAATACAAATAATATCATTAGTAAAAAAACGCCGAGGGCGCTGCCCCCACACCCCCGTAGGGGGGAGCGCACCTGCTCCCCCCTAGACCCCCGTCTTGTTGGGGTATGATATGGCAGGAGGGGATGCATATGACAGTTCTCCAACTACGTCCAACAAGATAATTGATTGGGATTCAAGGCGTATTAATATTTTTTTATTCGCACTAAAGATTATGGTTTCTATTGTACTTTAGTATTAAGTATAGCCTTTAGTTTAATACTCATATAGAGTCATTGAAGTTGGAATTGGAACTTGATATTCTGTATATTAGTGGCTTAATGTTAGTTTTTTTGAACTTCAATGCCTTCATTGCTTATGTATTGTATCTTTTACTAGTTTTAAATTATTCCTAAATGTGTTTTTGGCAAATGTAATAGTATTATATACTTTTTAAATGTATTTTGCTTTAATTTTAATTTTATTCCAAAAAATTGAGGCTTACGCCTCGCCTCTATTTCAAAGAAAATACCTCGATCGGACCGCCTCGCGCTTTTTTAAACCTTGCAGATATGCTTGTTAAGACATGTATGATCGGGTGTAGACCCTCCACTACTCCCATGGATCCTAGTATGAAGTTATATGGAGATGATACAGAGGAAGTTGACAAAAGAAGATATAGAGAAATGGTGGGAAAACTTCTCTATATTACTATCACCAGACCTGACATTGCTTTTGCAGTTAGTCAGGTGAGTCAATTTATGGAACATCCCAGACAGGTACACATGGATGCTATATATATGATACTAAGATATCTAAAGTCGTCTTCAGGTGCAGGATTGTTGTTCAGGAAAGAAACAAATCTCTCTATCTTTGCATGTGTTGATGCCGATTATGCAGGATGTCCTAGGGATCGGAAATCTACCTCAGGGTTTGTAGTGTTTGTTGACAGTTCCTTAGTTTCTTGGAAAAGTAAGAAACAGACAGTGGTGGCTAGATCTAGTACGGAATCTGAGTGCAGAGCCATGGTACGGCAAGTACGGAGATGATGTGGGTTCGAGCCGTATTAGCAGATCTGCATATAGATATACCATTACCCATGCAGTTACAATGTGACAATCAAGCAGCATTATTTATTGCTAATAATCAAGGTTCATGAAAGTGGTATGCGTATGCGTTCGTACAGGTCACTGAATAGCGCTTAAGTGGTATGCGGGAGCATATGCGGGGTATATGCGGTTCTACGCGGTTTCCTAATTTTTTATTTAAAAATAAATAAATATATACAAAAGTGACTACAACAGAACTAAATTTACGTATAATTGTGGTCCAATAGAAGATCTAAGAAAAATAACTTTCATATAGAGTTCAAAACAATCTCTATCAATCAAATATCAATACTTCAATAGAACGATTAACACACAAAATAAATGACAACACTCCACAAAAAAATTAGTGCACAAAATACCTCTATTGTTGATTATAATGTCATTTATCTCTGTCGTTATATTTAAAATTGATCCTCCATTAAAAGTACCTAAATTTACATATAATATATTGCATTCATAATAACCATTACTTGACTAAATTAGTTTTCTAAATTATTAGTATATTATTCTTTTTCTTCCTTGTGTGTTTACTCCAATCTCGCAGTACAACTACTTTGATGATGGATTTAAATGGTCATGGAATGCTTGGTTGGCATACATGCTAAAGCAAGAAAAAACATGGCATAAATAAAACAATAAAAATGTGGCACAAATTTTAAAAATAAAAAAATAAAAATATATATGTGGCCGCACAGACCGCATATATGGCCCGCATAAGCGCACAGGGCGCATAATGCGGGGCTTTAGGAAAGCGGTGCACTGAGGGCACCGCATACGCATATGCGACCGCATATGCGGCCGCACATACCGCTTTCGTGAACAATGTTAATAATCATGCATTTCATGAAAGGACGAAACATATTGAGGTAGACTGCCCAATACGGGGGATATGATTCAGAAGGGTTTGATTTCTATTTCCCTTGTCAGTTCGGGAGAGCAGACTGCATATATCTTTACTAAACTGCTGCTTAGAGGGTCGTTTCAGAAATGTTCTTCCAAGCTGAGCATGATTGACATCTATGCTCCATCTTGAGGGGGAGTGTAGAGATATTTCTAGTATTTGTGTAATCATGTGTCATGTTTACTTTTATTGTTCCACCTTATGTAAGTTACCCATAGGATTCCTCTATATAAGAGAGCCTAAGGTTCCCTCGAATAAACAAGTTCTCATTTCCTCTAACAAGTTCAACTTGCAATTAAATTGAGATTTTATCTTCCCCTTTTTTCTTCTCACCTCACGCGATCTACGCAGTTCTTTCCCGAATCTCTCGCACCCGGCTCGCTTTCTCTTCTCCATCCCTTTAATTTCTTCTCCACCAAAATGTTCACTGTCAAACTAATTATTTTCCATCATTATGAATTCCGATTTGCATCAAAGTGGAACGATTAAAAGAAGAGAGGAGAGGAGAATAAGAAAGGGAAAAAGGAAGAGCTGGAGAGGAAGGAGATTTACTTGGACTGCTAGTGGTGATCGGATCATCTAGGTGATGAGCTTTGGTGTGAGCTCGGGTTCTCGCTCAAAACCTCAACTAAAGGTTGAGTCGTCTGGATTGCGTCAGAGAGAAGGAATAGGTTGTCGTCTTTGTCGTCTCCTCTATAGGATGAGCCTATCATTGGGATTCTATCTGAGGTTGGTATCCCTGCTTGTGATGGTTGATGCAGTTGCTGGAGGAGGAGGGATGTATTCTATGTCGAGGGGGGATGCAGTCGAGTGGGATGGCATGGTGTTGGCTTGATGGGGAACATGGGTTGGAGTAGGTGGCAAGGTTTGTTGGACTCCATGGGCGATAAGTTTGTGCATCGAGTGGGTAACGTCGTCTCGGGTATGAGGGCGATTAGGGAGATGAGGGGAGAACATTGGGGAGACATAGGGTGGCAGTTGACCTTAGAACAATCAAATTGTTGACTAAGGGTGAACCAAGAAGTTACCATTAGCCAATTAGAACACACCAAACAGGCATTGACTAGAAGAGTGTACCCATGACATCCATTAAGGTCCAAGGATCAAAGTAAATCGAATATACAAAGATATATATTTTGAAGTAAAATATTTTATGTATAAAGCGCCAATTTTTCACAGTTTTATATTTTCTTTGATTTTAATTAATAATATATGCAAAATAAAATAATGTAAAATACTAGACACATTAATCTATTTTTAAATGTTTAATAATTAAGGGATAAATAACAATAGAAAAGAGAATATATGCATACAAAGTAAAACAATATATAAAGCAATATATACACAGTCAGAAGACATTTTTTCTTTGGTTTTAAATTTTTCTGTAGTCGGTTAAAACACTAAATAAATAAACTAAATAAAAAATTAATTAATTAAAACAAGTCATTTTTATCAATTTTTGTAGTAAATGTAAAGTATATATGTACATTCTACAACTTGGTCTCAAAACGCAACTTTCACATATGAACTCCATTCCTTTGCGTTTGATCTTGTCTTGTAGATATTTTAATATACATTAATTTAAAAATAAGTACGGGTTCATATGAGACTATATGAGAGAGATGTTCAGTTTTTCAGTATTTTGTCTACTGAACTAGGGTTTCGGTTTATTTATAGTATTTATAAGTTAGTATTTAAATCACAATTAAGAGGTGAAAAACCCCGAGTCTAAATGCATGATGGCCTAAATTTAAGTCACTATTGAAGAGAAGTGAAAATCCAAGCCTAGGTTCGAATCATTTTCCAACCTTTACAACTTGAGTTTGGGACATGCTGGTCGCCACTTTATTTGCATTATAACGTGCAAGTCATACTCATATAGTTAATCATCTTCTTCAATGTCTTTTTTTTCCTTTTATTGCATTTATGCAGGTGGAACAATGCCAGTGATGCTTCCTTTGCCTATGGCTGCTCTTCTCAGTCTAACTATAACCTTCAAGCTTGATAACACATTAGAATATATACATGCAGTAGCTGGTCCTGCACTTGAGAACTGTGCTACTGGGTGCTCTTGGTCTAGCATGCCCATTGTAGGAGCGTTATGGGCTCAGAAAGTTCGTCAATGGCATGACTTCATTGTTATATCATCTGCTCGGTGCCCTTTTACTCAGGACAGGCATGCTGTCAGCCAACTTCTCAGAAGTTGTTTCTCTTGTTTCCTTGCTCCCTCAATTATGTCTGACTTGCAATTGTCCACCCACAGGGGTGTAAATGGTTTCATTGGATGTGCTTTATCTGATAGGGGGCACAGGCTACCAGTTGCTCCAGGTTTCATTTACCTTCGCTCATGCAGGAGTTTCATTGATACTCGGTTTCTGAACGATGAAGTACTGAGGTTAACGGTTGAGTCAGCTGGTGAGCTAGCATCTGGATGGACGTCTGGAGCCCCTCTCCAACTTAAATCCACCCAGGCTTCTCTTACCTCGGCAGCTACTCGGGCAAAGGAGATAGCAATGCTTGGCTCAAGCCTTATCTGCATCGCAGGTGGTGTGAGGCTGGTTCAGGTTCTTTACATGGAGACATTGCCCACATGGCTACTCACGAAGAGCGAACACAAGTCAACCCATGCAGTTCCTGCTTCCCTTGTACTAGAGGGCTACACACTGGCTTACATGATGGTTCTTTCAGGTGTATTCCTATGGGGAGTTGGAGAAGGCGTAACTGGTTACATACTGTCTGTCAGGGCAAGACGTGATCGTACCATTTCGTGCCACATGGATTTCATTGCTGGGGTGATGGAAGGGAACACATCTCTACGCTGCCACCCTGTCACATGGAAGGCTTATGTTTCATGTTTCCTTGGCCTGGTTGTAAGATTCGCTCCGGCTTGGTTGCCAAAGGTGAAGCTCCAGACACTGAGGAAAGTTGCAAATGGTCTTAGAGTGGCATGAATATGAATTGGCATTGACCCTTCTCGAGCATGGCGGTCCAGGCGCAATCACATCTGTGGTGGAATCAATCTTGTGAAGCATCCACCATGCCCTCGAGGGGGAATTTTTGGAATTGAAGTACCAATGGTGCAAGTTCGCGGTTTTTTTTGTTTTGTAAATTCTCTCATGCAAAGTGTATATATGCATGTACATAAGGTGGTATCATTTTGTGCAAGATATTTCCAAAAATTTTGCAACGATGAATGGGATCTCCTACCTGTTGCTTGGGCTGAGATATAGGTGAGCTAATTACATTTGAGAATCTCTAACGTCACATATTCCTTTTTAATCTAAAATTACAGTCACTCTTGTACCAGTGGAGTACTTTTCCTGAAGAACTAAATGGAATTTTAGGAAAAGCAGTCATGGCTCAAATGTAATGACAGTAACTCAAGCTCTTACTAAATGCAATGATAATGTGAATCTAGACTCTTATATCTGAGGGGGTGGCCTAGCTTGGATCGGGATACATGATATACAATGTCGTTTCTTTTGCATTGCACGTAATATTATCTTACTTATTTTATTTTGCTAAAGTATATAAAAGTAAATGATGAAGTTTTTAATTTAATGAATAATTTGAACTTCATAAAATAAATAAACATTATTTCAATATTTCTATCGCAAAAAACAACTCAAGTGCATATAATGGTGTACGTGATATCCCAACAACACTAGTGTAAGGAACTTGATTGCCATACTGATGTATGGGTGAGTGCATATAATATTATACATGATATCGCAACAAAAATAGTGTAAGGAATTTGACTGCTTGAACGATGTTTGGGCGATTGCATATGATGGTATGATAACCCAACAACACTAGTATAAGGAACTTGTGACATACTCATGCTCGTTCTTTGTGTGTGAACAACTTTGTGGACAACTTGAATGAGAGCCAGGTGAAATTTTCCTGTAGTTGGTTTCTATCATCCAAATATCTGTAAAACTTTTTGCATTTAGCTATTCTGGCTCAAATATAACTTCCTAAACTTGTGATATATATGTATCTCTATGCAAAGTATCTTCTTGGCTACCTTAAGATCATTCATCCTGGATTCTCCTCGAAGTAAGTCCTTCAACCTCTTCAATTCAGATACGTTTCTAGATGCTATTAACGTATCAACAACATAAAGCACTAGAAAAAAATGAGCTATCATCTGGGTTTCTAAAGTAGACAACATTATAACTGTACCTAGAAATACATTATGCAACAATAAATGAGTTGTAGCATTTGTATCATTGTCTTAGAGATTGTTTCAACCAATAAAAGAGAATTCTTTTTGCAAGCACACTTGATCTTCCTTTTCGTGCACCTCAGACCCTTCAGGTTGAAGCATGTAGATCTCTACTTCAAATTCTCCATGCAATAAGGTTACCTTTACATCTAAATGTTCCAACTCCAAATCATTAACATAAACAATCGCTAGATGAACCTGAATGGAGGTGTGCTTTAGAACATCTTAGAAAATATCATAGTAGTCACTACCTTCCACCTGACTAAAGCCTTTGGCATCTAATCTTGCCATGTATCTCACATTAACAACTCTAGAGATGACTTCTTTATTTTTATAGATCACTTGCGACAAATGAATTTTTATCGGTGCGATGGAGAAACAAGAGCCAATGTTTGATTTTTATTAAGAGATTTTATCTCCTCATTCATTGTTACAAACCAATATGTAAAGTGCAATGATGAAACGACTTCTGTAAAATTGATTGGCTCTCCTACATCACTTGTTTCTTTTGCAATGGATAGTGTGTACACAAATCTTGAATATGGATCTAAAGAAGGTGGATTAATTAGCTTTATTCACATCTATGTGTAATGCACTCCTCGTCATCACATGCTACACTTTCCTCTTATTCTTCTGAGCCAGACAAATAACCATGATGTGGCTAGATTGGGTGGACTTCAAGATCTACCTTCGGGTTGGTAATTGTAACTACATTTGCTCATCAAATACGACGTTATTCTCTATCATCAATTTAGGTGATTTTGAATCAAGACACCACAATATATATCCTTCACCCTGAAGGCATACCCAAGTAATATGCATTTAATAGATCTCAGTTCATGTTTTCCTTGTATAACATGCATATATGCAAGAAAACGGAAAATCTTCAAATCAGAAAAATCATGGGAATGTCCATATCAAATTTCCTATAGTATTAGGTTATCTAAAAGTGATGAAGGATATTGGTTCATAAGGAAGGTCGTTATTGCAACAGCTATAGCCCAAGGATCCTTCGTCAAACCTGTATATTACAACATGCATCTGGCTCTCTCTCGTAGGGTTCTGCTCATGTATCATTTTACAAATCTGTTATGATGTGGAGTATGTTTGACTGTTAGATTTCTCGCAATGCCTTCTACGTCTTTCAATTCTATAGAGCAAAATTCTAAGCCACCATCTGTCTGCAACTTCTTTATTGACTTTCTAGTCTATTTCTCTAACAAAGTCTTCCACTACTTGAAGTGTGTGAATACTTCATCCTTGGATTTATATACATAAATAAAATACCCTTTGGAGTAATTATCAATGAATCTCAGCATGTATTATGCTCCACTTTTAGGTGGGAACTTGAGACGACCTCATTAGATCAGAGTGAATATAATCAAGAGTGATCTTTGTTTAATGTTCAATACGTCGATGTATATTTGTAAAGCAACTCGTAGAAGTCTACTTATGCCCGAAGCATGAACTGTCAAATAATCCTCCTCTAACGAGGGTAGTCATGCATGCCTCAATTAGATGTCATAACATGAGGTGCCATAACTTGGTGTTGGACATGTGAGCCCACGGCGAGCCATTATGCAATAAATATTATTGCAAATATCATTCCCTGATCTGAAATGAAGAATAAATAATTTGCATAATAGGTCCCTCTGTACAATTAGGGTTATGTACCATGGCTATCTTAATGATCTTACAGCTGTTGATTCAATTATTGAATCATAGAGGCTGGTGCTTGGATGAATATCTAAAGAGTTAGATTGAGGACTCATCAAGCACCATCAAATGATTGTTAAGATGTGATCTCCAGCCTGAGTAGGAGATTGCAATCCTTTCTCACATAGGTTGATATCTGACCGACCTCTTGATGCAAGTCCTCTGCATAGGAATAGAGATTCGGAGGTGTCAGATTAGTTAGGTCAATGAGTTGACTTAACGAGATCGAGATAACCTAAGTCCTATGTTGAATGCTGTCACAACATAGGCACACATCCTCTGACCGGAGAAAGATGTATTGCTATATGTCTGGGTATGTACATTTGACATACCAATAGGTTGATGACCTAACCAAGGTCTATACACCGGCACGTTGGTGTGCATATAAGGGTATATGAGTAATACGATCTCTCAAAGGGATCATACATGTTCACTACTGAACCGGAAGACATGAGCTCACTCATGAGATATTGGGAAGAATCAAATTCCGTGCACGGTCGTCTCGCTTTGGAAGCTTGACTGAATTTGTAGGTTTGATATATACTTTTGGAAGTATATGGTCAAGACCTAGGTATGATATATGCTTTTGGAAAGTTGATCGATACCAAATCCCAATGATCAAATGAGAAACTTAGTGATCAAACCCTGAAGAAGACAGTATAGAATTGATCTTGATCTTTGGGTTGACCATGGGTCTTCCAGTATGCAGGATGTACAGGTATTGGGAATACCTGAGGGTGATGTGATCATAAACGATTGTATATCCATGACGCTGCCATTCCGAGGGAGTGATGAAACAAGTCTGGATTTTAGTGACTCCTTTCAGTAGAGAAGCAATCTGATTTTATTCCAAGTGTTGGACATTGTTCTGAATGAGATTCAGATGCAATGAGAAGATTAGATTTGCGGTCTTGATTTAATCAAGCATCTATGAGAGGTTCGTAAGATCTGGATTTGAGATAAGATCTCAATATCCAAGTCACTATACGTGGAACAATACAATCGCCATGTCCTTATCTCCAAGTATCTGCGGAGAAAGCACATTATTCTTGAAGGAGCTCAAGAATAATTCATTTGATGAATTCCATATCCAAGCAAGAAGAAATTGATGATTAAATGGAATTTAATTATCAAGCTTAATATGAATATGATTCATATTGTGAGAATGATTATCCAAGATAATTAAATGGGATTTAATTATCATGGATTAGAGAATATGGATAATACTATCCATGATATATGTGTATTATAAATATGATTTATAATACATATATATTGAAGAGAGAAAATTTATGTAAATAGCATTTGTTAATTAATAGTGTGGATTGAATTCACATTAATTAATTAATTGGAAATGTAATTTACAAATTAGTTTGGGATGTGAATGTGATTCACATATCTTCGATGGTATGATTGAAATATTCACAAATTAATTTGGAATTAATTTGGTGGATATTATTGCAATAATAGTTATTGCAATTTAATTAAGAAATAATAAGATAAATAAAAAGGAGACAAAATAACCCCTATAATTTAGGGTGGTTGGTTGACTCCCTTTTTGTTGTCACATTATCTCTTAATTTGTTAAATTAAATTATGTTGATAATGTTGCAACATATTTTAATTTAAATTAATGTTGGTTTTAACCAACAACAATCATAGCCATTGATTTTACATGGACCAAGCCTGGCCCTTGGATCCATGTGTCCCATGGATTGAGATCCATTGGATGCTAAACTAGTATAAAAGGAGGGCTACGGTAGCCTTTCCATGTTACAACATTCTTGAGTTGAAGAACTCTACTCTCTCTCTCTCTCTCTCTCTCTCATTCTCGTGGGGTCTCCCTAATATTCAAGTGGCCGTCCACTTTGTGTATTAAGAAGGAGATCATTTTTTTCTACACCTCGACGCTTGGATCTTCGTCAAAGGATTGCGGGAAGGACGCGACTCATCATCGTGCCCGCAGGCGCATTCTCCGTGGGTCGGACTTAAGATAGGAGGATCTCTACTTTGGGATCTCGCGATCACAACCATGCTTCACGAGGCATTCCTTATACTTGTGGTTAGATGAAAGATCCGAGAAGTGTTCTCGTGATCATGTGGTTTCATCTTTAGTTTTAAAAATTTTAATTTCCGCTGCATCTAGCGACTAGTGCGACTAGTTGCTCCGATTGCATACGATGCAATCGACGCGCTTCCGTGATGCACTTGAGGATTCTCAATATCCTTCAAGTGGTATCAGAGCCAGGTTGAATTAGGTTTTGGATATGATCCATAGACCTTAGACGATTTGGTTCTTGAAAGGGTTGCGAAATTTTTACTGCATTTCAATTTTCGCACCTCTGTCTAATTGATTTTTTCTATACTGTTTAAAATGTTTAAACACGAAATTTTCAATTGGATTTTGTTCCCCATTAAACAAGAAAATAATAGGACTTGAGTTTACTAAATTTGGACTTCATTTGCTCAAGATATGGTCTTTTGAATATGCCTATATTCACTGTTGCGGGAACTGCGGATTTAAACGTGATTAGTGAGATAATTACGATTTTAATACGCCTTGAAATGCGTGAATTATCACTTGGGTTCTTCAATAAATCAAATAGGAAATCTTTGGAAACTGAGTTTGCAATTTTTGGATTTAAATTGATCAAGATAAGTTAATTTTAGTGATTAGGGGTCACTGCTGGAAATTAACATTTTTGATCTTGAACCTTGTGATAAGTCATTCAATTATCATGATGAAAATTAATTATTAATTTTCTGGAATAATTAGTGATAAATATTTGTGAAATATTTAAAGAGATAATTATTTCATTGAATGACATTTGCCTAAACTACAATGATGAGATATTAGATCTTGATCATTGGTTCATCAACAAACATTGATTTCATGAAAAACCATAGTTTATCCTACAATAGTTGTAGGACAACATTTACATGAAAAACCCTTTTTTGCTTGAATAGGATTGGGGATTTGTCTAGCAAATCTCCTTATAATCAAAATTGTTTTGATTTATATTATATCATATAATTTCGGTTGAAAAACCGATGAACATCTCAAAGTACATGATGGTCTATCTGGTATTATCCTTTCCCGAGGCAGATGTGGTGCCTAGTCGGAGAGCATTGGGGTCGCGGGTTGCAACGTATGTGGTCCGTCCCACTCTCGTCGGTACTGGCCATGACAGCGGGTAGGGACTGTATAATACCGGAGACAGACAATGTGTATTTTTCTAATTATTAAAATTCGAATAATACGTACTTTGAGTATATACCTACTATTCAAGTAAAAGACATGTTTGTTGATTGATGATTGGATTAATGATTAATTTAATATGATTAAATTAATTATATCCAATAAACACTCTATCATGAATAGATGTGTATTTCCCTTGGAAGAATTAATTATGTGAATGTGATTCACGATAATTAATTATAAAATTTGAATATGAGGTGGAGGATCACATAAATGACATCCATGGTCTCCCGTCAAGGCAAAGGATTCCGTCGCCAGTTATTATGTATAGGAGACGCCTGTCCGAAGTGACAGATCCTATGTATGATTTAATTGGATCGAGTTCTTTGCTTCTCGAAAGAGTAAGGCCGTATACATAGTGACCCCAATATCGGGTCCTCATATTATTGAGGCGATATTGGATTGCGTATAGCGAGTATTAAGCATGTTGACGGTTGGTTCAATTAATGACGGGTCAACATCATCTTAGGGGTGGTGGGCCCGGGTGTTAAAGACCGAATTGGGAGATGCAAGTTGGACTTGCAAGGCGGAATGTGTTCCCGCTTCTTTTTATCCGAGTTGTAGGTTCTCATATTATTGGGATGCAACAAAGATAAGGAAGGAGATCCCAGATCTTGCTTGAGATATAATGGTAAGTATATCTCTTACATTGAAAGTGATTAAGGGAATGAACTTTCAATGTTGACAGGGTAAGACAACTTTGATATAAAAATTCCTAAATCAAAGTAAAACATATATATATATATATATATTATATATACCCTTATGCAAATTTCTTATTTCAGATAATCCTTCTTTAAACCCACTCAATGTTATACTCAATGATAACCAGTAAAATATCTTGGATTGGACTCATGATCCAGATATTGTACTTGCAATTGGACACATAATGTATGTGGTTGCAGTGTGCATGTTTCCTCAACATAATGAGGAATGACAATTAAATAAGACAATAAGACATCACCTTAGGGTTTGTATGTCTCTATGTTCTTGATCTTTCATCTAATGTACTTTAGAAGTGACATGTCGATGGTGATCGTAATTGTCGAATAATCCTTATAAAATAAAAGAAGATATTTTGGCATACATATGTGCTCTAGACATTTAATCATGAATGACATGGTTCTCTGCATTATGTAGACTGGTGGCTCTAAATAGATGATGTATTCAAAATGTTTGAATACCTACCTGAACCCAAGTCTCTAAGAGTTAAGATGTATGTAGATATGATGAATGTCATCATTCTACTATCTATACTCAAGTCATTCATGAAGCATCATGATATTCATATTGTATGAATTTAATGAAGCATATATAAATGTTGAAATGCTCTTACATTGAATTCTTTTGAATTTAACATAAGAGATCCTTAGTCTTAAGCAATGGTTGTTTATAGATTAAGAGAGTACAGTGGAAGCATGGGTCGGACCCAAGTAAGAAGGAAATTCAAAGAGTTGACCTACTTCTGTGACTTCCATATGACATCCAAAGAGTTGGATGAATGCCAATACTGCAATAAGTTGATGTGTTGATAGTATGACTATCAAATCTGTCTAAAATCCTTAGTGAAGGACTCAGATAGAGCATCAAAATAATCTACATATAATCATTGACTTTGACTTTCTTATTTCATAAGATTAAGTCTGACAATTGTATCCCAATCTTCTAGTGACATTTGCAAATTGGTTGCATATATATATTAGAAGACTAGAAATTTGATCTTAAGGTTTAATAGTCATCTGCATGGATATTGCTGTAATTGTTGCAGCAATCTCTGTTGGATAGATAGACTTCATATTCTCAGTGGGAGAGCCCTTAGTCTTAGAGAATGTCTCTATGACCTAGATATTAGAATACCCTCATTGTTTGTTTCTAAATGTTGGAAATAAACATGAATTCTGAGATAGAACTATCATAAAGAGTTATGATGGAAATATTTCAGATAGTAATCTAGCATCTAGTGGACTCCACAAAATTAGAAAATTAATGAATGGTTCATTAAGATTTCTAATACTGAAAATCAAACCTTATAAGATCAATAGGAGGATGAAGATCATTTGACAATGATCTGGCATCAAGTCTTGGACATATGTTTGCTGATGTGATCAATAGACTAGTAAGATATGAAACTTTAGAATGTCCAAAAAATTTCAAATCTTACATACTTATGAATATTGTATTCATAGTAAAATGTCCAATACACCCTTCTCTGGGAATGGTGTTAGATGTCGAGGTATTCAAGATCTCATACATATTGATGTATGTAGATCATCTATATCATAGTAAACATTATGGATATGTGATATCTATTGATGATTACGTATGATATGAGATTTCTTCTCTTCACCTGAGGAACCTCTGAAATGTTCAAAGATTTCACAATTTTGGTTTAGAACCAAAGTTTGAAGAAAGATGAAATGAATTTGATCTAACCTAGGTAGCTTGTACCTATTAGATAAAATTCAAAGAATACCTTATGGAGATATGAATATCATTTCTATCTCACTCCTCCTGATAAACCTGAACTCAATAGAGTTGTAGGGAGATACAATTGGATCATGTGTGACATGATTTGATCAATGACGAATTTTAGCATAATTATCTTTAGTTTCCAAGTATATATGTGTAGTAGAGACTACAATATATATACTGAATGAGGTTCCATGCATGTAAGCTGGAATCTGGCACTTGAGAGTGCTACTTCATTAGGAAAATAAAGCATGGTATTGGATACCTACTTTATGACCTTGAGATTCTTAAAAGATCTCATCTCTGATAATGTAATTATTGGAGGATTGAGACTCTTGAGAATCAAGATGAAAATGAAGTAAAGGAACTCATTTAATCTTGAGAAGATAATGAGGCTCCTGAAATCGGAAACTAAAAGGACAATTAAAGATGAAATATTAATACCTCTTCAAATGAGTTTGAGGATGTATTCCATGTGTCAGCCAAGTATGACAATGATCGGACTTCATGTGATGAAGCTCCTAAGGATCATGACATGGAATGATGGATATTAGCTGTAACGTCTCGGGCTTAGGTCCCCGGTCCGTTAACGGAGCATTACTGACCCCGACAACCTCTCAGGATCGGGCCCATACGGACCCGATTAACCACCCCCAAAATGCTTAAGCTGGGTTATTCGGTAGTAATCTCCTCACTTTTTTATCCCACCCGGAAATCTCATGTTTCCACGGTGTGGGACTTTTTTTGAGGGTTTTACAACCTCTCCCACTTATATTCGCAACGTCCTCGTTGCGACATGGCACATCACTTCTTTCTGGTGACAGTGGCGGCTGCATGCTCCAGGTAGCCATTTCCTCCAACCTCTTGTAGGGGCGGTTCCACCTCTCGGGTAGCTCTTTCCACTGTCAGAGGGCGTTCGGCTCTGATACCATTTGTAACGTCCTAGGCTTAGGTCCCCGATCCGTTAGCGGAGCATTACTGGCCCTAACAACCTCTTAGGATCGGGCCCATACGGACCCGATTAACCACCCCCAAAATGCTTAAGCCGGGTTATTCGGTAGTAATCTCCTCACTTTTTTATCCCACCCGGAAATCTCATGTTTCCACGGTGTGGGACTAACCCCAAACATAGTACCACATGGAAAACTCACAAAGTGTGGGTGTGGTATATAAGTGGTGGGGATTACTACTTGACAACTTGGGCTTAAGCATTTTGGGTGGTTGTCAACGGGTCCATTTGGGCCCGTATCCAACAAGTTGTCAGGGTCAGTTTTCCTCGATAACGGACCGGGGACCTAAGCCCGGGACGTTACAAATGGTATCAGAGCCAAATTCTCTCTGATAGTGGAAAGGGCTACCCGAGAGGTGGAGCCGCCCCTACAAAGAGGTTGGAGGAAATGGCTACCCGGAGCGTGCAGCCGCCACTATCACTGGGAATAAGTGATGGGCCATGTCGCAACGAGGACGTTGCGAATATAAGTGGGGGAGGTTGTAACACCCTAACCCCAAACATAGTACCACATGGAAAACTCACAAAGTGTGGGTATGGTATATAAGTGGTGGGGATTACTACTTGACAACTTGGGCTTAAGCATTTTGGGTCGTTGTCAACGGGTCCATTTGGGCCCGTACCCAACAAGTTGTCAGGGTCAGTTTTCCTCGATAACGGACCGGAGACCTAAGCTCGGGACGTTAGATTAGCAATAAAGTCTAAAGTAGACTTCATATACAAGTGTTGTATATGGACCCTCAAGGATCCACCTATAAGGGTTAGACCCATTAAGGTGTAAATGGATCTTCAAGAGAAAGGGAACCTGATGAAAAGGTAGAGACCTTCAAAGCTCGGTTCGTAGACATGAGCTACACACTGTAAGAAAAGACATTGCTTGCAATGTGACTTTCTCTTCGGTAATCGTGCTTAAACTCATCAGAATATTGCTAACCCTAACTACACAACTTGACTGTTGCATCTTCAAGATGTAATTCAAGATTGCATTCCTCTAAAGAATACCTCTTTGAGGATATTCACATGAAGTAGCCCCAGGGCTTCATGATTTTGGAAAGTAAGGTGTGAAAGCTAAAGAAATCCATCTGTGGACTCAAATAAGCTTCTTGTAGTTGGAACATAAGATTTGATGAAATTATAAATGTTATGATTTCAAATAGAATCTTGATGTACCATGTGAAGCTTAGTGGGAGTGCCATTGTGTTCATCGTGCTAAATGTAGATAATATCCTAATCATTTGGAATGATATAAGGATGATAATAAGTGTTTTATAGACTGGCTATTCCATACCTCGAGATATGATCTCAAGAATACCTCTTAGATCTTAGTTCTGAAGTTGTTCAGAAGCAAAGAGAAGAGGGTATTGGGATTGTCACATTAGTAGTACACCTTGGATATGTTCCATTTTTTTGGAAATTCCAAGAAAGGCTTCCTTCCCTTAAGATTTGGTACTGACCTATCTAAAGGGATAGCACCTCAAAGAGTTGAGGAAGTGAATGTTAGAACTGCTTGCACTTGTGCATCAATTACAAGAAGCCAAGTGTATGCTAGATGTGTATAAAAGCCAGATATCTGTCATGCAGTGGGAGTAGTAAATTGTTACTAATCCTACTATGGAGAGAAAACACTTGATTGCAGTAATAATAAAATCTTCAAAGATGACAAGGCTTTAGAGATAGTGATCTCTAAGTCTTATCTTCAAAAGCTTAAGACTTTATAGATAGAGATCTAAAAGGTCTTAACTGTGGATACCTTGAGAGATAGTGATCTCCCGTAATAAGGGTATTCTGATAAGGATTATGGAAATACTGGTTATAATGGATATTGAGAAATAGTGTCAAGCACACTATAACTGCTATGACTAGATTGAGTATTGGTTGCATTAGATGCAACATTCACATTGGATGCGAGCACTGTTACCTAGGGATATGCAAGTGCCGTAAAAGGACTTGGCGTAGTCTCGCGGGAACAGAGTGACTGATCAGCTTACCTAGCTATTTTTCTAAATAGCATATGCTTGTCACATGAGTGTGGGTTTAAATGATTAGCCCATTAATGGCTCTTTGGGCTAGTGGGAGATTGTTGGACATGTGAGCCCACGGCGAGCCATTATGCAATAAATGTTATTGCAAATATCATTCCCTGATCTGAAATGAAGAATAAATAATTTCCATAATAGGTCCCTCTGTACAATTAGGGTTATGTACCATGGCTATCTTAATGATCTTACAGTTGTTGATTCAGTTATTGAATCATAGAGGCTGGTGCTTGGATGAATATCTAAAGAGTTAGATTGAGGACTCATCAAGCACCGTCAAATGATTGTTAAGATGTGATCTCCAGCCTGAGTAGGAGATTGCAATCCTTTCTCACATAGGTTGATATCTGACCGACCTCTTGATGCAGGTCCTCTGCATAGGAATAGAGATTCGGAGGTGTCAGATTAATTAGGTCAATGAGTTGACTTAACGAGATCGAGATAACCTAATTCCTATGTTGAATGCTGTCACAACATAGGCACACATCCTCTGACCGGAGACAGATGTATTGCTATATGTCTGAGTATGTACATTTGACAGACCAATAGGTTGATGACCTAACCAAGGTCTATACACCGGCGCGTTGGTATGCATATAAGGGTATATGAGTAATACGATCTCTCAAAGGGATCATACATGTTCACAATTGAATCGGAAGACATGAGCTCACTCATGAGATATTGGGAAGAATCAAATTCCGTGCACGGTCGTCTCGCTTTGGAAGCTTGACTAAATTTGTAGGTTTGATATATACTTTTGGAAGTATATGATCAAGACCTAGGTATGATATATGCTTTTGGAAAGTATATGATCGATACCAAATCCCAATGATCAAATGAGAAACTTAGTGATCAAACCCTGAAGAAGACAGTATAGAATTGATCTTGATCTTTGGGTTGACCATGGGTCTTCCAGTATGCAGGATGTACAGGTATTGGGAATACCTGAGGGTGATGTGATCATAAACGATTGTATATCCTTGACGCCTCCATTCCGAGGGAGTCATGAAACAAGTCTGGATTTTAGTGACTCCTTTCAGTAGAGAAGCAATCTGATTTTATTCCAAGTGTTGGACATTGGTCTGAATGAGATTCAGATGCAATGAGAAGATTAGATTTGCGGTCTTGATTTAATCAAGCATCTATGAGAGGTTCGTAAGATCTGGATTTGAGATAAGATCTCAATATCCAAGTCACTATACGTGGAACAATACAATCGCCCTGTCCTTATCTCCAAGTATTTGCGGAGAAAGTACATTATTCTTGAAGGAGTTCAAGAATAATTCATTTGATGAATTCCATATCCAAGCAAGAAGAACTTGATGATTAAATGAGATTTAATTATCAAGCTTAATATGAATATGATTCATATTGTGAGAATGATTATCCAAGATAATTAAATGGGATTTAATTATCATGGATTAGAGAATATGGATAATACTATCCATGATATATGTGTATTATAAATATGATTTATAATACATATATATTGAAGAGAGAAAATTTATGTAAATAGCATTTGTTAATTAATAGTGTGGATTGAATTCACATTAATTAATTAATTGGAAATGTAATTTACAAATTAGTTTGGGATGTGAATGTGATTCACATATCTTCGATGGTATGATTGAAATATTCACAAATTAATTTGGAATTAATTTGGTGGATATTATTGCAATAATAGTTATTGCAATTTAATTAAGAAATAATAAGATAAATAAAAAGGAGACAAAATAACCCCCTATAATTTAGGGTGGTTGGTTGACTCCCTTTTTGTTGTCACATTATCTCTTAATTTGTTAAATTAAATTATGTTGATAATGTTGCAACATATTTTAATTTAAATTAATGTTGTTGGTTTTAACCAACAACAATCATAGCCATTGATTTTACATGGACCAAGCCTGGCCCTTGGATCCATGTGTCCCATGGATTGAGATCCATTGGATCCTAAACTAGTATAAAAGGAGGGCTAGGGTAGCCTTTCCATGTTACAACATTCTTGAGTTGAAGAACTCTACTCTCTCTCTCTCATTCTCATGGGGTCTCCCTAATATTCAAGTGGCCGTCCACTTTGTGTATTAGGAAGGAGATCATTTTTTTCTACGCCTCGACGCTTGGATCTTCGTCAAAGGATTGCGGGAAGGACGCGACTCATCATCGTGCCCGCAAGCACATTCTCCGTGGGTCGGACTTAAGATAGGAGGATCTCTACTTTGGGATCTCGCGATCACAACCACGCTTCAAGAGGTATTCCTTATACTTGTGGTTAGATGAAACGATCCGAGAAGTGTTCTCGTGATCATGTGGTTTCATCTTTAGTTTTAAAAATTTTAATTTCCGCTGCATCTAGCGACTAGTGCGACTAGTTGCTCCGATTGCATACGATGCGATCGACACGCTTCCGTGATGCGCTTGAGGATTCTTAATATCCTTCACTTGGTGCAACCAGTCTTTGACACAGTGGAAATGGGCATGTTACTCGTAAAAGTTTCTCCTTGCAATGCATAGAGATTTCCCAACATCACATTGTATATAACAAAATGACCATATTTTGTAAGAGTCGATATATTGTCTTTTGTAGCAAACTTGCACCCTTTCTCTTCTAGAATACCATGGGATATCAGGTTCTCCATTATGTCTCGATCATGATGAATTTGCATTGAGGTGATCATTTTCCCATTATACATCTTCTATTCGATGCCCTACAACCCTAGATTTTGAATCATTATCCATAATAACAACTCCTTCATCAACCATTCTGTACAGGGAGAACCTATGAAGATTGATTTTGACATGGTATGAGAAACCAAAATTGAGAAGCCAAACATCTTTCAAAATCCAAGCTTCTTTCCATTTGTGAGATGTATTGACTAGCATATTATATCTCAAATCTTACTTCAGATAACTTTCTTATACTGCATAAGCTTCTTTACCAAAATATTTCTTCTCTTTCTCCTTGTTTTGGAATTTCAAGCATATATCCTTCATATGCCATTTCTCTTTGCAGTATTCAACAACAACAATGCCTTTTCCCACAAACAAGTAGGGTCGGCTATTCTTTGCCTCCATTCAGATCCATCTTGGGTCAATCTTGGGTTTATATCTAAAAATTAAGATCCCTTCGTATAGTCTCATTCCAACACTTCTTGGGTTGTCCTCGCCCTCTCTTAGCTTAAAACTCGCATCTCCTAACTAGTGCATCAGCTAACCTTCTTTGCAAACGACCGAACCATCTTAAGCGATTTTCTCTTTGCAGTATTCATAAAAAAATGTCATTTTTTCTTTTCTTCATGTGACTTCTCAATCCTATTTTGTTTAGTGTATTTGCCCCTTACATGAAGCACATCGGTCTTCTTATCGCTTGATGAATAGTTTGTTAGTTCATAGTCCATCAACTATTTCAAGAAGAGGACAACTTTGCATCATCTATTGTGATTCATCCTTCTTATAAGTTAAAGTCTCCGCAAAGTATTTATATAAGGGTGTTAATGCAACAAATGCATGAGGCATGATCTTCACCTTCAATATTTTTTCGTATTTTATAACTCAGATAAGGAAGATCCAAAGACATCTAAATGATATTTAGTAAACGTACCTTATGTCATGTGAAGCTTAAAGAGATGTTGCTTGAAATGCAAACGATTGCCGGGGGTTTTCATCATGTATAGGCTCTCAAGCTTCAGCCACGTAGCCATTGTGGAGGTCTCTTTCATGACTTCGTAAAGAACATCGTTTGATGAGAAAAGTTCTATGCTTGCCTAGACTTTGTATCCATAGTTTCCTTCTCGTAAATGTTACGACCATCTTCTACAAAACACTCAACACCTTTGCATTGTCTTGTTGAATGAGGTTCGACTCCATCTTAATCATTTATAGGGATCGAACTTCTCGATTTCAAACTTCATCATCGTCATGCATACCAAATCAGATAAAAATGTTTTATTATGGTAGGCTTCAATGTAAGATGGAAGCTACAAACTAGACAAATCGTTACGGGATCCTCAAACATGTATAAGATATAATGAGAATCATAAATTTAATGCTCTGATACCAGTTTGTTGAGGAACAATCCAATCATAGATACAAGACACAAGCATTCAAACAAATAAGACAATAATTTTATGTGAAAACCCCATCGGTGTAGTAGAGAAAAAATCATTTGCAAAGAGATATCTCACTATGTAGAATACTGGAGTACATGCCATAGAAACTCATGCAGTCCTTTCTTTGACTCTGATAACCCATGCCTTATCTTGACATTGTATATATAGGGTACGTGTTTAAACATTTTTAATTATATCCTAAAAATCTGTACCCTTTAATCAGGTTGCTCAAGATTCATCTAAGAATCGCATCAGATCCTAATCGCATTGAGTTTTTAAAGAATATCTCAGTAGTTGGTAAGATGATCATTTTTCCTATCTTAAAATGAAGTGTTTTTGTTCAGGTGGAGCTCTCTACATTAGTGATACATGTGGAGGTCAGATAACACATCTAATTGTGTTGTATTTGATCATGTAACCTTCCATCCCAATCCAAATCCAGGTGAACTTCTCCAAGATGATTTCTTTATGGGGGTACATTGGTGAACGACATGATGTTGTCGAACTCGGACCAAGAGAATGGTGCAACATCCCAATCGAACCATTATTGAGGAAGAGTACCCATGACAACTTGTGGGTGTTGGTTCGAAATAGATCCAAAAACAATCACATGATGTGCTTAAAGTCAAGTTAAGTGGTCATCATCCACTTAGATTTCATACTCTTCTTGTAAACTTTGGTGTGATGGTTTTACATTCCTCCCCATGTATATTTGCAACATTCTCGATGTGGTATGGTCCAATCATTTTCTCGGTATTAGTGGTGGCTCCTTCTTGGGTAGCTTTTCTTTTTAACTCTATAGAAGCGGCTCCACCTCTTAAGTAGTCTTTTCCACTTATTAGAGGCTTGTTGTCTCAATCACCATTTGTAATCTTGCGAGCTTAGATCTGACCAATTATCAAGAAAGATTGACTTTAATAACTTATTAGATTTGGCCCCAATTGAACTCCTTGCCAACTACCCAAAATATTTAAGCCAAACTTGGTGAGTAGTCATCCTCGACATATACAATCCATTATCACCTCTAGTGCATGTATGATATTGTTGAAGGATTCGAGGAATCCTCAAGTGCATCACGGAAGCGTGATGATCGCATCTCATGCGATCGGGGCGACTAGTTGCACTAGTCGTTAGGTGCAGCAGAATTTAAAATTTTTAAATCATGAGATGAAAGCACATTATCACAAGAACATTTCTTGGATCGTTTCATCAAACCACAAAGTATTATAAATACCTCTTGAAGCGTGGTTGCGATCACTAGATCTCTAAAGCAAGAGATCCTCCTGACTCAAGTCCGATCTACGAAGATGGCACTTGCGGGCGCGATGATGGGACACGTGCTTCCTACAATCCTCAAAGAACATCCAAGCCTTGAATCTCCTGATTTCGTCCAACAAAATCCGACGTCTCCTTCTAGAGCAAGAAGCTCCAAAGAAGATGGAGATCCATGAGCAATCGAAGCGACAGCACAACGGCATAGAGGCGATTGCTATTCCCTCAAAACACAAGGTGGACGGCCACCTTAGAGTAAGAGAGAGAGAGAGATGGCAAGAATGAGAGATCAGAGAGAGAGAGAGTAGGCGTGTACAATACTTATTTTTCAAAGGGCTAGGGTTGTCCTCTTTATATACTAGTTTGGGAGTCCATGGATCACAATCCATGGCATACACAAAATGGTTGATTGATATGTGTATTTAATCAATGGCCATGATCATTGTTGTTCAAAAAGTACAACATATTAATTTATATTAAATTAAATATATATTGCATTATCATAAACATAATTTAATTCAATAAAAAATCAATAATCATAAGATAACGAGATAATAATTAAAATGACAATAATCCACCCAAAATACATGGGGCGTCACCCATGACCAAGTCATGGGTGACGCCACCTCTTGTATTTGGTAAATCATCTCCCTTTTTAATTTATATCATTATCTCTTATTTATTTACAACTTTATCCACTAAATTAATTCTAAATTAATTAATGAATATTTATTGGAAAATTATCCACTAAATTAATTCCAAATTAATTAGTGAATATTTCAATCATGCCATTGAAAATATGTGAATCATATTCACAACCCACACTAAATTGTAAATTACATTTCCAATTAATTGCTTAATGTGAATCCAATTCACATTAACAATTAACAAATGTTATTTACAAAGGTGTTCTCTCTCTGATATATTATAAATCATATTTATAATATATACACAGATATTATGGATAGTACTATCCACAATATGCATTTCCTTGATAATTAAATCCCATTTAATTATCTTGGATAATCATTCTCACAATATGAATCCTATTCATATTATTCTTGATAATTAAATCTCATTTAGTTATCAACATCTTGTTGCTTGGATACATAATTCATAAAACGAATTATTCTTGAACTCCTTCAAGAATAATGTCCTTTCTCCGTAGATACTTGGACATAAGGACATGGCAATTGTATTGTTCCACATATAGTGACTTGGATGTTGAGATCTCATCTCAAATCCAGATCTTACGTACCTCTCATAGATGCTTGATTAAATCAAGACCGCAAATCTAATCTTCTCATTGCATATGAATCTTATTCAAACCAATGTCCAACACTTGGACCAAGATCAGATTGCTTCTCTACTGAGAGGAGCCACTAAAATCCAAACCTGTTTCATCACTCCCTTGGAATGGAAGCGTCATGGTTATACAATCGTTTATGATCACATCACCCTCAGGTATTCTCAATACATGTACCTCCTGCATACTGAAAGACCTATGATTAACCTGAAGATGTAGATCAATTTTACACTGTCTTCTTCAGGGTTTGATCACCAAGTTTCTCAATCTTGGTCATTGGGAATCGGTATCGATCATATGCTTTCCCAAAGCATATATCATACATTCAAATTCTTGTCATGCTTCCAAAGCACGATGACCATGCATGGAATTTGATTGGTCCCAATACCTCATGAGTGAGCTCATGTCTTCCGGTTCACAAGTGAACATGTATGATCCCTTTGAGAGATCGTATTACTCATATGCCCTTACATGCACACCAGCGCGCCGGTATCTAGACCTTGGTTAGGTCATCAACCTATTGGTCTACCAAATGTACACACTCAGACATATAGTAATACATCTGTCTTTGATCATAGGATGTGTGCCTATGTTGTGATAGTATTCAACATAGGACTGAGGTTATCTCGATCTCGTTAAGTCAACCCTTGACCTAACTAATCTGACACCTCCGAAACTCTATTCCTATGCAGAGTACCTGCATCAAGAGGTCGGTCAGATATCAGCCTATGTAAGAAAGGATTGACATCTCCTACTCAGGATGGAGATCATCTCTTAACAATCATTTGACGGTGCTTGATGAGTCCTCAATCTAACCTTTTAGATATTCATCCAAGCATCAGCCTCTGATTCAATTATTGAATCAACAGCTGTATGATCATCAAGATGACCATGGTACATAACCCTAATTGTACAGAGGGACCTTTATGCAAATTATTTATTCTTTATTTCAGATCAGGGAATGATATGTGCAATAACATCTATTGCATAATGGCTCGATGTGGGCTCGCATGTCCAACAGTTGTACTATCATGTTACGTTAACTTTTTCACACTGATATTCATAATGTTACAGTTATGACATGATCTTGTCATTCTCTTATTAATTGTGGTCGCTCTACCTTTGGGTAGTCTTTTTATCCTAACTTTTGTAGGGACGATGGTACCCTTTTCCACCTCTAGTTAGATAGTTAGATCGAAGACACACCACTACCATGCATTACCTTAGCTCTGGGGTGGAACGAAAGGGGAGTCTCATATTTGTTTCCTTGTTAAATTATTATTGTGCACAATAAATGTGATACACCAAATATAATCTGATGTCTAATACTCACGAAGTTAGATAGCGGATTGTAAGTGGTGGGGAATACTACTCGAAAACTTGAGCTTAGAATTTTAGGTGGTATGGTCTAATTGGGGTCGAACCTAAGAAGTCATCAAGGTCATTCTTTCTCAATAATGGCTCAAGTCTAGGATCAATATATTATAAATGATATCAGAGTAGATTTCCTCTTATAGTGGAAAAAGGCTACCTCAAAGGTGGAGCCACCCTTACAAAGAGATAAGAGGAAAAGATTAGTCAAAGCATGCATGCACCTTATTACTAGGAATAAGGGATGTTTTGTATGGAATGAGAATATTGTAAATTTAAGTGGAGGAGGTTGTAATGCCCTAAACATAGTCTAGCATATGATACTTACAAAGTTGAAAGTGGTTACAAGTGATAGGGATTATCGCTTGACCACTTAGGTTTAAAAATTTTCAATGGTTGTTAAAGAGTCCAATAATCCCTTAGTTAATTTTGTTGTATTAATTGTAACACAGAGTTCTAGGCACAGTTCAAAGTTGCACAAAATCGATATTCAATTCAATGAAAATGTGGTCGGGGTGTACCTGATGCTAGGATATTGTTCCGTGGACTTATTACACGATAAGAACACATTATTAGTCTATTTTTGTTGTAGGTATTATTCTATTAATTTACTTATTTTAGGGATATTTATTTAGTATTTTATTTCAAGATTCAAGCTAAAATTGATATATGAGTTAATGAATCACATATTCATCAATTGTGAACAAGTCTTACTAGATCTAAACTTAACCCATTGTCAAGGTTAATCTTCTCGATAATGGCTAGGGTCTCAACCTGAGACTACAAATGGTATAAGTATGAGATTCCTCGAATAGTGGAAAGGAATACTCGAGTGGTGGAACTTCCCTTAAAAAGAGATAAGAGGAAAAGACCACCCGAAGCGTGCAACTGGCACTATTACTAGGAATGATAGGCAAATCACCCAAGGTTTAAAGGTTTAGTAAATATACTAGCAAGTTGATCATCTGTGTTTGTAAAGTCTAGTGAAACTTCTCCTTTTTGCACTTATTGTCTTGAAAAGTGGTGCATGATGCCAATATGTTTTACCCTTCAGTATAATACATGATTCTTAAAAAGATTGAACACAATATGTTTACTTTCTCAAACTTTAATCCAAAGTCATTTAAGGTTTATTTCATCACAATACTTGCGAACATGTACTAGATGAAGATGTATACTCAGCTTTAATTATTGGCTATAAAAGTTTGTTTCTTAAATAACCAAGAGACCAAAACAATTTCCTCGGAATTGATATTCCCCTACTTCCAGTATAATTACCACTATACAATTTTTGGTCAAGGTTTGGTGATCTAGGTTAATAAAATCCATAATTATAAGTATCTTTTAGGTATTTGAGTATATTTTTTCCTTTTTGTTAGTGTCGAGCCATACTTGAGCTCCCATTGGTGTTATCTTTCCCTTTTTAGTTTATATCTCGAATCTGTTAAGAAGATCGTGAATGCACTTCGTTTGACTTATAGAAATTCCTCACGATAGATATTAAATTTGCAAGTCTAAGAAAAAGCTGAGTTCACTGAGTCCTCCCATGAGACATTCCAAATTCTTCCTGCATTAGTAGCTCAAACATGATATCACTAACTATATTTGAACCATTAAAATACCATTTCAATTTCTAGCAAACAAGGTTAAATCTAGTTTTCCTATTTCAAAGTTAGCATATAATATAAAAGATTCCGATCTATCATATTTTGCTTTTAGTGCATGTTTTAGTCTATATATAACTTTATTCAACTTATAAACAAATTCAAAGTTATCTTATCGATAAATCCAAGTGATTGTTTAACAAAAACTTCTTTTCAGATATCCATTAAGAAAAACATTTTTTACATCTATTTGGAAGAATTTTATATCTAGGTGTGCATCATAGACTAGTAGCATCGGAATTGATTCTAATATGGCTGCATGTGCATGTGTTTCCCTAAAGTCTATACTTTCATATTGATTGCAACATTGTTCAACTAATCTATTTTTGTTATTTACTTGACCTTCCACATTTATTTATTTATTTATGTAAACTCATTTACTTCCATATTGAGGTGTTTTCAGGTTTATGTACCAATTCCTATACTTTATTTCTTGTAAGTTGGTTAAGTTCTTCTTGCATTTCAGTTATTCAAGATTCATCTTTTAATACATCACCAACATTATTAGGCTCCATTTGCAATATGTAAGCATCAGTATAAAGTTGATTTGTGTCTTGGGGTGTTTTCTGTTGAAGATTCATTCCTTAAGCAAATGTTTTATCTTAGTTATATTAACGAAGGTTTTATTTTCTTTTTCATCATCTTTAATGATATTTTCTAAACTGGATAATTATTGATTTTTCATTGAATTTTATATGCATTGTTTCGTCCACAGTTAGGGTGTTCTTATTAAAATCACATATGCATTGCTACAGTTCGAGTATCTAATGGATATGGATTCATCACTTTTAGTACGAAACTCATCTAAGTAATTTTTTATTTAGTATGAGATATTTACTTCCAAATACTTTGAAAGATTATCTTGCAGATCGTAAACAAAATAAAGTTTGTATCTAATCTTTGTGATGATTGGTTGGGTTAATGTCTTATTTAATATATAATTTACATATTAACTTGCTTCAGCCCAAAAATATTTAGGTAATATGTTTTCAATAAAAAAAAGTTATAGCACATTCTTGTAGTGTTCTGTTATTTCGTTCTGTAACTACATTTTGTTGAGGTACTCTTGGAAATGAATATTCAAGTTTCATTCCATTTTTTGCAAAACTTGATGACATTTTCATTTTCAAATTATCTCCTGTGATATGTTCGAATTTGAAGTATTTCTTCATGCTTTTCTTTTTGAACTAGTTTTAAAAAAGTATATAAAGGATTATATAATTTGATCTTTTATTTTATAAGAAGATGGTCTTAGCGAACCTAGAGTAGTTATCTACTATTGCAAGGTAATATCCATAGCCACTGAGGATTTATACTCTTGTTTGTCCAGACATATGTAAGTGGCATAGTTCTAGGGTTCTCGTAGTTGATATATGTTTTTGCTTTTGAAAAAGCGTTTATGTAGTTAGCCTAGTGAGCAAGCATCACAAGTTGTTTTTGGGTTAATTTTCTTATAGGTGATCTAGTTATTAAGTTATTCTTAATCAACTTATTCAAGTACCTAGGGTGAAGGTGACCTAGTCTTCTATATCAAAGATTAATTTCATTGTTACTTGCAACTAAACAATTATACACATCATCTTTGTTAAACTCTATAATAAATAACTTCAAAACCTTTTTCCAATTAGCAATGGTTCATTAGTATATTCATCAAGTATTTTAAAATAACCAGCTGAAAAAAACATTTATTACAAACTTGACTTACACAAAGAGGGGTATGCTTTAATTGATTAACTAAAGAGACAATATCATAAGTAGCTTTACCCTAACTAGCTTATCAAATACCTATTTATGTTATGTACCTTACGGCTGTTCCAAAAGGTGATTGATCCTCCGTGTTTGTGTTCAAAGGTGATAAATAGTTTCTTGTCTCCTATCATATGTTTGGACCATCATGAATCGATGATCCATCAGCTTCCTCTATCTTCGTCCTACAACAGGTGAGGCTAGCATCATTCTTGATCTAATAAGTTTTAATGCCTTAGTCCAATTTGAGATAGAGGGCTAATCCATTTTATGTGATCTACTTTATATCCACCTACATCTTTTAAGAAAATTTTTTGGAGCCTATATTTTAGGTCCACGGTGGTTAGACTTTTCCTCCCATTTGACTAAGTAACTTGCATTTAGATAATGAATCACTAGTAATCCTAAACATTTTATCACGGAGATTTCTATTAACCAGATAATTTATCCAACAAGATCATTTGCAAGTTTATCACGGTTTAATTTAAAACTATTAATTTCATTTTCAAGAAACTATATCTTTTCTTTAAGGCAGAATAAATTATTATCGAACAATTCTTTCTCGAGATCTAGTCATTCTACTTCTATAACCAATGTCTTATTTTCTAATTTTGACTTTTTAAGAGAGCTAAAAACTCCATTAAAAGCAACTAAAAATCATCTTAAGATTCTTGGGTTACCCTGTCTTATAGATCCATAAGTCTAAGATATGATGATTCTTCATTACTTGAGTTTAAATCAGAATCACTTAAATTTGAGTCGCTCTGTGTTGCTTGCAATACTTTTTTTGTGTGATTCTTCTTGAATTTCTTGGATCGCTCCTTGTTCAGCTTCTCTTGCTTTAGTTCAGGACAATCCCTTCTCAGATTTCTCTTCGTTTTGCATTCAAAGTGTGTTGGTGCATCTTCTTTGTCTTCTCTCTTTGACTTGAACTTTCTTTAATTACTCGTAAATTTTTTGAATTTTATAGCAAGCAGAGCAATATTTATCATTTAATTCTTCACTGGATGAGTCTTGAGTACTTAACTTGGAGAGTGATTTCTTCTTTTTAACTTCATAGGCCATCAAGTTTCATGAGGTTGTCCATTGCAATATCTTTTACAGAAATAGCTTCCTCTATAACCGCAACTTTTAGTTCTCATTCTTGTGATAGGGAATTAACCACTTTTCTTTCTAATTCTCTTGTTATGAAGTTCTTACCCAAGGCTTTCAAGTTGTTTACAATCGTTGTGAACTTTGTGTACATGTCATTGATGGGCTCTCCTTTCTTCATCTCAAAGTTCTATATTCTCTAGTAAGCATTGTGACTTTTGAATTTTTTAACTTTACACGTACCTTCATACTTGACTTGGAGTTCTTTTCAAATCCCGTTCACAATCTTAGTTTGGGAGGCAAGATCATACTCGTGATGAAGTTGTTATTCATCTATATTATACTAAAACATTGTCCTTAATTGGTGAGAAAAAAACACATAAAGTAGAAAATAACATAACTAACATCGGTAACATAAATGTACTGATTGTATGGTATTAAGTTGTAAAATAAGTCCAATAAATAAATAAAGTATGCAAATAATAAGTTGAAAATTTCATATAGTCAATTGTATATAATGTACAATCTTACCATATTTTTATGGGATTTATATACCACAAACTCTATAAACTTTGTCAATTACCAGCTCGCCTCTATGTTCTTTGTAATTATCACAAAACCCTTATAAACTTGCTTCTTTTAGCATAACAACACATGCCTTTAATCTGACTCTTCTTAAGTTAATTTGATCGACTAAACGTTGAGTTAATCAAATCACACCAAAATCCAAGATTGGATTTTCCTTCCATGTCTCTCCTTCCTTTTCTCCCCCTTCTTCCACTTCCTCTCCATTCCAGTCAACCCAAAGTCGACAAATGCCATGCAGATATGTTCACTTGGGGGTGGTCGTGAGGCTGGCGCAAGGCAGAACCGAGGATGTGGAGGAAACTAGGGGAAGGAGATGAAGAGGAAGTGAGGGAGGAGGAGGTGGTGTAGAAAACTTATTCGTCGTATGCTTCAGTCCATCAATGCAAGTTAGGGTTGGGCATTGGGTTGGACCGGCCCGACCAGGCCCAAAACCTGGCCCACATAACCCAACCCAAACCCGAACCCGGAATTTAGTGAGCGGTTGTGGACCTCAAAATGTGCCCATATTGATGTCGATTTTGGGCCTGGGAAGGTCCAACCCTGCAAGCCCGATAGCCTGACCTATACGATATAATTATATCCATTGTATTCAGGTTTGCTCCAAATACCATGTTTGAGTTTAGAATAAATATTTAGACTCATTAATAATCATATCCATTAGCGTGGATTGAGGACATTATTACATTTATATGCAAGATTATTATATTAATATGCAAGAATGGAATTTGTGTCATCAAGTGTTAGAGCATATACAACTGTAAATAAACAATCTGTATTGGGTCATAGTGCCCGCGTCTACAATAAAATATGTAATGTTGAATTGAATGGTGGTTTAAATCGCCATATTTTTTACCACATTTCAATTTTCAGCATACAACTAGTGTTAGAATCACGAATGAATTGGCGTTCTTAAAGTATTAAACATACACACATGCATAAGAAACAACCAGATAAATGCAAAAAGAGCAGAATACGTGATATTGATGTACATAGGTGTTAAATTGAGTGTGAATGAAAGCATTCCAATTCCATTAGTAGTTGTAAAATGATGAGATCATTCTAAAGTTAAGCAGAAAAATCAGATCTCTTGCTATATGTATCCTCATAGCTGTCACTTAGAAATGCCGATCATATTCACAACATATTTGCCATCCAAAAGGGATTGGTGGCGCAGCTTGTTGCCTGTCTCCCAACTGTTCCTTTGTAATATGTATTTTTTTGGTTTTAGAGGAGATTAGTGTTGAACTGCTTTCTCTTCTTGATTTGCAATGTAGTTAACATGACGACGCTAAGACAACAATCTTAGTTTTATTCACCTCAAGAGGAGAACATATTATGTAAACAGTCCTGCCAAGAGTTCTAAAATGCCACAATGGCATCGCAACGGATGGAACTTCTCGTGTAAAGTTAATAAATTTAAGATTCTACAAATATCATTATTGTAGAAAATATATACACTATTAATTTAAAAATTAAAGTATATACTCTCATTTTTAACGCACGAGAACGAGAGAAAACAAGTGCATATGTCACTACAGGGTGGCGGTGTTGTATTAAAAAATTGTATTTAGGTTTTAATTGGAAAACCTATGTAATTACAATTGGAATTAATTTGGTTTCAATTTGGAAATCAAATGGTTTGGAGGGAAAGTTGGGAATTCCCAAATTTGAAACATGGATGAGTTTGGGTTAAAGTTTAGTACCATACCTTAGAGATCTAAACTTTTGGTGGACTTATATATGAGTCCGCACCTCAAACTCTTGTAGCAATAGTAGAGAGGAGGAATGGAGGACCACACATGCGCGCGCGCTCCGCTCCGTCTCCGACAGCGGCTCGGGCTCGGGCTCGGGCTCGGACTCGGGAGAGTCAATTCGGATCTGGATACTTTTGCTGCGGGTTTCATTTGGCTGTTCGATTAAATTAATCAGACGGATTAATTTGATTTCGATCACATTGGGAATCAGACTTGATCCAAACGGCTCGACTTAGCCGCGGTTTTGGAGTTCGAAAGGACACGCCAATTGAGGGACATTTTCGGAAACCGAAGGAACCTCGTGTTAGGGCACGCGAGCTTCTCTTTTTATAACCCCCACCCCGATGCCGCTTTTCTTCACTCGCAAGAAAAACCCGTCGTCACTCTTGTTCTCTCTTTTTCGCGCCTGCGACCTTGTTTCTTCTCGACTGCAAGTTCTCGGAGGTGCTTTCGAGGACGGTCTCGTCGGTGTGCGCGGGCGACGACCGTGAACCGTCGTATCCTGGGAGCGGATCGTCAGTACCCTATGCACCGGTATTGTGGGGGCGAAATCCTCTCTAAGGACAGTCTATTTCATTGGCGCTTCGGTGATCTCTGATCTAATCTTTTTATTCATTTGCCTACTGCAATTTGTTTATTGCTTACCCTTTTTCTGGATCACGCCCGTTTATTTATTTCCGTGTGGTTAATCGGTTCATGTTTGCTTATTGTAATCAGATAATGGATTGGATTTGCACATTATTAATCTTAATAATCTGTAATATTAATCTGTCAATCTATTGAAATCCGTATGATTATTGTTTAATATGTTCATGGTTGGTCCTATTTACAACAATCTTAGAGAGGATTTCGGGAACCATTTATAAAATCATATCGGAAACGATGTTCAAATCGAGGGTAGATATGACGGGTATGCCTGAAAAGTTCGGTGGACAGAACTTTAAGCGTTGGCAACAACGCATGAAGATCTGGTTAACCACCATAGGGTTAATCTCGATGCTTGAAACCGACTGTCCTACAGTAGAGATGGAAAATCCCTCACCTGATAGCCAGAAGACGCAATCTGCGTGGAAGGAACGCGACCGTATAGGTCATGGTTGCATCTTGTTGGCTATTTCCAACACGTTGTTTGACGTGTACTGTTCATCCACGCAGACTGCGAAGGGGCTATGGGAAGATTTGGATCGAAATTATAATACCGAAAATCTCGGTATTGAGAAATACTCCGTGGCCAAGTTTTTAAAGTTTTCCATGGCCGAGGGGAAGTCTGATCTGAACAGGCACACGATTTTTTACTCCTGCTCCATGGTTTACAGGATGCCAAAATGAAACTTCCAGAGAAGTTTCAGGTCATGTGCATCATAGAAAATTCTCCAAGTCGTGGGAAGGTTTCGGTATGACCCTGAAACACAGAAAGGAGAAAATTTCTGTGGATGACTTGATGGTGGCAATTGCCATAGAGGAGGAACACATGAAACAAAAACCTGGGCTTCCTGTTGATATTCAGGCTAAGGTCAATTTCATGACCTTGAAGGGCAAGGATACGAAGGGAAAGGATCCTAGTAATAATAAAATGAAACCAAAGGGCAAGATCCAGAAAAAGGTAAAGAATAAACCATGTTGGCACTGTAATCAGGTTGGCCATTGGAAGAAGGACTATCCGTCATTGAAGGCTCAACCTAAGGCTGCAGACGGGAGTCCACAAGTGAATATGATCACTATGGGACTCGGGGCTAGCGAGGGGTATGTCTCTGTAAAACCTGAACTATACCATATCCATGATCCAAATGAGTGGCTTGTGGATATGGGAGCCAATGTAAATATCTATTCTGACAGAGTTTTGTTTTCTTCTTATCAGACATGCGATGGTGGGACTGTGAAGATGGGGAACGATTATGCAGCCAGGGTACTAGGGTCGAGACAAGTCAACTTGAGGTTCTCCTCTGGACGTGTCTGGACGTTGCACAGGGTGCTGCATGTTCCTGACATCAAGAAGAATGTTTTATCTGGCTCTATCTTAGTTAGAAATGGTTTTGAATTAAACTTTAAATGTAATAAAGTTGTTATTCTGAGACATGGCATTTTTTATGGAAAATGCTATTTGGCTGATTTTGATTTGTTGTTTAGAATTAGATGTGATTCAGTAAACATTAATGAGCTGAATGTTTTGAGTTCTGAATGTTATAGTTCTGTGTCTCATGTTGTGAATAATCTAGAATCTTGTGATCTTTGGCATGGTAGATTGAGACATGTAAACTTAAATTCAATTAAAAGGATGATGAATTTAGAGTTGATCCCTAAACACGCTATTGATAAAAACTCAAAAATGTGAAATTTGTGTGCAAGATAAGATACCTAGGAAGTCTTTTCAGTCTGTCTGTAGAGATAGTGAGATCTTGGATCTAGTGCATACAGATATCTGTGAGTTTAATAGTGTGTTGACCCGAGACAATAAGAAATACTTTATCACTTTATAGATGATGGCAATAGATACTGCTATGTATATCTAATGAAAACCAAGGATGAAGCCTTAGAGAAATTTCTTATATTTAAGAATGAGGCTGAGACACAAACAGGAAAAGTGCTTAAACGCCTTAGGTAGATAGAGGAGGTGAATATACATCTAACTTATTTGATGAACAATGCAAATCTTTTGGCATAGTTCATGAAGTTACGGCCCCATATTCGCCGCAATAAAATGGGATAGCAGAACGGAAAAATAAAACCTTAACGGACATGATCAATGCTCTCCTACAGAGTTCTGGACTTCTAACCTATATGTAGGGAGAAGCCTTGGCTTGACATATTCTGAATAGAGTTCCTCCAAGACATATGGAAAAGTGTCCCTTTGAACTTTGGAGAAATAGGAAATCGAGTTTAAGATATCTCAAAGTGTAGGGCTGTCTCGTTAAGGTTTTAGTCCCAGAACACGAGAGAAAGAAACTTGGTCCTAAAACTGTTGATGCGGTCTTCTTAGGTTACTTGGAAAATAGCTATGCATATAGGTTCTTGGTAATTCGGTCCGAGATACCGAGCATAGATGTCAACACTATTGTTGAACTCCGTGATGCTACCTTCTTTGAGGATGTCTTCCCATTGAAGATCGGGATTCCTCAGAATCTGACCATTGAGGGTGCCTCTACATCAGGATCTATTCCAGATCAAGTGGAAAGGATAACGAATGTGGGGGTTGAGACTCAACCTGAACCCAATGATCTTTCTGAAGAGATTGAGCCAAGGAGGAGTAAAAGACCTCGGATAGCCAAGGATCTGGGTAGCGACTTCGTTGTCTACCAGATCGAGGGTGATCTACCAAGTTACAAGGAAGCTATGGCTTCGTCTGAAGCAAAACAATGGAAGGAAGCCATCAAATCTGAGATGGATTCCATTATAGCCAAAGGAATTTGGGAATTGGTTGATTTACCCAAAGGGTGCACTACCATTGGGTGCAAGTGGGTGTTTAAGAGAAAGCTTAGACCTGACGGATCAATTGAAAAGTATAAAGCTAGATTAGTTGCCAAGGGCTTTAGACAAAAGGAAGGTATCGATTACTTTGATACCTATTCCCCTGTGACTAGGATGACCACAATCCGGATGCTCAAAGCATTGGCATCTGTATATGATCTCTCTATCCACCAGATGGATGTGAAGATCGCTTTCTTGCATGGGGATCTTGAGGAAGAGATCTGTATGGATCAACCTGATGGGCTTGTGACTCCTGGGAATGAGGGAAAGGTTTGCAAGCTTGTCAAATCCCTTTACGGATTAAAACAAGCACCAAAGTAGTGGCATGAAAAATTTGACAAGACTATTTTGTCATGTGGCTTTAAGGTTCATGAATCCGATAAGTGTCTATTCCAAGGTGAAAGGTGATGAGTGTATTGTCTTGTGCCTATATGTTGATGATATATTGTTGTTCGGATCACATATCAGGATTATTAATGAGACTAAGGCATTCTTAAGTAGCAATTTTGAGATGAAGGACATGGGTCTCAAACTTACAAGGTCAGTTGATGGGATTGTAGTTTCTCAATCTCACTATGTTGAGAAAGTACTTGAGAAATTTGGATATCAAGATTGCAAGGCAGTAAGAACTCCTTTTGATTCATCCAAAACGTTGTTTAAGAATAAAAGTGGAGTACCTGTAGCTCAGCTAAGGTATTCACAAGGGATAGGAAGTTTAATGTATCTTGCAAATTACACGAGACCTGATATTTCATTCTCGGTTGCAAAGCTGAGTAGATACACTAGCTGTCCTGACCGTACTCACTGGGAGGCTCTTGATCGAGTACTGAAGTACTTGAAGGGAACTATTTCCCTTAGTTTGCATTATGGTAGACATCCTTCTGTACTAGAAGGATACAATGATGCAAGTTGGATAGGGAAAATAGAGGAGTCTGGGGGTAATGTTGTTACAGGGTATGTATTTACCCTTGGAGGCGGTGCAGTCTCCTGGAGATCTGTAAAACAGACCATTTTAGCTCGATCCACTTTTGAGGCCGAGATGTGTGCTTTGGACACCACTAGAATTGAGGCTGAATGGTCAAGGGAACTTCTGTGTGAAATTCCCATGGTAGGTCAGCATGTTCCTGCGATCTCGGTACATTATGATAATATGACCACAATTGCCAAGATCAAGAGTTCAAAGTTCAATCAGAAAACAAGGAGACACATACAAATCAGACTTAAGACGTTAAGGGATTTGGTGTCTCGAGGAGTGTTGGTTGTGGATTTTGTTGGATCCAAAGACAACACGGTAGATCCATTGACTAAGGGACTTGATAGATCTTTAGTCCTAAAGTCTAAGCTTGGGATGGGACTGAGACCCATTGGGAGTTCCTCCACAGTGGCAACCAAACATACTGAGTGGAGATCCCACAAAGTAGGTTCAATGTGGTAATAACAAGCTGTTTGAAGAACTGGTTGACACTCTAATTTTAATGCGTAAGCATGATTTAGGAAGAGCGTAGTCTCTGAATGGGCTCAAGCCTTTGGGCAGGATGTTAGCAGTGCATCCTTGGAGAACGCCACCTATGTGAGTGTTACTATGAGCCGCAGTTAAAGGAAGAGGGTCTTTCCTGAATACACTCATGAAACAGGATAAGGGTGCATGGCCTTTAAGAGCACCAACCCTGAAGATTGCACCAAGAACAACACTTTGTTGTTTCTACCGTATACTTTAACACTAAGGTCTGAAGTTCAAGACGTAGTTCACTTCGTTCCTATTAAAGTGAAAGTAGTAAACTCAAATAGAGGTTCAAACCGGAAGGTACCTTTACTGAAAGGAAAGTGTGGGCAACCGAAAGAAGTTTCTTAAATCATTTTGAATCTCTTTTTCAAATTGATGAATTCGTGGAGGATTGTTGTATAAAAAAATTGTATTTAAGTTTTAATTGGAAAACCTATGTAATTACAATTGGAATTAATTTGGTTTCAATTTGGAAAACAAATGGTTTGGAGGGAAAGTTGGGAATTCCCAAATTTGAAACATGGATGAGTTTGGGTTGAAGTTTAGTACCATACCTTAGAGATCTAAACTTCTGGTGGACTTATATATGAGTCCACACCTCAAGCTCTTGTAGCAATAGTAGAGAGGAGGAATGGAGGACCACACATGCACGCGTGCGCGCTCCGCTCCACTCCGTCTCCGGCTCCGGCTCCGGCTCGAGAGAGTAAATTCGGATCTCGGATCTCGATACTTTTGTTGCGAGTTTCATTTGGTTGTTCGATTAAATTAATCATACGGATTAATTTGATTTCGATCACATTGGGAATCGGACTTGATCCAAACGGCTCGACTTAGCCGCGGTTTTGGAATTCGAAAGGGCACGCCAATTGAGGGGCGTTTTCGGAAACCAAAGGGACTACACGCTAGGCACGCGAGCTTCTCTTTTTATAACCCCCACACCGACGCCGCTTTTCTTCACTTGCAAGAAAAACCCGCCGTCACTCTTGTTCTCTCTTTTTCGCGCCTGCGACCCTGTTTCTTCTCGCTGCAAGTTCTCGGAGGTGCTTTCGAGGACGGTCTCGTCGGTGTGCGCAGACGACGACCGTGAACCGTCGTATCATGGGAGCGGATCGCCAGTACCCTACGCACCGGTATTGTGGGGGCGAAATCCTTTCAAATATTTTAATATTTTATGAATTTTGGGGAATTTTTTCTTTTTTTTTATTTTAAAAATTAGAAAAGGTAAAACGGGAAATTTTTAAAATATGGGCGAATTGATTTGAGAATTAAAAATAGCAATAAGGCTCAAAATTTCTCAAACTCAAATTTATTATATGCTAATATCTATAAATAGAAATTTGGGATAGAAACTACTATTTTTGGATTTTTTTTTCTTTAGAATACTTTTTTTAGGGTTAGCAAGGTTTGCTAATTTTAAGAGTTTCTTTTGATTTTTTGTGATTTTTGGTCTAGAATTATAAATAGGCTAATAAAAAGTGGGGAATTTTTGGAATTTTTCAAAAGGGTTTTATATTTTTTGTATTTTCTAAGTTAAATAGGGACTACAATAGATCTTATTGCTTTTTAATAAATGATAAATGCATGCAAAATTGAAAATAAAAATTATAGCATGAACAAGCAGGCAATCATGCACATAGACCTATTTTCCGCAATTTTTAGAGTACTTGAGATATTTTTGGAAAAAATGCATAAACAAAATCAAATCAAGTTGTATGGACATATTTGCAATAAAATATTCCAAGGAAATACGTGCAAAATGACCAGAAATTTAACATTGTAACTTGATTTCAATAGATCAAATATTAAATACAATAATCGCAATGGTGCGCCTACAAATGTCCCTTCACGTGGGGGTCTATGTGAGATGACCTGCCACTAGACTTAAATGCAATAACAGAAAGTTCTAGGGGGTACATGCAAATATCCCACAAAGTTTTCAACTAAATTAAATATTTACAGCAATGTTTACAAAATACCAAAAATACGGACGGGGTATTTGCAAATTTTACTACTTATCATTCTTTGATCTAGATGATGTGCTTCTGCCACGTGTATGATCTGGCGGTTTCCCTTACACACCCCTTCGAAGAGAAGCAACAAGCCATATTAGATCTGGACCATGTTCTTGATCGGACGGCTTGGAAGGGTGTGCGAAGAACAACTAAAGAATTGATGGCTGGTGAGCTTTAATTCGATGTTCTTCTTACTCCGGGGACGGATGTACTTTCTGACAGGCCCAACAGCTTGTTGGGCTTCCTCCGCATGCAACAATGGTCTCCGACGATGATGAGGGTGGTCGTGGGGCTCAGATGACTCCAGATGACCTAGAGCTATTCCAGGTGCTCGATAGGATTCCAGAGGCCTTCTTGGCATTGCGGACCTGCACCAAAATGGTCCTTGGTTTGAGGGATATGTCCTCGAGCGAATGGTTAGACAAAAAAGGATCGGGGGTGGAATGAAGATGATGCTCGGTGAAGGGTAGTGGAGGGATCTTCGACTCCCAGATCCACGATGGATCCGGGGTGGACAAGATAGGGAATTAATGGAGAACGTGATATGGAGTGAGATGGGATGAAAATGAAAGCGATCAGAAAGTCGGATTACAGTGAATTACCTTGGAGCTCAAGCTCCAAGGATTTGGGGGTTTTCTAAATTAGACCTAAAGATGCTATTAAAACAGAAATTAGATGCGAGAATCAAAATCTAAGCTATAGAGTTACCTATGAACAATAAAGAGAGGCCTTGACGTGGCTTGATAGGCAAGGAAGCTAAACCAGCACGAGAGCTCCTCCGACGATTGTGGATCCCCTCCTCCCCGACTCCTCCTCACTGCAGCTCCTTTAAATCCGAAGTTATCACCTAGGGAGATGGAATGTAATGGAACTAAGGGGATAAGACTCGATAAAGAGAGATCAAACTCGAGAAGGAAGAGGAGGAGTCATATTTACAAACAGAGCAAGGAGGCGGATTGACCGACGAATATCTGAGAATCGAGGGTTGTACAATGATCGATGGTAGGTTTGCATGGAAGATTAGGTCGATTAGAGTGATTAAACACCCGAGAAAAGGGGGAGCAGATGGGGGTTCCATCGTTTGACACGCCTGGAAGATGGAGGGTAGTTGGCCGGGGGTCAATCGAAGGAGCCCTCTGGTTGGTCCACGTGGACCAACCAGGAAAACCCATTACCAAAACCCTTATAAATTCGGAAATAACGTGGACTAATCAGAAAAATCCATTACAAAAAAACCTTATAAATTTGGAATTAATTAATTAATTAATTAAATTTTTATTAAACACGAAAGACGTTTGTAATTTAATGTAGTAATTTATATATTTTTATTTATTTTTTCGATGATTTTTATTATAAGTTAATATTTACATTAAAAAACAAGTATAAATACATGTATTTTGGTAATTTTATTTTTATTTTGTATTATATATATTATTTTGTGCAGGTACCATATTTTTTATTTTTTAATACATATTTAGGTATTTTATTTTATTTAATTATGTATTTATACATTATAGGTATATACAAGTATATTTTACCTATGTATGTAAATGCATTATTTATTTTGATTTTATTTTAATGGTTTTATTTTATTATAATTACATATATGTTTCAAATAATATTTACAATTTTATAAAAATAAAAGAATTTGAAAAATATAAAGAATAAATATATTGAATAAAATATACATGTATAACCTAAATTTTGCATCTTAAATTCAAATTAAATGAAATCACCTTCGTTAAATAGATTATTAAAAGCTATATATAATTAAAATGATTTTGATCTATTTTGATATTGTATGGAGAGAATATGGGTCTGTGAAGATTTTATTTTGTCTTTTTACTTTATGTATCCTAGGCATACTGTGCATTATTTTTATACGAACATAATTTTGTATTTTTCTTTGCATTTTCATCTACAATATTCTTGTAGAAAGTTTATTTATTTGAGGTATAAGTATTAAAGAATAAAATAAGATCACAAAAAGTTAATCATAGATGTATTAAAATTAGGGTTTTTATGCCTTTTATGTATAATTCATCTGCACTATCTCACCCTTTTTTATTCCTTGTCGACCAGGTCAGCATGATGACTGGGTCTCATGGTCTAGGGTCACTCAACGCCTATGATATTTCATTTTTTCCTTTTCTTCATTTATTCTTTTATTTTAGAATTAATTATAATAAATATACTATTTTTTATGCAGTAGTTTATACAATTTATACAATATTTATTTTTATAATTTAATGATATATACATGCATTTAGCTAGGGTTTTAAGATCAAAATGAAAGAATAAAGGCAATGAAATGAATATTTATCAGATATAGGTAATTATATAAATAGAATACACCTTTTATATTAATGATGAAGCATTGTTTCATCATCTTTATTCTATCATTTTGGCCTTAAAAACCCTAGTAAATGCGTGTAAATACCCTTAATTTAGGTATTTTATCATTCATGCATCATTATATAAATAATGTATAAAATACAGCTTTTAATGCCAAAATTATAGAATAAATAAAACTAAAGAATAAGAATAAAATACTGAAAATATTTTATGACCCTAAACCTCGAGACCTAGGCATCTCGATGACTAAGTCAACGAGAAATAAAGTTGGGGGAGATAAGAGCCAAAATCAAATAAAAATTCTCTTTATTTAATTCATTTTCATTCATTTGGGACCTATTTTTAGTTCCACTTTTTATGCCTCAAATAAAAAAACTTTGAACATGAAAGTTGTAGATAATAAAATATAGAATAATATAAAATTAATTTCATATAAAAATAATATATAGATAGAAAATTATGATCTGAATAAAATTCCAAAATCCCAACTTCCTAGACCCATATCTCTCAAATAAAAACTTAAAATATATCAAAACCTTTAATTGTATATAACTTTTAGTAAACTATTTAATGAAGGTTTCATATTTTTTGGAGTTATCAAGTGAAAGTTAGGTTTTGGACCCCCATTGTATAGTTATACCGATTAAAAATATTCATTTTATTTATTATTCATTTTATATTTTTATAATTTTATAAATATTATTTATAATATATTTACTTATTAAAATTGTAATAAAACACTAAATAAAGTACTAAAATAAAATATGTATATACATAGGTAAAATACCTATATCTATACTTATACAAATAATATACTAATTTATTTAAGTATATATATTTTATCAAAAAAATAAAACAAAAATATATTTATGTATATAAAAATAAGTTATAATTATATAAAATAATAAAATAAATAATAAAATCAAAAATACAAACTAAAAGATATAAAAACATATATGAATATATCTATAATAGAACCCTGAAAACTAACGTGTAATTCTAAACTTCAAAAAATAAATAAAAATCAAAATATTTATAATATAATTCGATAAAAATGGTTATTAATTCTTTTCATTTTTTAAATAATTTGCAGGCGGTTTTTCCTTGTTGGTCCACGTGGACCAACCAAGTGGCTCGGACGGTTGACCGCGGGTCAACAGTCTAACCCCCCCCCCCATCCCCCCCCCCCCCCCCCCCGCGCGTCTGACACCTCGGTTGACATCTCTTTTTGCTAATTTTTACAAGCTGAATCCTTCATTATTTCAGGTTGCTTCCTTCGCATCTTTTGTTGCTCGATTATTGTAGATACACACCCTTAGCTCTCCTCGGGTTGAGGATCATTGATTTGTTGGATCTCCCTCTATCTTCAACCCGTCCCACTCTTTTGTATAAAATAATGCCTCCGTCAAACTTCCCTTTTTGATCGCTCTTCCACCCTCAAACCCTAAACCCAGGTATTCAAAGACCCTCCTGGTGACAACAAGAGTCATTCATACCTTTAGGGGCCGGCGTGGGTGTCGAATCGAGCCGGTCCACCTTCTCCGTCGGATCGCCGCCGCTAAGAGTCTCTTCTCGATTATTCAGTCGATGAGGCTCTATTTTTTCTGGTTTCTTGGAGTAGATTTAATCCTAGGTACATATTGAACATTTATTCTATCTTTTAATTACGCATTTTAGCCGTAAATCATATCTTCGACCTTCACCAGTGCTTGCTCCGGTGAACATCGTTCAATGTGCTCTGCCTGTATCTGCCGCACCCAACCACATAACCTTTCCCTGACTCTTCTTCCACGCACCAATCCCCTCCACTCACTCAAACTCTCACTGAATCTGAAGTTTAATCCCGCCTCCTCCGTCGCTCATTGGAGGGACTCCACTCGTGTCCCCTAGTGCTCGTTGCACTCCCAGGAGATTCTCAAAGCTCCTCTTTTTTGTGCTAACCATCTCCTGCAGGAAACAGTAGTAAAAGGGGTTCTCTTTGAAGCCCATCGAGCAGCAGGTCGAAGCTCTAGGTACTGGTCTCGTGGAGGACTCCTTGAGCGTCCATGCCATTTTGATGGAGTCCAACCGCTGAGGAAGCGTCTCTCGATCATTCTGAAGCCCTCAGCACCCGGTGAATCGACTAGATTTGCGAGTTTTTGTGAATCAAAGCGAAGGTGGGGCATTGTTCTTCGTTGTTCGCGAGGAACAGCACTCGTCGGATTGAGTGCGCAAGCACAATTTTCACATATACCATAGGATCAAATTCCCCCCGAGCATTGGATCACCCCCGTACGTTCTAATCCGGGACATCGGGAGTGAAGCGTCATCGCGCACTGCGACGTCAACACGTGTAAGTGGAGCCATCTCAACCATCCGCCAATGCCCCTGATGTGGGTATTTTGCATTCGCACCCATGCAAGTTCTGTTATTTCTTTATTAACATAAAAACTTTCCTAGGTTGTGGTATTTTATTATGTAAGTTTGCAAAAGAACCCTACATTCAGTCTATTTACATAGTCCTTATCCACGTAGGCCGATAAGATCAGGTTAAAATGCTACTAAGCCCATGAGGCATTGGTGATTTGATGTTGGGTATAATATTTTGAATATTCAGGTATAATTTTTTTGTAAAATTTGTGTACCCCTGTACTTTCTATCATTTATATAAATGTCCTCGCTAGCGTAGCTCACGCGCCCGTGCACGTGGGCTTAGCATTTTTGCAAAGAGGCCCTCGCATGTATCATATTTTGTATTTGGTCCAGAAATTTGAATATTGCGTTAAACATTTTTGTAGAAATTGGGCTTTGCCCTTGGACTTCCGGATATTTACATATATGCCCTTATCAGTGGTGTAGTTTCCTTTTGTTGACTCTATTTATTTTAAATAGCCATTAAATTCTAAAAATTCTAAAAAAATAGTTGTAGCTTTCTGATTGCACTTGCATTCACGTACATAATTTATTTTTTTTCATTTTGAAGCATTTTATCATTTATAAAAAAAATCAAAAACATCACTTTTTATCCCTGTTTGCACTATAAAATATATAAAAATTATATAATCATTTTGAATAATTCCCAAAAAATATATTTTGTGTATTTAAATATTTTAAATCTCCGAACCAAGAATTGCTAAAAAATATAAAAGAAAACTCAAAAAATAGAAAAAAAATAAAAACTTAATAAAAATATATAAAATCATAAAAACTCCAAAAAAACTATTTTATGTTTCTTAATTTTTTTCTATATTATTAGTTTTATATAAATTGAATTTGGAGATATTTTGATTTTGTTTGATATTTTTAATAGCATTTATTTTATCCCTTTTTTAGGGTATTTTTGACCTTAAAAATATATAAAAATTAGAAAAAGTTATTTAAAAATAAAAAAAGTAAAAAAATACCTAAAATCCAAAAATATTTTACTTCTTTTATTATTATTATTTTTGTTAACTTTAATATGCACTATAGCCTATAATATATATACATCCTATATATAGCTCTATATATATTTGTTAAAAGAAAAGGAATTAAAAATATGAAATATAAAAGGAAAATACAAAAATAGAAAATTAAAAATCAAAATATTAAAATAAAAAATAAAAAAAATAAAAAAAAATAAAAAAACCCACCCGAATTACTTGGCTAAATGTTTGAGACATAATTGATGCTTTGATTTCTATCTTGGTTGCTATATTTCTTTGCTTCTTGTGTTCAACCCCTACTTGCTTGCCATTATACATTCTTAGTAGGGTAAAAAATTAGCTCTTGCTCTTAATTGCTTTATTACATGTGTGGATTAATTGATCATCTTCAGGTAGAATCTTCCTCCTTTTTCTCCTTCTCTCTCCCTCTTCTCTCAATCCCTTATTTCTATCCATTTCCCATGTTCCATATTTGCCGCCCCATTTCATTCCTTGTCCTTCCATCTCCACCATCTCATCCCTCCACACCCTCGTCTGCCAACTCCACCGCACACCGACCACACTCCAACCTTGCTCGAACGTTGCTCCACCGTCATGCGACCACCTCCACAGTGGACACACGGGCTTTCAACCCTCGCACCAGCATAACGTTCATACCACCTCTACTAAGCCTCGCTGCCTGCACCAGCTCCCTGTCGGGCATGCCAACTCACCACCGAGCTTGCCTCCAAGCTCCGCCCCCACACGGCCCGCACATGGCCGCGTCTTCATCGACACACCTCCGACGCAAGCTGGACTACTTCATGTTCTCCGCCATCGAGCAGCCAAACTCTGCCCTGCACCAGGACCAACCACTCACTTCCACGCAACTGGTGTGGTCCTCCTCCAGCAGCCCCTTCAACATACGCCCCCGCCAGGAGCTGCCGTGAGCCCAGTTCCCTTCATCCTCCGTGCAGATACCCCACCGCGCATGCAGGTGCGCCCAGCAGTAGGAATCCCCTCTCCCGGTCACCTCCATCGTGCTCTGTCTAGCTGCCTTCATCAACAACAACAACAACCACCTCGACCAGCCAAATCTCCGTTGCCTCTACATGCGCGCCTAGGATGCACTCGATCGTCGCACTCTAGTTGCTTACCTTAGGACGTGTGCACAACAATCGGGGCGCGGATCCTCTGCCGTAAGTGGATTGCAGCAGAGTCTGCTGCAATCCACGGATGAAGGACACGTGGCCTTGAATGATCCAACGGTCGCCACTCCTACCCCCAGCCCCTCCTCTCCTGAATCCCTGCCCGCCTCTCGCCCCCGACCATCGTCGTCTCTCGTCCCCTCACCCCAGAGCATCGTCGCCAAGCCCTCTCTCACCGCCCACCCCCGAGCATCGCCGCCTCTCGTCCCCGACCCTCTCTCGCCCCCGACCATCGCCGCCCACCCCCGAGCATCACCGCCTCTCGTCCCCAACCCTCTCTTGCCCCTGACCATCACCGCCAAGCCCTCTCTCGTCATCCACCCCAGCCGCCAAGCCCTCTCTCGCCCTCTTGTCGCTTCGTCGCCACCGTCTCCCGCCCCCTCTCGTCTCTGCCGCCATCCTATCCCCCGAGCTCAACTCCTCTCGCCCCCGCCTCGTTTGTTTGATGATGTAATAAAACATTTTTTTAGTTATGCTTTTCTTTGTGTATATTTAGGTCATCGAGTCACTTGCCATCATGTTGTACATTGTACGAATAAACATGTTTGTTGTATAGAAACCTTTTTTATGTATTTTAAATAAATGTGCATATTTTTGTATGTTAATGCTTGGTTCATTTTTCAATGAATTTGTCTCTTGTAGTTGGTTAATGGAAGATAGTCAGATCTCGTGCATGCCAATAACTGGAGATCAGTTAGTAGGTATTGATGTTGTTGATTCTCCCACGATGGTTAATACCGATTATCCAAACAGTGTTGAATCGTCAATGGAAGAAGAGCCCTCTATAGATTTGATGAACCATCGTTGACTCGGGAATTTGAAACTGTGGAAGACGCGTTCAATTTGTATAATTCATTTGCAGCAAAATGCGGCTTCAGTGTTCGTAAAGACTATATAAACAGAAGTAAAATCACGTGAATTATTACTTCCGCCTAATTTGTTTGCGCTAAGGAGGGTTACAGAGGGTTTGATAAAAGAGACAAATATACAACCAAGCCAAGAGCACAAACACGATGCTGTTGTGGTGCTCATTTGAAGATCAACCGGGATAAGAAATCTGAAAAGTATGTTGTAACACAATTGAAATTCGAGCATAATCATCCATTACATTTGGAAGAATGTGCTCACATGACGATATCACAAAGACAAATTTTGGAGATGCAGTCAATTCAAATAGATATTGCTGCAGATGCTCGGATTTCTCTAAAGGGGGCACATGATCTTGCTGGAAAATTATCTGGAGGAGTTGAACGTCTCGGATACATGAAATCGGATCATAATAACCTTTTTACGAACGAGACGTCCAAATCAGATGGCAGCAGGAGAGCTTGGTTGTCTATTGGCATACTTTCAAGAGAAATCATTACAAGATCCTCGCTTCCATTATGTGTTACAGCTCGATTGTGAAGACCAAGTCACAAATATATTTTGGGCAGATTCACGAATGCAGGAAGATTACTCATTTTTTGGCTGCGTTATTTGGTTTGACACAACATTCAATATCAATAGGGAGTTGAGACACTTCGGTGCACTTACCGATTTTAATCACCACCGTCAGATGGTTGTCTTCGGTGCTGCTTTATTATATGATGAAAGCATGGCTTCTATATATACTGTTTGGAAAACCTTTGCAAAATGATTTTCAAATGTGTGTACATGTTTGTAAAAACTGTTTGTAAAAAGTATTTTGGACTATAGTTTTCAAAATTGTTTGAAAACCTGTGTCAAATAAGTTTGAGGAATACATACATCACACCAAAAATCCACTGTATATATATTTTTATAAAATTGATCACTTACTCTTGTAATATCTTAAAATCTACTTCTTGTAAATATAAGAAGCACTCCCGTGTACATATTTTTCACCTAGTTTTTATCCAAAAACTTTTTGTTTTCAAAAATCCCAAAAACATTTGCAAAATTAAAATCCAAAAACACTTGAAAAATCTTTTTGAAAAATCTAAAAAATGCATATGCATCATCACCATCTTTTCAAAAATCCATAAAAAGTTCAAAATCTTTGAAAATTGCATCACAAAAATATTTTCTGCATTGCATTTGCATAGCATGAGCATTTTTCGGATTGAGTTTGATAGTTGAACGAGTCTAAGTAAAAATCCTGAGATTGGAGCTTGATTGGACCTTAAAATATACCTAATTAACAGGAACCTTATAGGAACTGGGTTTGAGGTACTTCAGGTCTAGTTGACTTAATTCTTTGAGGATCACGGGACTTGGTTCAATGGATTCTTGACTGCCTGAGTAGAGTATTTTGGAGCACACGCACGACTCTTATTGATAATGACCTAACTTGGACACTTGCACCTTTCACATGGCTCAACTCAGTTGGAGTGGTGAGGAGGTTGGATTTGCCGGTATGAGATGCACACAGGTGGAAACACTTGTCCTCCTCTAGGGAGGGAAGTGCGCCCCAACCCATCCAGTAATGATGAGTTTCGAGGATAGGAGATCGTGGGTTGCAATAAAGCTTCAAAAGAGGTATAGTCTACTGGCTCAAGAGGAAAAACTCCCTATGTAAATGCTGCTGTATAGTATTCAAAAAAATGCAAAAGCAAAAACTCCAAAAAATGGACAGGCATGTACAAAAATAAAAAAGCCTGCCGGAGTGTACATATGTGTAAAGCCAATAAGCAAGCTTCAGCTTTAAAGTCAAATCATGTGAGCATGCAGCTGGATGACTTGACTTACACTGGTCTTGCATCCTAGGATAGGTAGCTACACTGGCTACCGTCCATTCTTCTCTTCACCCCCTCCTCTTGGGGTTGCCACTTGAACTTAGAAGGGAATACCCTGCTCCTTGAGGGATGAGTTGTTGGATTGGGGAATCATTGGGTTGTCATATTGGAGAAGTCAGTCTCTTTGTCATTTCAGTTGTGGAGAGCCACCATCACTTACACTGTACGAGTCAGATTCATAGTCGTAAGGGTTTGCGTATGAGTTGAAGTATTTCTGACATGGCTATTGAGGAGACTTGGGCAGAGTTTTGGGATTCTCGAAGGCTGTTGGATTTCAAGTCCGGTTCTCATTAAGGTTCCGCCCGTACTAAAAATCCAAAGGTCCAACTTAAGCTCCAAACTTTGATTTTGTGAAGACAAGTTTGATAATTAAACTTCATCCAATTTTCTTCTTTTTCTTTTCCTTGTTTTTCTTTTTCTGCACTTATTGCATAAGTGTTTGCTAGGGACTAGCAAAGGTAAAGTATAGGGGGATGATGAAGCTACGTTTCATCATCTTTATTCTATCATTTTGGCCTTAAAAACCCTAGTAAATGCGTGTAAATAGGCTTAATTTAGGCACTTCAGCATTCATGCATCATTGTGTAAATATTGTATAAAATGCGGTTTTTAAAGCCAAAATTATAGAATAAAGAAAAGAAAAGAAAAAGAATAAAATATTGTAAATATTTTATGACCCAAAACCCCGAGACCTAGGCATCTTGATGAATAGGTCGACAAGGAATAAAGTAGGGGGAGATAAGGGCCAAAATACAATAAAAATACCTTTTATTCAATGCATTCTTTATTCATTTTGGGACCTATTTTTGGTTCCACTTTTTATACATCAAATAAAGAAACTTTGTACATAAAAGTTGTAGATAATTTAATAAAGAAAAATACAAAATTGATTTCACTGAAAAATAATGTACAGATAAAAAGTTATGGTCTGAATAAGATTCTAGAACTTCAACTTTCCAGACCTGTATCTTGCAAATCAAAACTCGAAATGTACCAAACTCACCTTCAATTATATATAGCATAAAAATATCTATTTAATGGAGGTGGTTTTGTATTTTTCGGAGTTACGATTTGAAAGTTGAGTTTTTGACCCACATTATATACTTGTACAGATTAAAATATTCATTTTATTATTTATTCATTATTTTTATAATTTTATATTTTTATAATTTTGTAAATATTATTTATAATATATTTGTATATTAAAATCAGAATAAAAATGCAAAAGAAACACAAAATATAAATACTTGTAATAACTTACATAGGTATTATACCTATAAATATATCTATACATTCTATACTTTTATTTTATTAAGTGTACAAAACATATCAAAAAAATAAAATAAAAATATATTCTAGTGTATAAAAGTACTTTATAATTTTATAAAAAAATAAACATAATTACATAAATTAAAAATACAAAATAAAAATAAAATAATAAAATATATAGATATTATACCTATATAGGGTATAAAAGGCAACTTGTAAAAATATACCTCTAAAAAATAAATAAAAATTACCATAAAATAATTTATAAAATAATACACATTTTTTATTTTGTAACCATAATTTAATAAATTGATTTACTATTTTAAAATGATTTTATAAAGCTTTTTTCAGGCTTTTTCCTGGTTGGTCCACGTGGACCAACCAGGGGGGTTGAAAAGTTGACCTCGGGTCAACTCTCTGACCCCAGCATGTTCCCTCTGTCAGAATTGCGTTTCTGACCATGTTTGGCCCTTTTTTCGAGGGCACGCCTTACACTATCTCGTGATGCACCCTTCGTCACTTTTGTGCCTCGTTCAATGATCTTACACGCTTATAGCTCACCTTGGGGAATGGATTCAAGATCCGCTCGATATTCCTCGTTCTAGGAGCCCACTCGGCCACTGTTTCAAAAACACCCCCAAACCCTCCAGTCCTCCTTGAACCCTTTTGACCCAAGTTTCCCCCGCGCCTTGGAGCTCTGGACCGGAGGCGGTGACAGCGCATCCTCCATCTTCTTCGCGCGAGGCCTAGCGACGGCCGAGGAGTTTCCATTCACCTCCGGTGGCCGTCGTTGAGGTCCAACCTTGGGTATTCCACCCTTGAGGTCCCCATTTTTATGCATTTTTTTGCTGGTTTTTATATCTAGTAGTTGTAGGACCTTTCCCCGCTATTTGTTTCGTGATTACGCCATCAAATCAACCTGTTCACAGCTCGTCGGACTTCGCGTCGACGACCCACTTCCATCTCCACCATTTTCCCCTGCACGCCCATCGTCGCAAGAAGGCCCAGATTCCATTTTTTTCGCTTGTGCTAACAACTTTGTAGGAGCTGGTGCCCAAACGACCTTGGAAAGGGTCGATTTTGAAAGGATTGAAGCACCTGGAGTGCGCCACCTTCTCCAGCGCCGCCCATCGTCACCGGCGCTCCAGGCACTTTTTGGAGACCTTCCCTGGAAGAGGAGGAGCTTTTGCTCCATTTTGCCCATGTTCTCACATTCCCAGGTGGTCGGAGGGGCGTCGGAGGAGCGTTCGAAACTCGGCCCAGCCGAGTTCTTGAGCCGTTCTTCCAACCCCCCCTCTGAGCCGTCTGATCATCGCATCTCTCCAGGAAGCACAGCTGCCATTGGATACGTGCCTTCCTCAACCGTTAGATCTGATCCAAGCTTCTAATCCTAGCCGTTATAACTGAAGGGGTATCGGTTGTCCCTGTGAAGACACGTGGCTTGAGTCAAGCCTCATCAACCGTCGGATAGCCCCTCTTAGCTGGGTATTTTGTGCCTTTTTACCCCAGAATTTTTGTAATAGTTTATTAATCTGTAAACATTCATTTGCCATTTAAACTTTTGTGACATTTGCAAAAACGTCCCCCGAACGTTTCGAAATAGCATAGTTGTCCTTACCAGCGAGGCACATGTGCACGAGCACGTGCGTTTGGCCATTTTGCGGGCAAGGTCCCGTTGTTTGTTACATTTCTAATTACTCCTATTTATTGCAGATCACGTTATTAAATTTTTGGAGATTTTGTAATTGAACCCGCGGATTCTTGGTAATTGCTAGTTCATCCTTGCCAGACGCGCGTGCGTAAGCACGTGAGTCTGGGACTTTTGCAGACAAGACCCCGCTCCTTTAATTATTTCGTATCAGTCCATCACTCTTTTTACGCAGTTATAATTTTTGTGGAAATATTACGTTTAGGCCCCTAACTTTTCTATAATTACAAAAACGCCCTTGCCTGTATGTAGTTTCCTTAGGTTGCTCTAATTTTTGCATGCATCTATTAAACTCCAAAAATCCTCTAAAAATCAAGTTAAGCTCCTGCTACATTGCATTTGCACGGCATATTTTTATTTTCCTTTTTTATTGCATCTTATTATTTATAAAAAATCAAAAATACTCATTTTGTGCACTGTCTAGCTTATAAAATCCATAAAAAATATAAAAACACATCAGAAAAATCCCAAAAACATATATTTTGTGTATTTTAGTTTCTTTTAACTTCAGTCCAAAAATCACTAAAAATCTCAAAAGAAAAACCTTAAAAATTAGAAAATACACAAAAACTTCAAAAAAATATATAAAATCATAGAAAACTCATAAAAATATAAACTCAAGTCCTGTTGATTCTCTATTTTATTATCTTTATTTATTTGAAAATTAGTTTTGGAAAATTTTGTGGCTGTTTGATATTTTTAAGTCCTATTTTACTCACAGCCAGTAGCTAATTCACTGTTTTGCTTTATTTCAGTTTTTAAAAATCTCAAAAACATTTTGAAAAAATACCCAAAAATCACAAAAATAGTAAAAAATCACAAAAAGACCAAAAATATTTTATTCCCTGATTTTAGAGCATTTTTACCCATTTTCATATATACTCTATCTCTCTCTTGCTTACCTTGTTTATATATTCTATTTATAAAAGAAAATATAAAAAAATATAAAATATAAAAAGAAAATATAAAATCAGATAATTAAAAATCAAAATACAAAACTATAAAATTAAAAATTAAATAAAAAATATAAAATTAAAAACCCACAAAAACATTAGCATAGATAGACACTTGATCACATTTACACATTTTTGAGCAATTTTGCACTGTTCTATCTTGCTTGCTCCCTGTGTTCGACCTCTACACAAACTTGCACTATAAACATCTTTGTTGTAGAGTTATAATAAATTTTAACTCCACACATTTACTTTCATTGCTTGATTTATCTGTTGTGGGTTAATTGTTGTTTGAATCAGGATATTTGAGCGGTCACCGCATCGATTGCGGTTTCGCCTTGTCAAACCATACGACCCTCTATTTCCTTGCTTCAACAACCAACCACTCACTTCCACACAACTGGCGTGGTCCTCCTCCAGCAGCCCCTTCAACATACGCCCCCGCCAGGAGCTGCCGTGAGCCCAGTTCCCTTCATCCTCCGTGCAGATACCCCACCACGCATGCAGGTGCGCCCAGCAGTAGGCATCCCCTCTCCCGGTCACCTCCATCGTGCTCTGTCTAGCTGCCTTCATCATCAACAACAACAACAACCTCGACCAGCCAAAGCTCCGCTGCCTCTACATGCGCGCCTAGGCTGCACTCGATCGCCGCACTCTAGTTGCTTACCTCAGGACGTGTGCACAACAATCGGGGCGCGGAACCTCTGCCATAAGTGGATTGCAGCAGAGTCTGTTGCAATCCACGGATGAAGGACACGTGGCCTTGAATGATCCAACGGCTGCCACTCCTGCCCCCAGCCCCTCCTCTCCTGAATCCCTACCCGCCTCTCGCCCCCGACCATCGCCGTCTCTCATCCCCCTCACCCCAGAGCATCGTCGCCAAGCCCTCTCTCGTTGCCCACCCCCGAGCATCGCCGCCTCTCGTCCCCGACCCTCTCTCACCCCTGACCATCACCGCCCACCCCCGAGCATCGCCGCCTCTCGTCCCCAAGCCTCTCTTGCCCCTGACCATCACCGCCAAGCCCTCTCTCGCCGCCCACCCCAGCCGCCAAGCCCTCTCTCGCCCTCTTGTCGCTTCGTCGCCACCGTCTCCCGCCCCCTCTCGTCCCTGCCGCCATCCTCTCCCCCGAGCTCAACTCCTCTCGCCCCCGCCTTGTTTGTTTGATGATGTAATAAAACATTTTTTTAGTTATGCTTTTCTTTGTGTATATTTAGGTCATCGAGTCACATGCCATCATGTTGTACATTGTACGAATAAACTTGTATGTTGTATAGAAACCTTTTTTATGTATTTTTTAAATAAATGTGCATATTTTTGTATGTTAATGTTTGGTTCATTTTTCAATGAATTAGTCTCTTGTAGTTGGTTAATGGAAGATAGTCAGATCTCGTGCATGCCAATAACTGGAGATCAGTTAGTAGGTATTGATGTTGTTGATTCTCCCACGATGGTTAATACCGATTATCCAAACAGTGTTGAATTGTCAATGGAAGAAGAGCCCTCTATAGATTTGATGAACCATCGTTGACTCGGGAATTTGAAACTGTGGAAGACGCGTTCAATTTGAATAATTCATTTACAGCAAAATGTGGCTTCAGTGTTCGTAAAGACTACATAAACAGAAGTAAAATCACGTGAATTATTACTTCCGCCTAATTTGTTTGCGCTAAGGAGGGTTACATAGGGTTTGATAAAAAGAGACAAAGATACAACCAAGCCAAGAGCACAAACACGATGCTGTTGTGGTGCTCATTTGAAGATCAACCGGGATAAGAAATCTGAAAAGTATGTTGTAACACAATTGAAATTCGAGCATAATCATCCATTACATTTGGAAGAATGTGCTCACATGATGATATCACAAAGATAAATTTTGGAGACGCAGTCAATTCAAATAGATATTGCTGCAGATACTGGGATTTCTCTAAAGGGGGCACACGATCTTGCTGGAAAATTATCTGGAGGAGTTGAACGTCTCGGATACATGAAATTGGATCATAAGAACCTTTTACGAACGAGACGTCAAAATCAGATGGCAGCAGGAGAGCTTGGTTGTCTATTGGCATACTTTCAAGAGAAATCATTACAAGATCCTCGCTTCCATTATGTGTTACAGCTCGATTGTGAAGACCAAGTCACAAATATATTTTGGGCAGATTCACGAATGCAGGAAGATTACTCATTTTTTGGCTGCGTTATTTGGTTTGACACAACATTCAATATCAATAGGGAGTTGAGACACTTCGGTGCATTTACCGATTTTAATCACCACCGTCAGATGGTTGTCTTCGGTGCTGCTTTATTATATGATGAAAGCATGGCTTCGTTTGAATGGTTATTCGAAACATTCGTTGAAGTCCATTCCAAAAAAACGAAGATAATTTTTACAAACGAGGATGCTGCAATGGGTGGTGCCATCGCCAATAAGCTTCCAGAAGTTTCTCATTGTCTGTGTTCATATCATATAATGCAGAATGCTCTGAAAAATTTAGCCCCCGTTATCGGTGAGGTAGGTTCAGTTCTTCGAATGTTTGGTAAATGCATGCATGAGCTTGACGACGAAGCTGCTTTCATGAACAAGTGGGAGGAAATGATAGGGACCTATGAATTATGCAATAATAGCTGGTTTTCTGGAAAATTTTTACAACGTCGTATATGGGCCAAATGTTATTTGAACAGGTTGCTCACTCTTGGGATTACAAGCACACAATTATCAGAATCCTTTAACTCATCTGTCAAGGAATATCTTCGACGTGAATTCAATTTTAGAAATTTTTTTTGTTCATTTCGAACGCATAATCATTGACAAGCGACACAACGAGCTGCAAGCTGAGTTTAAAGCAAGACAAAAAATTACCGAGAATCTTGATAAATGCACCAATGATATTGCAAGCTGCAAAGGTTTATACCCCTTATGTATTCGAGTTGTTCCAGAAAGAGTTTGAGAAGTTCCTCCGAACAATAGTCTCAACTGTTGAAACCGTGGACGGATTGACTCACTATACTATTGTTGAGTATGGAAAAGAAATATCGCATACAGTCCGAATGATCTCCGATGTCGAGACCACAACTTGCTCTTGCGGACTCTTTGTAAGATACACAATAATGTGTTCTCATATGATTAAGGTGTTGGATTCATTAAATTATAAGGAGATCCCCGATGCATTTATCGTTCGAAGATGGATAAAACATGCAAGAGATATTATCCTTGAAAGGATTGATAATATCTCAGACGAGATTGATCAAAGATTATGTGTTATCCAAAGGTATAGAAGGCTTTGCACTAATCTTGTGAAGTTGTCTAACGCAGCTTCGGAGAGTGAGGAGGGTACATCATTGATGGAGAACGCACTTGCGCAACTATCAACTCAATTGCAAAGTTTGAGGGTGGGCGACAATGAGGGCAATAATAAAGCGGAGAAGGTTAATAATGTCGCGACAAATTCATTTTTTACAAAAGCAAAGGGAATAAGAAGAAGGAGGGGGTCAAAGGTGGATAAAAAAGGAGGAAGAAGAGTTGGGTGGAGAAAGCATTAGAGAAGTCAAAAAATGCTCGAAGTGTAAAAAACATAACTGAAGGGCAGTCATCTCAGACACATGAAAACATGCGACAACAAGGCCAACCGCAACCTATAGTTGGGAGTCAATAATTTAGTTATACTAACTTTTTATATCAGGTAAATATTTTCAAGCATAATATTCACTTTTTTTCTCACCAATTTTAGCTTACCCTTTACAATTTTTTTCGTGGGTTCCTCACATATTTTCTATCATCAGGTTTCATCGCAGCATTCAATGTCGTCAGTGCGTTTGCAATAGTCTTTTAACATTTTAGAGATTCGAAGTGCACACTCCATGTGATTCGTGGAGAGGAATTTTTTGTATGGAATGAAAGATTGGTATATAAGAACCTGAGAATTCACATTTTTGGGACTAATAGTTATGAACTTCTGTATGAACTCAAAGATATATGTAAACGTACTTCATTGGAAGAAACGTATTTTTGTATGACTATGAGTGTTCTGGTATGGAAGTGCTCTCTGTTGTATATATCTATGCATGTTTTGTATTATAGTAGAGGGCTCAAGTAGGATTCTTCGCAAAGCACTCTTTGTAGGATAAACGATATTTTTGTATATATGTGCGAGTTTTAGTATGAACGTGCTCTCTGTTGTATGGACATGTCCACTTTTGTATATATGTGCTCATTTTGGTATGGAAGAGGCTCTACTTGGATAAATGGTCTTTTGGTATATATATGTGCATGTTTTTGTATATATGTGCAAGTTTTGGATGGTCGTGCTCTCTTTTGTATGGAAGTGTCCACTTTTGTATATATGTGCTCGTTTTGGTATGGAAGAGGCTCTACTTGGATAAATGGTCTTTTGGTATATATGTGCGTGTTTTGGTATATATGTGCGAGTTTTAGTATTCGCTCTCTGTTGTATGGAAGTGTCCACTTTTGTATATCTGTGCTCGTTTGGGTATGTAAGAGGCTCTACTTGGATAAATAGTTTTGGTATATATGTGCATGTTGTTGTATATATGTGCGAGTTTTGGTATGGTTGTGCTCTCTATTGTATGGAAGTGTCCACTTTTGTATATCTGTGTTCGTTTTGTTATGGAAGATACTCTACTTGGATAATGGTCTTTTGGTGTATATATATGTGCGTGTTTTGGTATATATGTGCGAGTCTTAGTATGGTCGTGCTCTCTGTTGTATGGACGTGTCCACTTTTGTATATCTGTGCTTGTTTTGGTATTGGAGAGGCTCTACTTGGATAAATGATCTTTTGGTATGTATCTGCGTGTTTTGGTATATATGTGCGAGTTTTGATATGGTCGTGCTCTCTTTTGTATGGAAGTGTCCATTTTTGTATATATGTGCTCGTTTTGGTATGGAAGAGGCTCTACTTGGATAAATAGTCTTTTGGTATATATCTGCGTGTGTTTTGTATATATGTGCGAGTTTTGGTATGGTCGTGCTCGTTTTGGTATGAAAGTGTGTTTTGAACTTACTTTCGTGTTCGTGGCCATCTCACCGTTTTGTTTACGACTGTGTTGGTTACGATTTATTGCTTGTGTTTTCGTCAAGTTTATATCACTGATGTTGGAATCCTGTTCTAGAGGTACTTCAAAATGTTCACTCAAAACGTTGTAAGTTAAGCATCAAAAACCCATGCAATATTATAACGTAACGCATACAACACACGTTTTGGATACGCAAGACCAATATGAAGCAAGTAAAAGTAAAAGCTCAAATGTAACGGTCAATGTATCAAAAACCCATGCAATATTACAACGTAACGCATATATTACACAAAAACGGCATATAATGTTCTAAGATTTCTGTTTCTGTCCTTCACTGTATATTTTGCATATAATCTTCTCTCTGAACGTTGGCATGTCCGCTTGCTTGAATGACATCTTCTTCCGACGGGCAAGGTGCTCAACGCATTGCATTGTAAATATCGTGCAATCCAAACTACCATCATCTTGACGAGGTATGCCATCAACTCTCGTTGTCTTCCATTCTAATACCTCCGTCATTGCCAGGACTTCAGCCATATACCGCTTTGCCCATCCAACCTAAGTGACGTATAATTGTATTAGACGAGAAAGGTTAATAGAATGTATACAACATGGTTAACAAGAGTCTCTTACCAATAAAAGTGCGGCTTTCTTATCCCCACGATGCCCAGTCCTAGAGTTGTACATCTTAAAACATTTCTCGTTCATATCAATGACAACGAGATGCCAATGTGCATCTGAGAAAATGATCATAAAATAAAGCGAAAGATTCTTCATGTTTTCCCGATAAAAAAATTCCCAAACTCCAATACCTCATCGTGAGAAGCATGGCTTGGATCCCCACAAAATTTGTTCTGTGTCGAAATCACACGTTAATTGATAAGATCTTAAATAACAGTAATGAAAACTACTTTACCTGTGCATATACGGATAAGAAACCACACTTGTGACGGGTCCTCATGTTGTGTTTCTCAACAACAAGGATGTCTACATACGCATCGATCTCCCCAATAAGGAAAGATCCTATGTCAGTTCACTGTATTTTAAAATATATATCATAATATCATAATTTTTTAAACTTACATCATCGACCACAAATCCTCCTTTTCTTGCTTCTTCCAACTGGGTCGTCCTGCAGTAATTGCCCGAAGATGTATGATAGACTTTATCCTCAGACGACTGAATAAATATTTTAAAGGTAAAGTTAATGTCAAGTTTCTGATACATTAGTTACATGATTGAATTGTATGGTTACCTCCGCATTTTCAGACTTCCCTCGGTCCTCACATCTCCCTTCTCCATCGTCCTTGTTTTTTTTCAATAGGTTTTCCAATTCCTCAATGCGCTCTCTCAGGCGCTTATTCTCTTCATCTGTTGATGATGAGCATGTCGCAATTCTTGAAGTGACTTTGCATGCAGATGGGATATCCATCTGCCTCATCAACTGACTGAATGATGGAACATCATGCATCATCGGATAAACAAACTTCTTCTCTTGTTTAGACCACTCCAATTACCTATACATTAAAATGTAATTTAATAGATAAGATCTAAAAATATTAATTAAACAAAAATAATAGTATACCTCATCCAATTGCAGAGTAGCAATGGCCCATACTCTCCGATCTTCTTTACCCCTACTAGCCCATTCCTGCAGTAGGATAGATGTTGTAAAGAATGTGGGAGTCCAAATAGTGGTGTGCTCATAACACCAAACCTGCATTATATATTAATTATAAAACATGCATTATTCATAGGATGTATAGATGGACGATAATTACTTACCAGTAGAGCAGCAGCACAGCCGATCATATATCCCACTGACTGGTCAACCCGATCCTTATTTCTTTTCTTAATGGAGTTCGAGACATCATCTAATTTGTCCATAAGGAAGTGATGAACTGCACCACCCCAATTGTAATACTTAACGTCATCCAAATGCGCTAAGTAAGTAATGCCATGCCTTGGACATGTGTAAGATGCAGTACACAACAGAAATGATGAACACATTAGCAGAATCCACAAAGAACAAAATATTTCAACATCATCCTCATTTTCCAAATCCACCAAGCTCTTCATTGTTGGCTAAAAAATCCCTAGACAGGTCTACACCTCCTTCTAAGCCGAATAACTTCTCCTCCAACCATCCAATATTCTTGACCCTGCCTGTCAGCTCAATGCAATAGCCACTGCATGGTAGACCAAGACATGCAGCACACTCAAAACTAGTAAACTCTAGTGGAATTCCTCCTATATCAAATTTGTTACCCCCCAAATATCTACACAGAAGTTCATCCAATAGATAAGCGTTGACATCAATTTCAGGGATGTTCAATAATATACAAAAAGGTGTCTTGCTCATACGTCGATAATGAATATCTTTAGGGTAAATTTCTTCGATGGAGGACAAGTACCACCGAATTGAACATCTGTTCTTCACAACGTTCCTCCCCGTTAGCAATGTTTTCTTTAGAGACATGATAAAACCAACTACATTTTACTCATTTGCATCAAATATATATATCTTACATGTAGCTCCATCATTGGTGGAAGATGGCGAAAATCTCTTATCGCCATCAACCGAGATCTTCTTGCGACGGATGTTGCTTGTAGAGGCCGCCATTCTAAAAAATCAAATAAATTTAAACACCCACACAATATGAAATAAAATGACATGATAATCTCAAGTAGTTGAATACTCTTTGCTTCTTGATTAGGCTGGCGACGAGAGGCGGGTGTGAAACGAGAGAGGCAGGACCGAGGAGGCAAATTAGGGGGATAGGATGTTGTCTCTTGCAGTGACAATCTTGAGATAGAGGGTGGCGGAGAGCGGGCTTGAGTTGGTTGCGGGCAGGGGGAGCCTCACGCTACAGGATGGCGGTTACAGGGATTGGAGTGGGGGGAGGATGTGCCCTCCTCTGGCGGAGAGAGGGCGATGACGACCGAACAGAGATGGCGGTGGCGAGAGGGTTTGATGTCGGGGGAGAGGGTCGAGGGCGAGAGGGGGCTCAGGGTCGGGGGGAGAGGTTAGCGGCGAGGCGTCAAGATAGTGGCGTCAAGAAGGAGCTCGGTGTCGCGGTAGAGGGTTGCGGCGAGAGGCGGGGGCGAGAGTAGTTGATGTCGGGGGAGAGGATGGCAGCGGGGAGGAGAGGGGGCGGGAGACGGTGGCGGCGAAGCGACAAGAGGGCTTAGCGGCGATGCTCGGGGGAGAGGGGGACGAGAGGCGGCGATGGTCGGGGGCGAGAGGGTTGGGGACGAGAGGCGGGTTGGGATTCGGGAGAGGAGGGGCTGGGGGCGGGAGTGGCGGCCGTTGGATCATTCAAGGCCACGTGTCCTTCATCTGTGGATTGCAGCACACTCTGCTGCAATCCGCTTATGGTAGAGGATCTGTGCCCCAACAATCGCCCCATCTATCTCATTCATGTACATGGCATGAAATGCATGGAAAAATTACGCCTAAGCCCTCCAGTCTCCAGCCGTTCTTAAAGAAAACCCCATTTGAAGCTCATGTGCATCACACGTGCATGAGCATAATTTGCAGAGGCACCCCCTGCAAGTCAAGCATTTGCACAAGAGTGCAGTCTTCCAGATAAAACATGCGACGCACGCACGCCCCCGAAAAATTGTATCCATACCCTAGCAAGTCTAGATAATTATGTCATCATCCTTGTGCCTATTTATTTCACATTAATTTAATTTTGTATAATTATATTCATACCTTTGCATTAGAGTCTCATTTTGTATGTCATTTTCACATCATTTTATTATTCTAAAAATTGCATATTGTAGGAAAACTCATATTTTATCATTGTGAATGTTGGTTGGATTTTAATGAGCTCTCCTGATTATTTAATATAAATATTTTCGTAGAAAATTGAATATTCTGCCCACTATTTGCTATTAATTGATTATTAGATTAATCGTTGCTTTAAAATTTGTAAAAAAATCACAGTAGGTAGAGTTTGAGTAGTTCTACTTTGTGTCCAAAAAGCATTACATTTGCACGCATAACAAGGTCTAAATAAATTAGTTGGTGTCTCATTTAATTGATTTTTAATAAGTCAAAAATTAATTATTTTTAAGATTTAGTGATTTTTCTGGTTCATCTCACATAGAAGTATCTATGATAGTTCTAATCTCTGAAAGTAAATTACTTTGATATTTATTAAAAATAGATTTGCGATAATAAACCCGCATTCATATTTCATTTGTAGTTAATTCATATAGAGTCGAAAAATTCCAAAAAAAATTAGGGTAGCTTAATTTCATTGCATTTAAAAATTTTAACCAAGTTTCATAATTTTTGATTTAATTTGATAATACTTTATATTTTAACCCTCAAATTTGGTTTGAATTGCATTGCATTCGTTAATTGCATAAAAAATATCCCTCTCTAAAAACCTGGCATCTAGCTCGACTGAAAATTAATCTAAGAAGAAAGTTGCCTTCCTGAGTTCGACATTGGGCTTGTCCAAGTAAAATAAAAATTGTCGCTTGATATTAATTGATATATTAATTAAAGTGGTTTTTTATAAATATGATTTTTCCCGACTGCAATGACTACATTAAATTAATCGCTAATCTGGTTGAATTAAGAGGGCGAATCAAGGGTTTTTCATTGGTGTCTGGTGATCATATAGTCTGAAAGTCACAAAAATATATTGAACACCACAAGATACGGCTCAACCTTGCGAGGGTCCTCAAGATGAGAAAAATCAGAGACCTCAGAATAATCAAAAGACTCAGCTCCGTGCTCCTACAGAAAGGAGACACCATCAGCAGGGGGACCGAGCATAAAGAAAGTGTTGCATTTTCTCGCAGATAGTCCTCGCAGAATAATGCAATCTAAGTAGAGAATAGTCAGATCTGATCTCATCCTTGTGAGGGTAGTCAAGGAGAGAGGACTTAAAGGATTCAATCAGAATGGTCTCTGTAGACGACAGATAGTCTACCGGCAGAAGAGACTGCAGATCTAGTAAGGTGTCATAATCTCTCGCAGATAACCCTCGGAGACACTATGAACTAGGCAAGGAATAATTAGAAATGTGGGGCTCATCCTTGCGAGGACTGACAAGGAGAGAAGACTCAAAGGAGTCTATGGCATTGGCCTCATGCACCTACAGATCGGGCGCACAATCAGCAGAGATACCAAACAGTCAAATCAAACGACTCGTTCAGTGCTCCAACAGATGGAAGCACAGTCAGCAAGTAGAACTGAGCGTACAGAATGTGTCGCATCCTCCTGCAGATAGTCCTCGGGGAGGAATACAAATTAAGTTAATCAAGTCTTGGGATTGCTACCACCAAATCTCATGTCCTCAAAAGCAATTAATCAATCATTAGGAGGCATAAGTGTTGGAAATGCGAGCCCACGACAAGCCATTATGCAATAAATATTATTGCATGTATCATTCCCTGATCTGAAATGAAGAATGAATAATTTGTATAATAGGTCCCTTAGTACAATTAGGGTTATGTACCATGGCCATCTTAATAATCATACAGCTGTTGATTAAACTATTGAATCATGGAGGCTGGTGCTTGGATGAATATCTAAAGGGTTAGATTGAGGACTCATCAAGCACCGTCAAATGATTATTAAGAGATGATCTCCAGCCTGAGTAGGAGATGACAATCCTTATCTCTGAAGGCTGATATCTGACCGACCTCTTGATGCAGGTCCTCTGCATAGGAATAGAGATTCGGAGGTGTCAGATTAGTTAGGTCAAAGAGTTGACTTAATGAGATCGAGATAATCAAAGTCCTATATCGTATGCTGTCATGATATAGGCACGCATCCTCTGACCGGAGACAGATGTGTTACTATATGTCTGAGTATGTACATTTGGCAGACCAATAGGTTTATGACCTAATCAAGGTCTATACACCAGCGCGCTGGTGTGCATATAAGGGCATATGAGTAATACGATCTCTCAAAGGGATCATACAGGTTCAGTTACTGAACCGGAAGACATGAGCTCACTCATGAGATATTGGGAAGAATCAAATTCCATGCGCATGGTCGTCTCGCTTTGGAAGCTTGACTGAATTTGTAGGTTTGATATATACTTTTAGTATATGATCAAGACCTAGGTATAATATATGCTTTTGGAAAGTGTATGATTGATACCAACTCCCAATGATCGAATGAGAAACTTACTGATAAAACCATGAAGTAGACAGTATAAAGTTGATCCAATACTTCGGGTTTAGTCTGAGTCTTCCAGTATGCAGGATGTACAGGAATTGGGAATACCTGAGGGTGATTTGATCATAAACGATTGTATAACCATGACGCTTCCATTCCTAGGGAGTGATGAAACGGGTCTGGATTTTAGTGACTCCTCTCAGTAGAGAAGTGATCATATCTTGGTCCAAGTGTTGGACATTGATCTGAATGTGATTCAGATACAATGAGAAGATTAGATTTACGGTCTTGATTTAATCAAGCATCTATGGGAGGCCCGCGATCTGGATTTGAGATATGATCTCAATATCCATGTCACTATACGTGGAACAATACAATCGCCCTGTCCTTATCTCCAAGTATCTGCGGAGAGATTGCATTATTCTTGAATGGTTCGAGAATAATTCCATAATATCTAAGCAATGAATAAATGATGATTAAATGTGATTTAATCATATTGATGTGTGAAGAAATTATCCAATATAATTAAATGTGATTTAATTAATGTGGATAAGAATAATGTGGATAGAAATATCCAATTATTCATAATATATTATAAATGTGATTTATAATGTATTAGAGAGAGCTAATTATAATTTATATGTGTTGATTAATTATTATGTGTATTGGATACACATTGTGTAATTAATTGACAATGTAAATTATATGTTGTTTTGAGTTGTGAATATGATTCATAATTTCTCCATGGCAAGATTGCAATATTCTCAAATATAATTGTGAATTATTTTTGAAGAAAAAAGCCAACAAAAGTTGTTGGAAATAAATAAAGGAGATTTTCAAGGAGATATGCAATCTCATGGATTTCCATGAGATTGCAATCTCCATGGAAACCTTGGGCGGCACATCATTCCTATAAGGAATGTGTGGCCGTCCACTTTGGAAGGCACATGGAGATGAAATCTCCATGTATCTTCTCTCTTTATTTATTGGTTTGATTTAGGACTAATTTATATTTGATTTTGTCAAATATATTTTAACTTAAATTTGTTGGTTTTACCAACAACAATCTTAGCCATTGGATTGACATAAATCAATCTCATCTATTGATTTTATATGTCACATGGATTGAGATCCATGGATCCCAAAACCCTATAAATAGAGAGGCATACCATGCTCTCTATACACATGTGATATTGAGGCTCTCTCTCTTTCTTCTCTACACACGTCAGCCCTCTCTCCCTCTAATTGGTGGCCGACCACCAAACCCTAGAGGAGAGAACCGTCGTCGCCTTCGCCACCGCGTCGCCGCTTCGACGTTCTTCGGTTCTCCGTCTTCTTGGAGTGCTGCACTCACGAAGGAGACATTCGATCTCGTACGACGAGATCAGGAGCAACCACGCTTGGATCATCTTCTTGGATTGTGAGGATAATGCGGTTCATCCCCGTGCTCGCAAGCGGTCTCGCCGACGATCGGACTTGAGACAGGAGGTCTCTTCCTTTAGAGACTTGATCAACCACGTTTCAAGAGGTATTGCATTATACTTGTTGTGGTTATAGATGAAACGATCTGAGAATGGTTCTCAGGTCATGTGATTTCATCGAATAAAAAATTTTAAATTCCGCTGCACCGAACAACTAGTACGACTAGTCGTTCTTCGTCGTATCCGATACGACGATCACGCTTCCGTGATGCGCTTGAGGTTATTTTCCACATCCTTCAAGTGGTATCAGAGCCAGGTTGACGGTTTCGAATATGATTTGAAAAACCGAGGACGACTTGGGTTCGTTAAGGTCGCGAAATTTTTATCGCATTTGATTTCGCAGATCTGTTTAATAAATAAATTCGGCACTGTTTAAATTGTTTAAACACGAATTTAATACTTGTATTTTGTTCCCCATTAAATAAGGAAATCATAGAATCTGAGTTTATGTAAATCGGATTTCGTATGCTCTAGATATGGTTGTTTTAATGAACATGTATGCACTGTTGCGGGAACTGTAGATCTGAACGTGATTAAAATGTTAATTACTGTTTAAACTTGCCTCGAAATGCATGTAACATCACTTGCATTCTGTTCTAAATCAAGTTAGCAATCTTTGAAAATTGATTTTGTCTAATTTGGATTTAATATGATTGAGATATGCTAATTTTAGTAAGTAGGGGTCACTGCTGAAATTACAGTCCTAATCTAGAACCAAGTGATTGTCAATTAGCGAATTAATTGTTAATTTCGTGAAATAATCATGAAAAATATTTTTGAAATATTGGAAGTTGATTATTTACATAATTGACATGGCCTCAACCAATTAATTGATTAGATCTAAATCTTAATTGGAAACACAATCATCAAACTTGATGCCTGAATAGTGACTGTTATTTAATCAATTAGTAAAATTAAATTGTTTAATTTCCTAGAATAATTGTGCATAAATATTTATGAAATATTTGATGATAATTATTTCTTTAAATGGCATTGCCTTAACCAATAATTGATTAGATGTGATCTAGATCACTAATTGGTTATATGATCTACATGATCAACATTCCAACAAACATGTTGCTTGAATAGGACTTGGGATTTGTTTAGCAAATCTCATTATAATGTTAATCAAAAATTGTTTTGATTATTATTATTTGGTATAATTTCGGTTGACGAACCGATGATCATCTCAAATACAAAGTGTTTTGTTTTGCATTATCCTTTCCCGAGGTGGATATGGTGTCTAGTCGGAGAGCATTGGGGTTGCGGGTTGCAACGTATGTGGTCCGTCCCACTCTCGTCGGTACTGGTCATGACAGCGGGTAGGGTTAGTCTAATGCTTAAGAAATCATGATGTATTTCTAATTATTAAAATTCGAAATAATACGTATTTGAGATAATACCATAATTCAAGTAACTATTAAAAAAATATTTGTTGGATATTAATTGGATCATTAATTTAATATGATTAGATTAATTGGAATCCAATTAAAATTAAAACACTCTATTATAAATAGAGATGTTATTTCCCTTTGAAGAATTAATTGTAATGAATATGATTCATAATGATTAATTAGAATTTGAATATGATATGGAGGATCACATAAGTGACATCCATGGTCTCCCGTCAAGGCGAAGGGTTCCGTCGCCAGGGATTGTATGTAGGAGACGCTTGTCCGAAGTGACAGCTCCTGTATGCAAGCGCATCTGGATCGGGCTCTTTGCTTCTCAAAGAGTAAGGCCGTATACGTAGTGACCCCAATATCGGATCCTCATATTATTGGGGCGATATTGGATTGCGTATAGCGAGTACTATTCCTGTTGACGGTTGGTTCAATTAATGACAGGTCAACATCGCCTTAGGGGTGGTGGGTCCGGGTGTTAAAGACCGAATTGGGAAATGCAAGTTGGACTTGCAAGGCGGAATGTGTTTCCACTTCTTTTTATCTGAGTTGCAGATTCTCATATTATTGGGATGTAACAAAGATAAGAAAGGAGATCCCAGATCTTGTTGAGATATAATGGTAAGTATATCTCTTACATTGAAAGTGATTAAGGGAATGAACTTTCAGTGTTGACAAGGCAAGCCAACTTTGATATAAAAATCCTAAATCAAAGTAAAATATATATATTTATATATTTATGCAAATTTCTTATTTCAGATAATCCTTCATTAAAACCCACTCAATTATATACTCAATAATAACCAGTAAAATTTCATGGATTGGACTCATGATCCAGATATTGTACTTGCAATTGGACACATAATGTATGTGGTTGCAATGTGCAAGTTTTCTCATAATATTGAAGAATGACAATTAAATAGATAATAGGACTACAACCCTAGGGTTTGTATGTCTCTATAGTCTTGATCTCTCATCGGATGTACTTTGGAAGTGACATGTCGATGATGATCGCAATTGTTAAATAATCCTTATAAAATTAATGAAGATATTCTGGCATACATATGTGCTCTTGACATTTAACATGAATGAGATGGTTCATTGCATCATGCAGAATGGTGGCTCTATAAGAGATGATGTATTCAAATTGTTTGAGTACCTACCTGAACCTATGTTTTAAGATGGATGTAGATGATGAGTGTCATCATTCTACTATCTATACTCTAGTCATTCATGAAGCTTCATAATATTCATATTGTATGAATTTAATGAAGCATGTATAAATGTTGAAATGCTCTTACATTGAATTCTTTTTGAATTTAACATAAGAGATCCTTAGTCTTAAGCAATGGTTGTTTATAGATAAAGGGAGCACAGTGGAAGCATGGGTCGGACCCAAGAAAGAAGGAAAGTCAAAGAGTTGATTGGACTTCTGTGACTTCCATATGACATCCAAAGAGTTGGATGAATGTCAAAACTGCAATAAGTTGATGTGTTGATAGTATGACTATCAAGTCTGTCTAGAATCCTTAGAGAAGGACTCGGATAGAGCATCAAAATAATCTACATAAATCATTGAAATTGACTTTCTTATTTGATAAGATAGAGTCTAATAATTGTATCTCAATCTTCTGACAACACTTGCAATGGGTTGCATATGTTTTAGAAGACTGGAAAATTTGATCTTAAGGTTTATAGTTATCCACATGGATATTGATGCAATTGTTGCAACAATTTCCATTGGATCACTAGACTTCATAATTTCAGTGGGAGAGCCCTTAGTCTTAGAGAATGTTCTATGACCTAGACATTAGAATACACTCATTGTTTGTTTCTAAATGTTGGAAATAAACATGAATTCTGGAATGGACCTATCATAAAGAGTTATGATGAAAATATTTCAGAAAGTAATCTAAAATCTAGTGGACTCCACTAAATTAGAAAATTAATGAATGGTTCATTAACATTTCTAAATACTGAAATTAAACCTTAAGATCAATAGGAGGAGGAAGATCATTTAACAATGATCTAGCATCAAGCCTTGGACATTTGTCTATTGATTTGATCAATAAACTAGTAAGAGATGAAACTTTAGAATGTCTAAAATTTCAAAACTTACATACTTATGATATTGTATTCAAAAGTAAAAATGTCCAATACACCCTTTCTCGGGAAAGGTGTAAGATGTCAAGGTATTCAGGATCTCATATATATTGATGTATGCAGATCATCTGTATCATAGTAAACATTATGGATGATTATGTATGATATGAGATTTCTTCTCTTCACTTAGAAACCTTTGAAAAGTTCAAAGATTTCACAAGTTTGGTTTAGAACCAAAGTTTGAAGGGAGATAAAATGAATTTGGTCTAATCTAGGTAATCAGTACCTATTAGATCAATTCATAATATACCTTATGGAGAAAGGAATATCATTCCTATCTCAATCCTCCTAATATACCTTAACTCAATAGAGTTATAGGTAGATACAATTGGATTATGTGTGACATGATCTTATCAATGATGAATTTTAGCATAATTATCCCTTAGTTTCCAGGTATATATGTGTAGTAGAGACTACAATGTATATCCTTAATAAGGTTCCATGTATGTTGGAATCTAGCACTTGAGAGTGCTGCTTCATTAGTAAAATAAAGGATGGTATTGGATACCTACTTTATGACCTTGAGATTCTTAAAGTATCTCATCTCTGAGAATGTGATTCTTAGAGGTTGAGACTCTTGAGAATCAAGATAAAATGAAGTATAGGAACTCATTTAATCTTGAGAAGATAATGAGACTCCTGAAATTGGAAACTAAAAGGACAATTAAAGATGAAACACTAATACCTCTTCAAATGAGTTTGAGGATGGATTCCATGTGTTAGAGAAATCTGACAATGATCGAACTTCATGTGATGAAGCTTCTGAAGATCATAGCATGGATATATGGATAGCAATAAAAGTCTAATGTAGACTTCATATACAAGTGTTGTATATGGACCCTCGAGGATCCACTTATATGGGTAATACCTGTAGAGGTGTAAATGGATCTTCAAGAGAAAGGGAACCTAATGAGGAGGTAGAGACCTTCAAAGCAAGTAACCATGAGCTACACACTGGAAGAGAAGACATTGCTTGCAATGAGACTTGCTCTTCGGTGACCATGCTTAAAACCATCAGAATGTTGCTAACCTTAGCTACACAACTTGACTATTGCATTTTCAAGATGTAAGTCAATATTGCATTTCTCTACAAATACCTCTTTGAGGATATTCACATGAAGTAGCCCTAGGGCTTCATGGTTGAGGAAAGCAAGGTGTGTAAGCTAAGGAATCCATCTATGGACTCAGATAAGCTTCTTGAAGTTGGATCATAAGATTTGATGAAATTATAAATGTTATGATTTCAGATAGAATCTGGATGAGCCATGTGAAGCTTAGTAGGAGTGCCTTTGTGTTCATCGTGCTAAATGTAGATAATATCCTAATCATTTAGAATGATATAAGGATGATAATAAGTGTTTTGTAGACTGGCTATTCCATATATTGAAATATGATTTCAAAGATACCTCTTAGATCTTAGTTCTGAAGTTGTTCAGAAGCAAAGAAAAGAGGATAATGGGACTGTCACATTTGTAGTACACCTTGGACATATTCTATTCTTAGAAATTCTAAGAAAGGCTTCCATCCCTTAAGATATAGTACTGACCTATCTAATGGGATAGCACCTCAAAGAGTTGAGGAAGTGAATGCTAGAACTACTTGCCCTTGGGCATCAATTCTGTGAAGCCGGGTGTGTACTAGATGTGTACAAAAGCCAGATGGCTGCCATGCAGTGGGAGTAGTAAACTGTTACTAATCCTATTATGGAAATAAAACACTTGGTTGCAGTAATAACAAAAATCTTCATAGATGACAAGATTTTTGAGATAGTGATATCAAAGTCTTATCTTCAAAAGCTTAAGACTTTATAGATAGAGATCTAAAAGGTCTTAACTGTGGATACCTTAAGAGATAGTGATCTCCATGAATAAAGGTATCTGATAAGGATTATAGAAATACTGGTTATAATAATTGTTAAGCCGTAGTGTCAAGGACACTATATTTTTTAACAAGATTGAGTATTGATTGCATAAGATGCAACATTCGCATTAGATGCGAGCACTGTTACTGGGGATATGCAAGTGCCGTAAAAGGACTTGACGTAGTCTCGTAGGAACAGAGTGACTGATCAACTTACCTAGCTATTTTCTAAATAGCCTATGATTGTCACATGAGTGCGGGGTTAAATGATTAGCTCATTAATGACTCTTTGGGCTAGTGGGAGATTGTTGGAAATGCGAGCCCACGATGAGCCATTATGCAATAAATATTATTGCATGTATCATTCTCTGATGTGAAATGAAGAATGAATAATTTGCATAATAGGTCCCTTAGTACAATTAGGGTTATGTACCATGGCCATCTTAATAATCATACAGCTGTTGATTAAACTATTGAATCATGGAGGCTGGTGCTTGGATGAATATCTAAAGGGTTAGATTGAGGACTCATCAAGCACCGTCAAATGATTATTAAGAGATGATCTCCAGCCTGAGTAGGAGATGGCAATCCTTATCTCTGAAGGCTGATATCTGACCGACCTCTTGATGCAGGTCCTCTGCATAGGAATAGAGATTCGGAGGCGTCAGATTAGTTAGGTCAAAGAGTTGACTTAACGAGATCGAGATAACCAAAGTCCTATATTGTATGCTGTCATGATATAGGCACGCATCCTCTGACCGGAGACAGATGTGTTACTATATGTCTGACTATGTACACATTGTGTAATTAATTGACAATGTAAATTATATGTTGTTTTGGGTTGTGAATATGATCCATAATTTCTCCATGGCAAGATTGCTATATTCTCAAATATAATTGTGAATTATTTTTGAAGAATAAAAGCCAACAAAAGTTGTTGGAAATAAATAAAGGAGATTTTCAAGGAGATATGCAATCTCATGGATTTCCATGATATTGCAATCTCCATGGAAACCTTGGGCGGCACATCATTCCTACAAGGAATGTGTGGCCGTCCACTTTGGAAGGCACATGGAGATGAAATCTCCATGTATCTTCTCTCCTTATTTATTGCTTTGATTTAGGACTAATTTATATTTGATTTTATCAAATATATTTTAACCTAAATTTGTTGGTTTTACCAACAACAATCTTAGACATTGGATTGACATAAATCAATCTCATCCATTGATTTTATATGTCACATGGATTGAGATCCATGGATCCCAAAACCCTATAAATAGAGAGGCATACCATGCTCTCTATACACATGTGATATTGAGGCTCTCTCTCTCTCTTTCTTCTCTACACACGTCAGCCCTCTCTCCCTCTAATTGGTGGCCGACCACCAAACCCTAGAGGAGAGAACCGTCGTCGCCTTCGCCACCGCGCCGCCGCTTCGACATTCTTCGGTTCTCCGTCTTCTTGGAGTGCTGCACTCACGAAGGAGACATTCGATCTCGTACGACGAGATCAGGAGCAACCACGCTTGGATCATCTTCTTGGATTGCAAGGATAATGCGGTTCATCCCCGTGCTCGCAAGCGGTCTCGCCGACGACCGGACTTGAGACAGGAGGTCTCTTCCTTTAGAGACTTGATCAACCACACTTCAAGAGGTATTGCATTATACTTGTTGTGGTTATAGATGAAACGATCTGAGAATGGTTCTCGGATCATGTGGTTTCATCGAATAAAAAATTTTAAATTCTATTGCACCGAACAACTAGTACGACTAGTCGTTCTTTGTTGTATCCGATACGACGATCACGCTTCCGTGATGCGCTTGAGGATATTTTCCACATCCTTCAATAAGATCATAGAGGGACAAAAGAGTCAATCTCATACATAGCAATGCGGACCCTCGAACCAATTCAATCAACTGAGATGGCATAAAATATAAGCATAAATCCTCGAGGTACCAAAGGTGTATAGACGAATCAGGAGATCGCGGACGGGTCAATCAAGAAGATGAGAGATCATGTGGGTTCCGGTCACCATTGCTCTAAAGTTCCAATCAAGATAGGCAATCAATCCTCGAAATTGAGATGATTAGAACCGCAAAATAGATAGATCAATCGTAACTCATGAAATCATCATCGAACCATCAAAGCATATTACATTCTCAATCCGATGTGCGAGATCAAAATCCTCAAATAATAATCACACTTAATAATCATGCATCATCAAAGTCCTCAATATGCTCCTATGCGCATATCGAAAGTCAAATCCACCGAGAGTAAGGTGGCAATCTCAGCATCCTCAAAACACGCCTGACTTACTCTAATAGTCAATGTAAGTCAAAATTCTCGATGCAGGCTATCCATAAGCACAATAATATGGGGTAATAGAAGGGGTGATACGGGTGATACAGGATACACGAGGAGGGTGGGCGAGATCAAAATTGTGGTTCAAGGAGAGGGTCTCCTTGAACCGGACTATATCTGGGTGATATGGGCAAGGAGAGAAAAGCCACAAGATTTGGCAAAGACGATAAAGTGCAAGATCCAATATCACTACTCGATGCAAATGAGGAGGTGTATGTATAAGAGAGGTAGAGAGACTCAAAGATGAAAAATGATGACTCACAAGGATGGGACCGCAAAAGTTAAAGAGATATGAAAACGGACTCCAAGTCACAATCAATACACAAAGCGAACCCCCAATTCACCTACTCGACAAAGTGAATAACGAGAAGTGGTCTATTTATCTTGTCGATTTTAGAGTTAGGTGATCATCAAAAAGTTGTACATACCAAAGACAAGCTTGGGATTTAGGCACTAATCCTTAGTGTATACGTAGGAATAAAATGCGCATACAAGGAGGGAGTTGCTCTCCCCAAAGCAAGGAATCCGTTACATTTTTAATTTAGAGTCCAATAGAGTTAGCAGTCCTGATTTTATTTCGGTTATCATTTTTTTGTTATTTTTTCAATGCACATACCTAACGGGGTTTCCAATTCTATTTAGCATTCTAGGTGAGCAAAATCAGAGGAAGAAGATCGGAAAAGCCATGCAAGTCGAAAATCTATGATGTATGCAAAGTCAGAAGACTTATAGTACTTCCCAATTCTCTCCACACGGGATGCATAACAGAATTGAAAACCTATGCAATATGATAATACAATCCAATGAAATCACCCTAGGTGATTGCCATGAAGCACAAGATGTTGATTATTTAGAGCCAAACCCTAAGGTCCGATCTTGGAGACGTCTCGGTGCCTGCCACAACGGGTCCTGCCAACGTTGTACGACGTCTCTCACGGTGCGTGGGTTCGAATCTAAATAACAAACAATTATTATTTGACTAAGTCTATAAGTGCATTTGCAGGTACATGCAAATATATTAGGGGTTTTGGACCTGAATCTATTGAGCAAGCAATTCCTAAACTAAGGCTCATTCGCACAAAATAAAGAAAATAAAATAATTACGAAAAAGCATCAAAAACGTCGAGGTCCCCAAGGGAACAATCCCTCAGGCACTTGACCTCGGGATGTCGAAAGTCTCTAAGAGCCCTGAATTATTACATGCCAAGTTCCACTCTCTCACATAAATTTACATTTTTTTAAAGAAAAATGCATAATAAAATGAAGGTCAGAAACTGTCTCAAAAATTCCTCCAAGTCTGAATTGGTTGCTCTCTCATGTCGGCTCAGTCCAAAAGCCGGCTCCGCCTTGCTTGGGTGTATAGGTCCTCCTAAGAGTTTCTTCGTCGTGCCGCGGTCCCTCGCAACAAATTCTAACATGAAGGGGTTCAGACCGTTCACAATAATATCAACTAATCATGGAAAATGAATAATTAAATAAATGCAACAATAACTAAAAGAATGAACAAGAGTTATAAGACAAAGTGAAAAAATCTCCAACTATGCGACGTTGCTCCTCGGCAACGACACCATTTAATAAAGAGGATTTGTTTTGCATGTCTGCTAATCAAACTCAATTAGCGTCGTTGATGTGACCACTCGAGGAAACCCTACTTTAATCAACAATTCACCCACAATAAGAATCAAGCAATGAAATATAAAAAATGTGGAGTTAAAATTTAATATAATTCTACAGCAAAGGTGTACATGTGTAAGTATGTGCAGAGGTCGAACATTGGGAGCAAACAGGAGGAGGAGGCAAAATGAATGCACGAAAATTCTGTCTTTTATCTCTTGTCCAATTTATTATTTTTGAGGATTTTTAATTTTATATTGTTTTATTTTATTTTTAGTTTTATAATTTTGTAGTTTCTTTTTATATTTTCAATTTTTATATTTCCTCTTTTTAATATTTAAATATAAGATATATATACGTATACATATATGTATATATGTATATGCATAACTACATATAAGATATATATATATATACTGTATAGATATAAATATATAAAAATAGTCAAAATATAGTAAATAAAATATTTTTGTGATTTTTATATTTTTTATATTTTTATTGTTCTTTTTTTGGAATTTTTGCTAATTTATATGTATTTTTAAAGTAAAAAATGTCCCAAATAAGGGATTAATAAATAATTCGAAATTGATTTGGGTTTTAAAAATATAAAATAAGTCCCAAATATACCTAAATAAATTTTGAGATACAAATATTTATATAAATAAAATTATAAAAAATATATTTTGATATTTTTATAGAGTTTTTATATTTTTTGTTGGAATTTGAAGCTTTATGATTTTTATCATTTTCTTTTTCTATTTTGGGGATTTTTTTTCTGGACTCAATATGTAAATTTATAAACCATATATAATTTTTTGGGAATTTTTCAGAACATTTTTATATTTTTTTTGTATTTTATATTTATGTAGGACAAAAAGAGGCTCTTTTTCATTTTCAATAAATATATAAAATGCAAAAAAATACCAATTAAAAATATGGGCGTGAAAGTATAAGGCATGGAACATTTAATCCTATTTTTATGGATTTTTAAGAGCATGCTTGATATTTTAAATAAATAGATAAATAGCAAAAAAATACATGTCCTAGCAGGGGCACATCTGCAATAAAAATAAACTTCAGGGGCTCGGAAGCAAATTTTCCTAAAATATCGAACATAATTAAAATTTTAACGAACTATTCTATAAATACAAAATCGATAGGTCTATTCATGCAAAATACCCATCACGTGGGATGACAAGGCCTGACTGAAATGCATATATAAAAAAGTTCAGGGGTCTTCCAGCAATTTTCACAAAAATATACAACGTTCATTTCATTTTATTAGACTTTTTACAAATACAAAAACTCGCAGGGGTATCTCTGCAATTTCGCCACCTTACTTGGGATGACACGTGAGGTGACGTGGACTGGACCCAGATGCAATTTACAGAAATACAGAGGCCTATTTGCAAAATGTCCAAATTATTTATAACATTAACTTTTATTTACATGACTAAATAATAAAATACAAAAAGGTGGGGTCAGATGTGCAATTTACCCCAAATAGGCGTCGATCGAGCAGTGCTGGCTATCTCACTTGCCACATATCGCTCATCCAGCAATCCATGCCACTTCGCACTGGATGGGTGCGATTAGATCGCAGATGGTGATCAGATGGTCGAAGCTGTGACACATCCAACGGTTGAGATCGAAATTGGCATATGCATCTTATCTGATGACGGAGAAGCAACGAGGAAGAACAGGGACAAACTCGCTTGGGGCGAGTTTCGAACTCTTCTCCTTCGCATCTTTGGCGTCCTTTGAAGCTTTGAGATGGCTCAATGTGTTCCAGCAGGTCCGACGAAGCTTCTAGGGACGTCAAAAGGTACCAAAGGCCATCGATGGGCCCCTGGGTGGTCGGAGAAGAAAGTTAGCATGGGGAGCTTCACATTGAGATGATTTGAGCCCCAGAGGGCTCGGTCGGGGTTTTGACATGCATAGAAGAAAACACGGGTCGATGGCAAGTTGTCTCAACCCAGTTAAGCATGGAATGGGAGAGGTAGAGGCGTGGGCGGAGAGGTCCGACAAACAACGGAGGATGGACCTTGATGCCTCGATCCAGGGAGAATCGAGGGTGGTCAGATGCGACGGGAGACGAAGAAATGGATAGGGAAGAAGATGCCGTGATTGGCGAGGCGGAAAAACATGCGAGTCACGGTGGAATCGTTCGCCGGAGCGGAGCTCCGACGAACTATGAACTGAGTAACCTAGGCTAATTAACTACTTAAAACCCGAAATTAAAAACATAGAAACAATCTTATAAGCTACAACTACCTAGAAAATGAAAAATAGTGCAACTCAAACCTGGTTGGACGCCAGAGAGCAGGACCGCCGACGATGGTGGCCGTGGGTGCAACCTCCTCCTCCTTCCACTCGCTCGGACCCTCCAGGGTTCCCTCCTATCACGAGGGGTCTCGCTAGATCGAAGGCGGGGGTAGTAGGGCTCGGAAAATTGACTAAAATTGAGTGAAGGAAATGGAGGTTTTATTTATGAACATTATGGGCACCCTTATTTGACCGGGCCGAATCAAAGAAATGACGTTATGTATAGGAGATCCAAGGGTCGGACGTGTATATATAATGATGGATGCGCATTTCGTATGAAGGAAGCGAAGGCTATTAATGGACATATCATGCGGAAAAAATGGTGGAAAAGCGGGGAAAAGTCATGCACGTCACGTAGGAAACTGGAGGTCAAGTTGACCAGAGGTCAACCAACAGAGCTCTGCCATTGGTCCATGTAGGCGCACTACATGACAAAACAACCGTTTAATAAAGAATAATTAATTAAAAATAATAAATGATTTTATTAATTTTTGTGTATAAAAATTTTTATTATTTTATTTAGTATTTTATTATGATATTTATTTATTTTTTGGCTTTATTTATTAGTAGTTAATTTTTAATAATGTATTTATAGGTATATTTATCTATATTTTGTATATTTTTATTTTTATTTTATATATTTATTTTATTATTTTGTTCTTTTATTTTATATATTTATAACTTATTTTTGTGACCATAAATATATTTTTATTTTATTTTTATGATGTTATTTGCATACTTAAATAAATAAGTATGTATATTATGTGGGTATATTTATAGGTATTTTACCTACGTTTTATATACATCTTTTTATTTCAATGTACTTTAATGAGTTTTATTTTGGTTTTGTATTTTTAATACAATATATATAATATTTACAAAATTATAAAGAAATAACGAAATAAAAGAATAGGTTTCCCTTTTATTTTTATACATGTATACTATAGGTATTTTTACAAAATTAATGTACTTTAAGACTTATTTTATATTTCATTTTCTTTTTGGTTTTATTTTAATTTCAATAGCTACATATATAAAGAATTATTGCAAAAATATAAAAAATTGAAATGGTAAAAATAATGAATAATGAATAAATTGAGTAGTTTAATCGGTATAATGTACAATAGGGGTCAAAAATCTAACTTTCACACAATAACCCCAAAAAATATAAAACCCACTATTAAATAGCTCGTAAAAAGTTATATTCAATTTAGAGGTGATTTTGATTTGTCTTGATTTTTATTTGAAAGATATGGGTATGTGAAGTTTAGTTTTTTGACTTTTTACTTTTTGTGTATAAAATGCACACCGTGCATTATTTTGTACCAACTCAATTTTGTATTTTTATTTACATTATTATCTACAAATGTCATGTACAAAGTTTCTTCATTTAATGAATAAATAATAAATAATAAAATAGGTGTTAAAAATGCATAAATAAGAATAAATAAATGGCATTTTTATTGTATTGTTGACCCTTATATCCCCCTGCTTTATTCCTTGTCGTCCAACACAATTCTTGACTTGGTCTCAGGGTTTTGGGGTCATAAAATATTTTCAATATTTTATTCCTTTTTCTTTTCTTCTCTTTATTCTATAATTTTGACACTAAAAGCCTTATTTTATATACCAATAATACAACAAATAGTGAATGCTATTTTGTAAAATTAATGCTATTTACATGCATTAGTTAGGGTTTCTAAGGCCAAAATGATAGAATAAATGTGATGAAATGGAGATTCATCAGACGCCTACCTCCGTCGCCCCCTCCCTCGGTCTCCAGCACCAGCATCTGCTCTGACGCAATCGTTCTGCCTCCTCCCCCAACCTCCAACACTGCTCCCACCTCCTCCGTCCCTCCCCTGATCTCCAGCACCAACCCCGTCTCCTCTAGCCTCTCCCTTGACCTCCAGGCTCCAACGTCGCCCCCATGTCCTCGCCCCCAACATCTTCGCCACCACCTCTGCTCTTGACACGATCTCCAACGCCACCCCTAATCTTCAATTCCCACTCCCTTGACCTCCAGTGCCTCCCCACACCTCCTTCGAGCCTTTCCTGGACCTCCATCACCTCCCCACCATTCACCCCTCTACCTCTCCCCTCCCCCCGACTTCCAGCACCACCCTCACCTCCGTCGCCCTCCCTCGACCTGCAGCGCTTCCCCCCACCTCCTTTGCCCCTCCTTAGACCTCTAGTGTCATGCCCACCTATGTCGCCCCTCCCTTGCCCTCCAGCACCTCCCCCACCTCCTCTATCCCTGACCTCCAACATCAACCCTCACCTCCTCTTACCCATCCCCCAATCTCAATATCACCCCCTCCATTGCCTCATGCCTTGACCTCTGGCCCTTTCATTTATCTTTAGGTCTTCATTGCTCAAGAACTACTAGAGATAGAGAAGCTACGACCTTCACTTTCATTATTCGCAAACTATAATAGCATTTAGAGTCCAATCCACTACTTGGAGACCCGATCAAAAAACTGGAAGCAAGGCTGAGGAAGGGGATTGAGGGGGAGGGATCGAAGGAGAGGTGGCGTAAGGAGGAGCGGGAACAACAGAAGGGGGGTTGCAGATAGGGATGAAAATGATCGGATACAATACGAATATAGGTATAATCATATCCTTATCCATTTTAAAATACGAATACGAATATTGATGAATGTGAAAAATGTGTTATCATATCCTTAAAAACGAATACGAAGGAAAACGAGTACGAATATGATACGAATAATAACATAAATATTTTTATAAATTAGCTAAAATATACATGTTTAGGATGGTTTAAACATAAAATAAATATACCAGATACTGTAATTTCATAACAATTATATCAACAGTAGCAGATGCAATCATAAAATGTTGTTATGCACATTTACAAATAAATCTATTACTATACTTATATTCAAAAACAAAATACAAATACGAATGCGGATATTAGCGAATGTCAAAGTAATATCCATATCCACATCCATTTTAAAATGAATACAAATGTCAAAATATGTATAAAACAAATACGATAGCGGATCAGGTACGAATATATTCACATTCGTTTTCATCCCTAATTGCAGGTGGTGGGGGCATAGGACGAAGATGATGGAGTGGAAGAGGAGGATATGGGTGGAGGATTGGATAACTATTCCTCTTAACGATACCATGATTGGAATGAATCATGGTTTAGTTCAACTCGTTGATGGCCAAGCTAACACAAAAACACAAGTAATAACTGTAGAAGAAGTCAAGCACAACTGATGTTCTAAAAAAAAAAGAGAAAGGTATAATTGATAAAGAGGGACAAGTGATAAAAGTACTTTAATTTTTGTGGAACCTTTCTTATCATTCCATTTTCGAAATTTTAGTTTCGCAACTCACACCCCTTGGCTTCCATCCCTTCACTTCACTTGGTACATGTGGTGGCCTCTCACCCTCCACCTCTCCCCACTTCCTCCTGACTCTCGGGAAGCAGATGTAGGTGTGGTTCCCAACCCATGGAGGCCCTCTACACCTACAGCAACTTCGTGCGCTTCGCCATTGCGGAGGCCGAGGCTCGACTTCACACGAATCTCACCCCTCTTCCTTCTCTCGTGAGCTCCCCTCACTTCTCCGCTTCTCATTTCTTCTGCTGCAGGTTGTGTTTTAGCTTTCGGTATCAAACGAAAAAGGAGCGACTATAAACTCAGAAAAAAACTTTGTAGGGCGTCTTCTTGGTAGTGATGAGTATTTCCGGCGTTATCAGCTCTATAAGGAACCACGTCTTGCCTTCTCCTTCTTCTCTCGGTGATGGGTGCTGCTGTGGGTGATTTGAGAAGCAAGTGGGCACTAAAAAGGCCATATCTTGGCAAACGATTCAGCATAGGCTTTTACACGATGTTTTATCTTTGTGACTTTACTTAAATTGGGGAATAGTGTCCAGTTGAGGGATAACTTTTTATTCAATTGTTGGTGTACTTGATATGGCAATGCAACTGGGGTTGTTTCTAGCTCTGGAAATAGGAATATATTAAAAAATAGTAGTAGGTCACATTTAATTGCCAGACATTTGTGAAGTTTTTGCTTGCTTGTGTCTTTTTGGTGAAATCGAATAAATTATCTACGGTTAGTAAAAAAAGACCTGATTTAGTTGCAAGTTTGAGATAGTCTGAGTTGATAAGATTTGGGTCTTGAAATCTAATGGCGATTTTTTCAGAATTTTGTTAGTATTCACAATTGGTCACCTGTGTGAGAGCTGGTGGTGAAAAACACTGCCACCAAGAGCATGTGGAAGTTCATTAAACAAAGCATTTGGCAGCAGTGTTTGAGATACACAAAGAAAATCCTCTCACATAAAAATTAAGCCCGTGGACATACCAGTACTCTTAAATCTGACTATTCATTGTTCGATTGTTTTACATGATGCCAGGATAGATTCAAGTGCATGACAGCAAAGGATGAGAAGACACTGCTCCATGGAATTTCATATGAAGCTCCAAAAATTAGATTATTTCGCAGCTTAAATGTTGATGGAGGCCATTCGATGCAGGTCCAAGTTTCCTAGTTATTTAATGGTTTCTTCATATTATTACAGAGTAGATATTATCTATCTATTTTTGGTTCAGATGCACATTCATGCAAATACGCTCCCACGAATTCACACATGTGTATGAGCACTCTCCAGTCGACATGTGCACACCAATAGATGCAGATGTAAATACATCGTGCTACCATGTCCTATTAGAAGTGAGTCCAGAATTAAAAACGAAAAGAATACTATGCATTAAATTTATTTATTCTCCTATGTAACTATCAGGATTAAATAACATCGGGTTTTTAATTTATTATGTGGGTTAATGAGTCACGGGTGAGGATCATTTAACTGTGTGCCTTTTGGTGTCACTCATCCTCCCTTTCTTTTATTAAGTAAATAAAGATTACTGTAGTCTTTGATGCGCGTTAGAACATCCGCTCTTGTGGTTCCTCCCTTCTATTGAGAAATGCTCTCTATGTGATGTTTGTAATTGTTTTCTACATGGTTACACAACCTAGCCGATTGAAGACTGGAATTCAGTTGATGCTTTGTATTTGATACACATTGAGGGTATTCACGTATTTGGTTTCATGTGGTCCCAGAGTTCTACCATAGCATCGAATGTCTCCCATACAAGGACAATGATCCATCAAGGTTTGGGACTCCCAACATTTCTCCCCCTTTTGGGGTTTCGATGGACTTTTTGGTCTTCCGAAGTGTTTTCGGCCCCTTCAATTATCGCTATAATTGATCAGTTTTGTATATGAAAGCGCTGAAGGCCTTGCCAAGAGGGCCACGCTCATACACTTAAGGTCCTCTGATGACCCATAGTTCTTTCATAGCTAAGCATACATATGACTAATCCAACTTTAGGACTTGATTAATCATATTTGCCTTCATGATCTCTTGCATTTTGATCTTATGATCGATGAATCATCTTCGGGTAATCGATCACTCAAAGCTTTTATGTAATGCTCTGTCCCTTTCGGACCTCGATATTCAACAAGAAATCTTAAAGAGCATCAGATTCACATTCGAAATATGACAAGAAGGAAAACAATTAGGATAATAAGCAAAGTAAAAGCAAGGGAATCTGGGGGCGACCAGCCCGTTAGTGGTGCGGAACCTTGGCATCGGGCTTCGTTTAGGGCCTCCTTGGCGTCGGGGGCTGCAACAGAGGTTGTGAATCTGGGGGCGACCAACCCGTTAGTGGTGCGGAACCAGTTTGCTGTCCTCGATAGGGATATTGCACGGTGTTTGGGGGTTATTTCCCCGAGGAAGATGAACGCTCAATTGCTTAAATGAAGTTGCTATTTATGAACGTGAAGGACCTGGGCCGGCTCAAAAAAAAAAGGCTCGGGGTGCAGAATCCGGTGAGAGAGGCTGGAGCAGATATCTTCTTACTTCAGGAGACGAAGCTGCAGTCACTGGACGACCAGGTGCAGTGGGAGATGAATAGGGGGGAGGTTTTCGCGGTGGCAGAGAAAGAGGCAGCATGTGCTTCGGGGGGGGGGGGGGGGGCTACTAACTGGATGGTGGTCCGATTCGTTTGATCTGTTGGGGACTTTCGTCTCCTTGTTCACCTTGTCGGTAAGGCTGCTACAGAGAGCGGGTGGGATTTGTTTGTGCGTCACTAATGTCTATGGCCCGTGTCGGCGAGAGGATGGTAGCCTGGCTGCGGACTTGGTGAGTGTTGTGCCTGAGGTTGGTGATGGTATTTGGATCATCGATGGTGACTTGAATGGCACATTGTTCTCGGACGACAGGCTGGGGAGGGGGTTGAATCTGATTTTGGATCTGCCGATATTTGGCAGGTGGTTCGTTCTCTGGGTATGTCTGTTGTCGATGCAGCCGGTTGCAAGTACACTTGGAGGAATACAAGATCGAGGTCCAGACTTGACAGGTTCCTGATGTCGGTTGAGGAGGTGGAGGTTTTCCCACTGGTGAGGGCTTGGGCTCTTCCAAGGATGCTCTCTGATCACACTCATGTTCTTTGATTTTCTGGGGAGGAACGCTTGGCTCGGTTCTCCTTTCGCTTTGAGAAGAAGTGGCTGCTGGAAGAGGGCTTCCGGGACCTGGTGAGTGATCATTGGCGGGAGTTTGTTGTGACAGGTTAGGCAGTGTCGCGATTTGCGGCCAAACTAGACTCCCTAAGGCGGTTGTTGTTGACGTTTGGGAAGGATGTAGTCAGGAGGCGGAGGGTCGTCAAGATCGAGGCAGAGGCTGGGATAAGCAGGTTAGATGAGCTTGATGATGATCGAGGGCTGACTCCGGAGGAGGTGGAGGAGAGGGCCGCGTTGTTAGAGGCGGTGTTTCGGGAGAACAGGAAAGAAGAGGTTCATTGGCGACAGAGATTGAGGCAGAAGTGGCTAAGGGAAGGCAACACGAACACGTGTTTCTTCCATTTTGTGGCGTCCGGAAGGAGGAGAAGGAGTTTCTTACATGAGGTGGAGGTGGGGGGCCAAAGGGTATCATGCGAGAGAAACATTGGAGTCGCCTTGCGGGAGCACTTTATGAGGGCTTCGAGGAGAGTGAGGGAGGAGAATGGTTGGGGCTGGACCGGCCGGAGGGCTGGGTCTTTCAGTGGACCCCAGGCTGTTTCGTTAGTGGTCGAATTTATGGAGGAAGAGGTGCACATGGCGGTTTGGGATCTGAATGTGGACGGGGCTCCTGGCCCGGATGGATTCTCTATATCCTTCTACTGGGAGTTCTGGGACCTGCTGAAGGGTGACATTTTGGAGGTTCTGAATGAATTCAGGGGTGACAACAGGGGTTTTGAGAAAATTAACTAGGCCTTGATATTTTTGCTGCCGAAGAAAGAGACCCCAGTAGGGGTTGGGGATTACAGACCTATTTTTATTTCTAATGGCATTTATCTCATTGTCGTCAAGGTGCTGGCGAGCAGACTTAGAGCTGTCTTGTCCTCTGTGGTCTTACCGGCACAATCTGCTTTCATTCTTGGACGTTGTATGGCGGATGGAATCGTGACCGCTTCGGAATCTGTCGTGAGTGGAAGAGGTCTATAAAGAAAGGTGCTGTTTGGGAGATTGACTACACGAAGGTCTACGATTGTGTCAGTTGGAAATTCTTGTGGACAACGCTGCAGAAAAGGAGATTTCCGGAAGAATGGATTGCTTGGGTTAAGAGATGCGTCACCACTAGCTCCTGCTCTGTGTTGGTCAACAGAATACCTGAGGGAGGATGGTTCCAACCGCAGAGGGGGGTGCGTCAAGGCTGCCCCATAGCTCCCTTGCTTTTTGTGTTGGTGGCAGATTGTCTTGCAGTCTTGTTTCAGCGGGCGGTTGAAGAGAGTTGGTGCGAGGGTTCCAGGTTGGGGGACATCTCCGTTCCGGTGTTGCAGTATGCAGACGACACGCTGATCTTTCTGGGGGGGGGACGGAGGAGCAGAACCACAACACAACTATTTTGGTGGATATGTTTGGCTGTCTCTCTGGTTTGCAGATTAACATGTAGAAGTCGGTCCTGGTTGAGGAAAGTAACATGTTAGCGTTGTGGGCAGGATGCTCTTTGGGATGCTTACCGATAACCTATCTGGGGTTGCCTCTGGTGGATGGCAGGCTGAGGAAGTTCGATTGGGACTGTGTTCTTCGGAGAATGGAGGAGCGGTTGGAGGGGTGGAAGGCTACCACTCCGTCCAAGGGTGGGAAGCTTACCTTACTGAAGCACGTTTTTCAGCCATTCCGATTTTTTTCTTCTCGACGAGACTAATGCCTGTTGGTGTTAAAAGGAAGGTGGAGGTTTTGATGAGATCTTTTTTCTGGTCAGATGGGAGGCATATAACGAGAGGGTTGCACCTGGTGGCTTGGAAGGATATTGCTGTACCTGTTTCGGAGGGGGGTCTAGGTGTCAGGGATGTGGAATCAATGAACAAAGCCTTGTTAGCTAGATAGATGGTGCGCATTTGGGGTTCGTCAGACTCGTTTGTTTTACTGTTGCTGAGTGAGATTTATGGTGTCACTGGGAAGTTGGTGGCTGCAAGGAAGCGGCATGAGTCTTCGTTGTGGAGTGGGATCCGTGCCGTGATTCTGAGGCTCAGGCCTTTCCTTCAGTCGAGGTTGGGGAATGATCTCTGTTTTCGTTTTTGGCAGGATGACTGGATGGGGGAGGGGGCGCTGGCTTACCGCTTCCCTGGGTTGATGGCATTAGCCGTTGACAGGGGGCGCGGGTGGCGGAGGTGGCCGACTCTGGGTCGTGGGCTCCGAGGTTCCTTGCGGTTGTCTCGGATAAGAGGCTGGAGGAATTTTTGCGGTTACTTTCGAAGATTCCCCCGGTCGGGGAGATGTCGGGCGAGCCAGATCATTTTGAGTGGGCAGATGATAAGTTCTCGGTAAAGATTGCATATCAGAAGTTGAGTGGTGGTATGGTGGAGCGCGACGAAGATCTATGTGCTGACTTGAAGGTAATTTGGGCGGCTAAGATTCCTATTCGGGTTAAGGTCTTCTTGTGGTGTCTAAGGAGAGACTGTCTATGTGACAAAGTGAGAAGGGGCAGGCTGCTGGGTGTGACGGATGTGAAGTGTGACAGATGCGAGGATGACGTGGAGGATGCGTTCTTCGTATGCAGGTCTTCGGCAAATGTGTGGGATTCTTTGGGGCTTCCGTGGGTTGGACATCCAGTGCAGAACATTTTTGGAGATCTATTCGTGCGGTGGGACTTGGGTCCTCCGGTGATGTCTCCAAGCCCTTTGCCGCGTTCTGGGCCATTTGGCTTGGCAGGAATGATACCACTTTCAAGGGCAACGGTTTTACTTTGAAAATGTACTTGCGCACTGTAATGCTTTGTACAATTTCTGGTTATCCAACTGATGTACCTTCTTGTTAATTAATGAATACTCTGGTGTGATGACTCCCGCCTTGGGAGGGCTCCCCCTTTTTCCTATTCAAAAAAATGTTCCACCCACTTAGGGACACACTAATCTTTTGGCGAGTGTAGTGACTCTCTATCTCTATGTAACCCTAGGACTGTGCCTATATAAGGAGCCCTGTGGTAGAATATTGAAATCAATCAATTCTCTTTACCTTTTTACTTCTATTGATACTAGGAGATTTATCACAGGCTGTTGCATATATCTGGGCAGCAATCTTGTGATTTCAAGGAATAAAAGACAATCGTTATTGCATGATTCAATGTGGAAGCTGACTACAGAACTGTTAAAATAGGCATTACAGAGATGTTGCTTAGGTATATTTTGACTGACGTTACAAAAAATATCGAGCCTTATGTGAGATGTGAAAATGGGGTTGCAATTAATGTACTACAATTAATGTACTTAATCTATCCGACAATCATGTTATGCACGATAGAAAAAGTATGTTGAGATTGATCCATAGAGTGGTAAATGACCCAAAGGAATTGGTACTACTTACATTAAACCCAAGGATCAAGTTATAGATGACTTCGCCAAGGAGCTTTCCAATTTTGAGCAAAATCTAGGCATGTTGGGTATGTATAATCTTTATATCCGACTTGAGGGGGACTACTTAGTTATTTTATTATATGGTTAATGGATTGTGTTGAGGACCCAGCTGTATGTGTGTGCCTATTTATCTAGTTCATCCACCTATTATGTCATTAAGCAATCAAAGACAAAAGTAACCACCGGTGAGTGATGGGGCATCCCTTCATATAACTTTTCCCTTCGTTGTAGAGGGTAAAAAAAATTGCAAAGCCTTCTCCCACTATAAGTAGGTAGGGTCCGTTACATGAATTCTTGTTCAAATCCATGTTGAAAGATTCAACTATTTTTTACATTGACTGTCGACTACTTAACACAACCCCCCAAGGGAGATTTGAATCATGGTCTCTTGGGTGGTAGGCACATTGCACTTCCACTAGACCATTTTCTCCTTCCTTGCGAAGGGTATTTTATGAATCTTTGTGTTGCATGGTGTTGGGAAACGTGAATGAGATGTTTATTCCATAGCCCTAGGCTCTCTTATATAGAAGAGTAGCCTATGGGTAAATTACATAAAGAGGATAACAAGAAAATAAAATAGCAAAAAAGATACAATAACTAAATATGCGTCAACACTCCCCCTCAAGATGGAGCATAGATGTCAATCATGCTCAGCTTGGAAGCACACTTCTGAAACGGGCCACGTAACAATGCCTTGGTGAATATATCTGCAGTCTGGTTTTCTGAAGTAACATGGGATGTGGTGATGAATCCTTTCTGAATCATATCACGTATGAAGTGGCAATCCACCTCAATATGCTTGGTCCGTTCATGGAATGCAGGATTGTTTGCAATGAACAAAGCAGCCTGATTATCACACTCCAAGTTCATAGGAAGTGGTATATCTAAGCACAAATCTGTCAGCACTGCTTTCACCCACATCATTTCTGTAGTGGCCTGGGCCATAGCCCTATATTCGGATTCAGCACTGGATCTAGCTACCACAGTTTGCTTCTTGCTCCTCCATGAGACTAGGGCATCTCCAACATAGACCGCATACCCTGAGGTTGACTTCCTATCCTTAGGACATCCTGCATAGTCTGCATCTGCGCATGCTGAGACAGAAATCCCCTTTCCTTTCTTGAATAGCAGACCTTTACCTGGAGAAGATTTGAGATATCTAAGTATCATGTGTATTGCATCCATATGCACTTGACGTGGCTGCTCCATGAACTGGCTCACACGGCTCACTGCAAATAATATGTCTGGCCTAGTGATCGTGACATATAACAATTTGCCTACCAGCTCTCTGTATCTTCTCCTGTCAACCTCCTCTGTATCATCATCATACAGCTTCATGCTAGGGTCCATTGGTGTCGTGGCAGGTCGACACCCTAGCATACCTGTCTCACTCAGTAGATCTGTGACATACTTCCTCTGTGACATGACTAATCCATACGGATTTCTGGCAAACTCCAGCCCCAGAAAATATCTAAGGACTCCCAAGTCCTTGGTGACAAACTCGGTCCCCAGCCTTTCCTTTGCCTGCTTAATGCCCTGGTCATCATCACCTGTAATCAAGATATCGTCAACGTAAACCATGATTACAACAATACCTCTTGCCGTCTTCTGTATAAACAAGGAATGATCAGCATTGGAACGTTTGTATCCTTGTTTCTCAAAGAGGTCTGACAGCTTCTGGAACCATGCTCTGGGGCTCTGCTTAAGGCCATAGATAGCCTTATGTAATCTGCACACCTTGGAACACTCCCCCTCAACAGCAAAACCTGGTGGCTGTTGCATGTAGACTTCCTCCTGCAGGTCGCCATACAGAAAGGCATTCTTCACATCCAGTTGATAGAGTGGCCAGTCCCTAGTAACTGCAACTGATAAGAGGATCCGCAGAGTGGAATGACGAGCCACCGGGGAGAACGTGTCAAGGTAATCTACTCCATATGTCTGTGTGAATCCCCTTGCAACTAGGCGGGCCTTGTACCTGTCAATGGAGCCATCTGCATTATGTTTCACTGTAAATACCCACTTACAACTCACCGGGTTGACATCCGGTGGTACAGTAACCAAGCTCCATGTTCCTCTAGACTGAAGTGCCGCCATCTCTTCCTCCATTGCTAGCCGCCACCGAGAATCCTGCAAAGCCTCATGGTGGTTCCGTGGAATATCCGTAGCTGAAAGTGCCAATGCAAACGTCCTGAATGGTCCAGATAGCCTCTCAAACGAAACTGCTGCTGATAATGGATACTTGGCACAACTTCGCTTCGGCTTGCGTAGAGCAATTGGAACATCCAGATCCTCTGTGGTATCACCATGCTCCTGTAAGGCATCCTGCTGAGAAATGTCGTCAGATCCATCAACATTAATATTTTCAGTACATACCATATGCGGGCTAGTTGACCGGTTAGGACCATGAGCTTGATTCGGCCGCCGGGTGTAATGGAATGGTAACGGGGATATTGTTTGTGGCGGCGGTGGTGGTGGTGGTTGTGGTAATGGTGGTGACGGCTGTGATGTTGGTGGTGACGGCTGTAATGTTGGTGGTGCCATGAATACGGTATCAGGAGATAATGGTGGTGGCTGCATGTTCCCGGATTCTGAAAAATACATACTGGATTCAAAGAATGTAACATCTGCGCTGATCATATACCGCCGACGCACAGGGTCAAAACACTTGTACCCCTTTTGGGTTCTGGGGTACCCCACAAAGACGCACTTGACAGCCCTAGGAGAGAGCTTGTCAGTACCGGGCGACAATTGATGGACAAATGCGACTGAAAACACACGAGGAGTAAGAATAAACAAATCCTTGTCAGGGTAAATAAGGGAGAAAGGAATTTGTTCATTCAAGACAGACGAAGGCATACGGTTGATAAGGTAACATGCAGTAAGGACTGCATCACCCCAGTAGGAGTACGGAACATGACTCTGAATAAGAAGTGACCTTGTAACATCAAGTAGGTGACGGTGTTTTCTTTCGGCAACCCCATTCTGTTGAGACGTATGAGCACACGATGTTTGGTGAATAATCCCTTTTGAGGAGTAGTAATTGGCTAGAATGTTGGTACATAATTCCAAGGCATTATCACTTCTCACAATCTTGACAGATGTAGAAAAAATATTTTGAATTTCATTTAGAAAATGGATAATAATATTTCCAGCTTCAGATTTATTTTTCATCAGAAAGACCCATGATGCTCTAGAGAAATCATCCACAAAAACAATATAAAACCTGTGTCCCTGATGATCGGGAACACGACTTGGACCCCAGACATCGACATGAAACAACTCAAACTTGGAGTTACTACTCCGACCTTGACTACTGGGAAAAGACGACCTGTGATGTTTTCCCAACTGACACGCCTCACACTGAATAGGTGTGTGAGAGATACTATATGGTAGGACTAGACGCAACTTCTGAAGCGGTAAATGACCAAATCGCAAATGCCACAGGAGAGGAGATACTTGTTCAGCAGGAGAGGATGTGGTTCCAGCAAATGGGGTCTGGTTCAGACGGTAAAGGCCTCCTTGCTCATAGCCATGACCAATCACGTTGCCCGTACGGATGTCCTGAAAAATCAAAGAAGATGGATCAAAAATAGCTCGACAGTGAAGATCCTTCGTGATCTGACTAATCGACAACAGATTCATAGAAAAATGTGGTGCATGTAGGACATTCTTCAGTTGCATAGAGGGTGTCAATCTAATCTCCCCCTGACCAGTGATAGGGGAATGCGTGCCATCAGCAATTACTACTGTCCGTTCTGGAGGGATCTGGGTGTATCCTGTAAGTAGACCCTGGTCACCACATAGATGATGTGTGGCGCCCGAGTCCATGATCCATGACAGTATATGAGATCTACTACTGTGGAGTGCAAGTGTACTACCTGAAGTACTGGTAGATGCAGAGGCAGTGGCAGAAGCAGCAGTATCAGTATGACTCTCTGTAGTCGGTGCTGGGCCAGATGGTGGGATAATGCCCCTGAGTCGGGCAACCAGGTCATCAAAGCGCTGATCCAGTGAAGCAGCAGACGGAGGCTCTATATGTTCAGCAGCTCTTGCAGACGCAGGAAATCCATGCTTTGAGTAGCATGTGTCTTCAGTATGGCCGACTCTGTGACAATATGTGCATGTTGGCCTAGTGCGGCCACCCCTTCCACGGGGAATACGTCCACGGCCCTGGTAATGAGAACCACGGCCTCTGCTGGCTGCCATGGCTGAGGGATTCTGACTAGTGGCTGTGGAAGGTACAGTAATCCTGCTCAATCTGTGAAAAGCTTCCTCCATGGGAGGAATAGACGAGTCCGCCAAAATCTGTGAACGTGCTGCCTCATACTCTGGATCGAGTGCTGCAAGAAACACACCCACCATTGTCGCATTCCTGTATGTCTTCTGCTGTTCTGGTGTGGCGGTAAGAGGCATGAAGCTATGGAGCTTCTCAAACATTCCTCTCAAAGATGTATAGAGAGAATGTAATGGGCGGCCATTCTGCTTAATTGTGAATATATCATGTTGTAGTTGCAGGATCTTCGTCTCATTCCTTGCCTGAGAATACGTCGCTGCTAGGATATCCCACATGTCTTTGGCTGTGGGCTGATGAAGAATGTCATTGGCGATCTCAATAGCCAATGTGCCAGACAACCACACTTTTGCATATGCATCGTCAGCCTCCCATGAGGCATGGACTCCAGTCTTCTCTGCAGGCTCGGGCTCTGTGAGAATATGCTTCTTGCCCGTGGACTTCATCATACTCATGAACTGCATTGCCCACAGTTCATAATTCGTGCCATCCATCTTGACAATGGGCGCTGGACCACGAAATGCACCCATGGATGGAATATCTGCCTTGCTTTCTGACATACTGGATAAGGAAGACTGGAGCGACCTGCAACAGATAGTATTTGTCTACAATGACATAGACGGGATGAGTTGCATGTGTAGACCTCAAGCAACTATCCCCATGGACCTCCGCGCGCTACGATCCGCACGCGTACCGGTTTCTATTGTAGAAACCCTAGAGCACGCTTGTAGAAAACCACGAGACACTATGCGCACAGAAGGCTAACGCTGTATGCACAGCACAGCACAGCAGATGGTGCGCACAGCACAGCAGGCACTGGAAGGTGCACGGTTGCCGCTCAGGAGATGGTGCACAGGACAGGAAGCGCACCGCACTAGGAGGCGCACAGGCTGCGCGCTATGCAGCGCAACGAGAAGCCCCCTACGGCGATCGAGTAGCGCAAGGAGATGGTGCAGCGCTATGGGGCGCCAGGCGATCGAGTAGCGCAAGGAGCCAGGCAGTCGAGAGGCGCCAGGCGATCAGCGAGAAGCCCCCCCCACGACGAGAAGCCCCCCACGGCGAGAAGCCCTAAGCGCTGGAGAGGCGATCGGGGCTGGGGGCTGCGCCTATGGGCGATCGGAGGGGAGGCGATCGGCGAGAGAAGAGAGAGAGAAGAGAGGAGAGGCCGGCGGGTGGGGCGGGTTAGGGTTAGGGTTTCGAGAACTCCGGTCTAGGACCGTCGCTCTGATACCATGTTGGGAAACGTGAATGAGATGTTTATTCCATAGCCCTAGGCTCTCTTATATAGAAGAGTAGCCTATGGGTAAATTACATAAAGAGGATAACAAGAAAATAAAATAGCAAAAAAGATACAATAACTAAATACGCGTCAACACATGGTTATAGTTTTCTACATCATTCCCAAGCCCAGTTTTTTTCCAAATTAATTGTTCTGTCCGTCTGAATGCCTCTTGACTTGTCATTTGCTTCTCAATAAATTCATTGATGGTAATGATGGTTGTTAGAAAATAAACATGCGGAAGCGAACATGGAAAAAGATAAAGAAACAATAAGAACAACGGGATTTAACGTGGAACTCTACTCCGTGAGGAGCGGGATGAAACTACGAGGGAAGCCCTCAAAGGGACGGATATTCTATTCCTTTTTCTCAAATGTTACTAGAGGTCTGGGGTTCCTTATGTAGCCTCCCCAGAGCCTCCAAGTCCCACCACTGGTCGATGTGGGACTAAACACATGGATGTGGTAAATGGATCCTCTCCAAAATCCATTTACCCATCTCCCATACATATGGCGCACAATCAAATACTCCAACACTCCCCCTCAAGCTGGAGCATGCAATGCTCAACTTGGACAAACAAAAAGAAACTCAACTCAACGCTACAGGACACTACAGACAATATCAACTCAACGCGCACAATTGTCGGCTGCTGTCGAGGATGTTGCTTCTCATGCCGTGCAGGTGAGGAGGACGAACGTGCTGGAGTGTGAGTCTGTTGAATCTCCTCGTCGGAGAGCATGCGCTATGAACTACACCTGTCAGAGTTGCTGTAACTATAAATGAGTCTCCTCATCGGAGTACTCTGGCCTGCCACAATAATGTGGACAACTGCTCCACCTCTGAAAATAGGTCAAACTGAAAAGGCCGTGAAAGTGCAATCCTCGTCGGAGTCCACGGTCGCTGGAGAATGGAGTCTGAAAAAGTCTCCTCATCGGAGAACTGGGTCACTACCATATGGCACAGAGAATGGTACACTACTCTGGAGTCCCTATGGCTCACATGAAAACTCTGGCCGAAACATAAGAATAATGGGGGCCGCTCAAAAGATGGCAAACACACGTGCTCATTCGAAATAAGACCACATACTCGTACGTGTCTGAACTAGAGACTCAAAACCACGATCGTCGAGTCTAAACAACTGATGTAGAGTCTGGAAAATCTATGGCCCCCTTGGGCCCTTCTCTCTTTCTCTTTCTTTTTTTTAAACCAGCCCCCTTGGGCTTTACAATTTTTTTTTGTACACAGACTACTCTCCTCCTCTCTCTTTTTTAAAATCATTTGGCCAAACAGGGGCCTTTCAATAACAACAATTTTTTTAAATAACACACACCCCTTATTAGGGCTTCCATCAAGGAACCCCGATGCCCCCCCTTATATTCCCAGAGAGGTCGGCCCCCGCTGGGGGGCTTCATCGTTTCATGCCACCAAGGGAGGGGATGCCGTCAGGGATTGAAGGATCTTCAAACTGTGGGTATGATGTGCGCCGCTGCGAGGCAAAGGGGATGGGGTTGGGGTTGGGGCTGCGTCTCCTGGAGGTTCCGCACCTCCTGGAGCAGATGGAGCAGATGACACGGGAGGTCTGTGCGCGTGGGAGCGGGAGCTCCGCCTGATTCTGGCGCACACATGGAGGTTGCGCCGTTGGGTTCGATGGTCTGTTGAACCTGGAGATCGTGCTGGCCCCCTGTAGGGGAGGGCTTCTCCTGAAGCCTTGCGAGAGGAGGGGCAAACACGAGAGAAGGAGCCAAGTGCAGCCCCCCGAAGAGCTTCGCAGGCACGACACCGCCGCTACATGGTCCTTCTTAATCCTAGAATAATCCCAAATATGGAGGAGACCATGCATGGCCTGAAATGTGATGGGGCCGCTGCAACCTTATGCAAAAATCGACGAATTCGTAGAACTCGATCTGCTTAAATAGTAATTGAGAAAAAATCCATAGAACCGACTGTACTTCACAGAATTAGGGTTTCACGAACACTAGAACTCTTAAACAACCACGAACATGATGATCTTAAAAATCCGAGAATCAAACCCGCTCTGATATCATGTTAGAAAATAAACACGCGGAAGCGAACATGGAAAAGGATAAAGAAACAATAAGAACAACGAGATTTAACGTGGAACCCTACTCCGTGAGGAGCGGGATGAAACCACGTGAGAAGTGCTCAAAGGGACGGATATTCTATTCCTTTTTCTCAAATGTTACTAGAGGTCAGGGGTACCTTATATAGCCTCCCCAGAGCCTCCAAGTCCCACCACTGGTTGATGTGGGACTAAACACATGGATGGGGTAAATGGATCCTCTCCAAGATCCATTTACCCATCTCCCATACATATGGCGCACAACCAAATACTCCAACAATGGTTATATATATATTTTCTACATAATGGATATATCTCAAGGAAATGCTTATATTGCCTCCTTAAGAGGACATTTGATCAGATACAAGCGAAAGTAAGTAATTCCTGTTTTCTTTGTTTCTTTCTCGTAAACGTTTTTCGTATCACCTGTTGAACCATTTTTTGGGGATATTCTTTTTCCACAATTTTTAATATCCTGATTTGTAGTTTAATTGCTATCTACCAAGCATGTTGATAGGTTAAAGGTAGATTGTATCTTTTTTTGGATTTTCATTTAGTCCAGATGAAGCCATATTTTAGGATTTTCTAATTATATCTTTGATGTTGAGTGATCTCGTGGTTGGAGTAGAATCATGAGCTTATCATATATATTAAGATACATTTCATGCACGCTACTTTATACTGAATTGCTAAAAATTCTTGAATTACTTTTTCTCCTGGCTTTCACAATGGACACATGTAAAATATCTGATGCATGTTATGTCATCTTGCAGTGGGATCATCAGTGTAAAGTGTTTTCTCAATAACTGCAGGTTTTAGATCTTACTGTACTTCCGAAGCCGGAATTCGATCTGCCTATATTCTGTGCCAATTTTTATTGCAACCCACGCATGAGCATAGTCGTTCTGTGAGCACTCATTATCTATATTTGAGCTATTGAAGTTCTTTCAATTACTAGAATCTTCGGCATGCATTTTATTAGTCTGACTCAGTTAAAGCTGTTTTGATCTAGGTGTGCTAGCGGGAGCGCTCACCCGTTTACTTTTTTTTTAAATGTGTTATGTCTTTCTAATTAAACAAACCCAAAGAGCACCAAGAATTATGCGGAAAACTCTCCAATAGAGGGAAAAATCAAAGTGAGGCAGGGAGACTTCAGAGCCTAACCTCTATCTAAGGAACTGGTTTCCACTCCAACACATAATCATAAGAATGGTGGGGTGAGCAATATATATAATTGAAATGGTAAATGGGTTCACAATTAATGGCTCGCCCCACACGACTTAACTCAACTCGCCGAACTTTTTCGCTACTATATATCAGGTAGAACAAAAAAGAAATCTGCCACAACTGGCTATAAACCCCCTCATTTAGCAAAGGCATCAATTCCCTAGTTCCCACTCGTCCGCTCCGGGGCCAGCTAACAATATATAACTCTACTACCCACCGGGTTCTAAGCTACTTATACGCCAATGACCAGTCACAACGCATTATTTCGTGGCACTCATTGCCTATTTCCCAAGACAAAACTCAACAGCTAGCCAAGAGAATGAGAATGGTTCCGGGTCCCCACCGATTTCTCCAATAAACGATCCATTTACCTATTTACAAGTAAACTCAATAGAGTCAATACTCCCTCTCAAGCAGGGCATACGTATTGTACATGCCCAACTTGTCCACATTCTTTTCAAAGTTTACTATGGAAAGACCTTTGGTAAATATATCAACAACCTGATCACATGTCTTGATGTAAGGAAGACATATTTCTCCACAATTAATCCACTCTTATAAAATGTTTGCTTACTTCAACATGCTTTCTTTTGTCATAAAGTACATAATCATTAGCAAGATTGATGGCATCTGTGTTGTCATAGGCATGGTATTAAAAATCACGCCTCGAGGCGAGGCGGGCCTTTTTAGCCTCGAAACGTGCGCCTCGGCCCTGTCCAGTGAGGCGTGCGCCTCGAGTGGCTGAGGCGTAGCCTCGAGGCATTCCGCCTCGAGGCGGTCGAGGCGTTTTCCAAGGCGTTTTTATTTTTTTGAAGATTTTTTTATGATTTTAATAGTTTACATGGTGGTTTGAGAAGCTTATAAATATATACTTGTTTAGGATAATGATTATACAAGTTAAATGCCTAAATCTTATGTTTCTTTCGTATCCATAACTCCATATTTACTATTAGTTATGTGTAACTATTTCAGCAAACTGCTTCATATTACTATTCCATAAGCCCTAGGCTCTCTTATATAGGAGAGTAGCCTATGGGTAAATTACATAAAGCATACAACTGAAAATAAAAATAACAGAGAGACACACAAACAACTAATATATGCGTTAACAGTTATATGTCTAACTATTAATTTATGCAAGATGAATGCTTAAATTTGACCTCTTTCATATTCATATGCTTAAATTTGACCTCTTTCATATTCATATTTACCATTAACATGCCAAATTATTCCAATGAACTCTTACTATTACATCCTTAAACATAGAGACCCCCGTACTGGTAGGGTATGGTGGCACCGGGAGGGCATCGGACCGTTCTTCATCTGGGTATAGTAGAACATATAGTTAGGATTCAAATCATATGATTCATATCAACAACTTGGATATTTATAATGACAACTGTAGCCAATCCCTTTTAGATAAAATTTTAGTGATAGTTATAGCCAATGATTTTCTTTTGATTGGTTAGAAATTTAGTAGAAAGATTTATGGCATTTAGTCATTGACATATCTTTTTTTAACTTATCTTCATAATATTATCATATATTATATTGTTATATACTATATGTTTGTCAAATTATATTATTTCACCAATAAATATATTTATTACATATTTTATAATTATTTTTCTATACAAACTGAGGCTTACGCCTCGATCGCCTCGAGGATATGCCTCGCCTCGTTTCTAGGGAAAACGCCTCCTTCCGCCTTTCGTTTTTTCAAACCTTGGTCATAGGGACACTTCGTAGGCAGATTATTGCCAATTCAAATATAACGTAAAAAAATCTTCATTTAAAGCATCTCGATGGCACTATTTGCAACCACTTTGTATTCAGTTTCAACTCGAGATCTTCCACAAAGAGACCGTCTTTTACTTCTTTAGATAAGAAGATTTCCACCAAGATAAATACAGTAACTAGAAGTAAATCTTCTATCATCAATCATCCATAGGCCTATTCTAATCCGGATCAGTATGTCTTTCAATATTCAAATCGGTTTATTTCATAACAATTAACCCCTTACCCGGATTCTTCTTGATATACGTGATAATTCTAGTAACAACCTCCATGTGAGTACGAGGAGCATGCATGAAATGACTAACCACATTGACGGCATAGGTGATGCCATGTATTATAGGAATTAGATAAATCAGCTTCCCAAAAAGCCTTTCATAACAAGTCATCTTGCTTTCTTCAAGTTTCTCTCTATCATCAATACATCTAGTATGCTTTTAACTTTAATAGGACTACTACAGGGCTAATACCCATGCTTCCTTGAATCCTGTAGAAGACCAAGAGCATATTTTCTTTAAGTCCAACATAAGTTGTCTTTAGTCATAGCATTCTCAATTTGCGGATAATTTGCTTTTCAATGTGTAAATTTCATCCTTATCATCCCTTGTAACAATCATGTCAATATAAGCAAGGAGAATATACATTTCACCATCAGCATTTCTTTCCCTGCCAAAGTTGCACATTCAATCTGAACTTTTATAGAATTTGGTGTAGAGCCTCCAACTTCGCCACCAACACCCTGAAGGCCAACCCCATTACAGAAAGGTCCATCTCCCATCGAGACACAAGCTCCTTGAAGCCATCGTTTAGCAACCTCGGCTTCTCGAAGCAAAACAATACACTAACATGGCATCCCTCACTGGAATCCCATAAAATAGGCATGGGATCGGAATGCGGACACAGTAGGGAGAGCACCGAACATCAAGGGAAACTCCTCCAACAACTCAACAAAACCAAGGAAGCGGTCCATGCGCGACAGTGATGACAAATTCCTTGAGGTGAAGAGAGAATTGGTCATATGACTAATATCTATGATCTCCAGCAACATGTTCCCCATAAAATCTGCAAACAACGAGGAGCTAGGGTGCCCACTTCCCTCTCCTAAGGACTATCAACAACAAAGAGCGTGATATTGAAGTTAGTGCCACCAACTACTGAACATCATAAAATTGGGCCTACACCATCAATAACTCGTCCCATAAACTTGCAACGGTTGGGACCGCATGCATGCTATGCACCAAAGAAATGAGCTTCCGACCATCTAGTCGCCTCAGCTCATCATGGAAAGAGGCTCTGGCAATGGCTGCAATATCTGAAGGACGTGTAGATGCGCTAGTCATGGTGGCAGACGGGAAACAATACCATCCAGTTTATGATCTGCAGTAGGAGCAGAAGTGGTAGTAGGCTCAACATGCTCGACACACAAGCAGATGCGAGTATCTATGCTTTAGATAGCATGTCTCCTCAGAATGACCAGGTCGATGACAATACATATATGGACCACGTTGAGTTCCCCCTCCTCCGCCCTCTGAACTGAGGAGTACCTCTCCTACTGTGAGATACAACCATCACTGAGAAGGTCTGTGTACTAGTAGTGAATGGGACCGTGATCCTACTAGGACGATTGTAAGACCCCTCCACTTGAGGTATAGCTACACCTCTGAGAAGCTGGGTGTGTGATGCCTTATACTCAAAGTCTATTGTAGTCGGAAAACTCCAATCATTGTGACATTCATGTACACCATCTACTGCTCAATAGATATGGTCACTAGCATAGACTTGTGAAGCTTCTCGAACATGCCACGAAGCGAGGAATAGAAGTTGTGTAGAGGATAATCATTACGTTTGACCCTGAAAATGTCAAACTGTAACTAGAGGATCTTGGTCTCGTTTTTCACCTAATCTATGTGGCAAGAAGGATATCCCACAACTTCTTTCGCTTCTGGTATGACGACTGGTCTGGACGGGGTGCTCTCAACTCTTTGTTCCCGCATCTTTTTGCGTTGGTCGAGGATAAGGACGCGTCGGTAGCCTCGTGCTGGGATCACGGTTGCTGGAGCCCTCTCATCTCGGCGAACTTGTCCGATCAGCGCCTGGATGATTACCTATCTTTATTGGCTCACCTTGTTGATACTCCGCGTCCGTCTGCTGGCCGTGATCACTGGGCTTGGAAGGACGGCTCTTTTTCCTCGCGTAAGGTGTATTATGCTCTCTCTCATACCTTTCTTGTTGATGATGATATCTTGGTGCGTGATTGCCGATTCTTATGGGGCCTCAAGCTGCCTGAGCACATAGGGATATTTTTTTGGCTGCTTCGTCGTGGACGGCTTCTGACTCGAGATCGTTGTGCGGTTATCTTTCCGAACGTTGACTCCACGTGCGGTCTCTGTGGGGCGGAGCGGGAGACTATTACTCATTTATTTTTCGGTTGTGCCCATGTTTCCGCGCTTTGGGCGGACCTTCCTTGGATTGATGCTGTCTCTGTTCCTGCTTTGTGCGCCAGTTTGGTTAACTCTAGGGGGAGGGAGAGAAAGCTTCTTCTTGATCCAATCGCGAGGATGTGGAGCATTTGGCTAGGGAGGAACGAGGCAATTTTTTCAGATCAAAGGTTCTACAGGGAGAATATCATTTTGCGTGCTAAGCGCCTAATGGAGGATTGGTCCATTGGTTAGTCAATTTGGCTGTTGGGGGGGTTCCATGGCTTGTGGCTGCCCTCTCGGATGGGCCGGTTTTTGTACAACTTTTGCGTTCTCTGTAATTTCTGCTTTCGTTTTATTTTTTAATATATTGGGGTGATCACCATCGAGTGCCTCCCCCTCTTTTGAGCTTAAAAAAGAAGGATATCCCACATTGCTTTGGTAGTGGGCTAATGTAAAATATCATTGGCATCTCCTTGGTGAGGATCCTAGAAAGCCAACCACTTGCATATGTGTCATATTGCTTCCATGAAGCATTCACCCTAATCTTATCGGTCGGCTTTGGCTGCGTCAGAATGTGCTTCTTGTTGTTGCACTACATCAGGGTCATAACTGCATGGATCATAACTTGTAATTGGTCCCATCAATCTTCACGAGTGGCAACATGCCTTAAAGGTTCCAAAAGAAGAAAAAATATCATCCTTGATTCTTGACATTATAATAAGATGATCGAAACGGAATTCGACTGGGACGGTAGATTGATCAGAATGTGTCCACAATCATATACGGGGAAATGATAGTGTGTGCAAACTTATGCCACAACCGTTCCTATCAACAACAGATTAGCCTTGGTAAGGTTAGGTTGATTTATAGGTCTGAAATCGCTCTGAGACCGTCAGAATCAGACCCCAAAAGCTAATTAGGGTGGTGACCCGTAGCCCTAGTGTTGCCTGGCGGCACTAGCGGAATCCAAGATTGGTCCGGTGGTGCCACTGGGGGCCTGGAGTAGGTCCTGTAATATTATGGGAACCCTAGGAGAGGTCCATCGATGCTACCAACAGTTGGGTGATGGGCCATGGCAGAGAGAAGGGTTTGACGATGGGCCTTGACGGAGTTGGGGGGCCTGACGATGGGCTGCGGTGGCATAAAAGTGTCGTTGAGCTGTGCCGAACATCCCCTCGTAGTAGTGATATAGGTTCGGCAACAAGTTCTTGTGGTGGAGAGTGGCCCCCGACGGCAAGACCTGGCTGTGGAGAGTGCTGGCAGAGGTGGGTTGGATGCGAGTGCTCAAGCTTCGGTCTAGGACCATCGCTGAGAGAACTCTTGTTGGGTAAATTACAAAATGGAGATGAAAAGAAACAGATTACATGAAATAGAAAACATAAAATATCTATCAATAATAATCATCAACAAAAACAACAAAGTACTTACGATCAACCATACTATGAACCGGACACGGTCTTTAGTTGTCACAATGGACTAAAGAAAAAGACAAGAACGAGGCTCGTTCCTCTGAGGAGAAGACGCTCAATGATTTATATATAATTGGCATGCTTCATATTCAAAAGTCTTCCCCGATGTCGGTTCAAGAAAAATCTGTGAACAATAACATATTCAGCACTAGCAAAACCAGAATCCGCAGGGATATCGAGCTAGCATAACCCATTTTCTAGTAGCCCTCACCAAAGATCTACATGCCCTGAAAATGATAAAAGCACTTATTAAAATTTACTTCGCAATTGAGCTCCAAACATAATCTATGTATAGATAATAATCTTAAAGACAAGTCTAGAGCACAAAAACTCCAGATAGCTTGAGTCTCAATAAAATTCCATATTACTAATGGTAGTGATTTGTGAATATGCATCATTGGCTAAGTGAACAAACTTCACAATGGATGAAGGTTCCGAAGAAGTCACAAGCCTACCTTCTCTAATTAAGTAGATGTGCCAGAGTCAATTATCCATGCCGGTTTAGAGGCACAACTAGAACTGGCTACTATACCTAAGATTGTAGTCATTTCTGCAATAGGAGCACTGCCATGGGCATGAGGGCTCTATACAAGCTGCATGAGCCTAGAGTACTCTATAGCAGAAAGTTGGACGGGTTGTACCTTTTGCCATTGATCAAGGGCCATCTCTGTCACAAATGCATCATAGTTAATTAGCATGTACATGCATGCCATACTTTGCCCAACACTTATCAGAGTGGTAACTGGACCTATGGCAATAAGTGCATGGAGGGTGGTTGTGACACAACCACAACCACAACCATAGTCATATCCTCGACCTTCTAGAGAATTGTAGGACCTACACATCCGGATGTCGCATGAAAGGTAGTATTCTCTGTAGCTTGAGTACGAATCGTCCCATGGAAGTCTTGAGTTGCTGCAATCGACTGCGAACAGAATGAAGGGGGGTATGGACTCTGTGGCGTTGCAGGGTCAGTCTGCTTTTATTCCTGGGAGGCAGATGGCGGACGGTTTGGTCATGGCCTCGGAGGTCTGTCTCGAATGGAAGAGGAGTCAGGCCAAGGCCGCTCTATGGAAGATTGACTTCTCCAAGGCTTATGACTGCGTGCAATGGAAATTTCTCTGGCAATCACTGAGGAAGAGGGGCTTCCCTATTATGTGGGTAGACTGGATGAAAAGGTGCATTACGATGTCGTCTTTGGCGATGCTGGTGAACGACAAACCGGAGGGGGGCTTTTTCCCTCCGCAGTGGGGTGTAAGGCAAGGTTGCCCGCTTGCTCCTATGTTATTTGTCATTGTCGTGGATGCCTTGGGAGTTCTTTTCAAACATGTCGTTGATTCGGGTTGGTGCGTGGGCTTCCGGATTGAAGATATTTCTATCTCCTTTTTATAATACGCGGATGATACGATCATCTTTCTGGGTGGTACGTCCGACCAGAGCAGGAACGCTGTGCAGTTGGTGGAGATCTTCAGCGACATTTCGGGCCTTGAGATCAACATGCGGAAATCAACGGTGGTAACTTTTGGGATGGAGGAGGTCGACCGTAGGGTTTTGGCTAACGTCTGCGGCTGTGGTCTGGGCCTCCTTCCCATCTCCTACTTAGGGCTGCCATTAACGACTGGGAAGCTCAGGAACAAGGATTGAGATTACGTGGTGCAGCGAATCGAGTGTCGGCTGGTTGGATGGAAAACCATCAGGTTATCGAAGGGTGGAAAACTGGTTCTTCTAAAACATGTGCTTTCGGCTATTCCTATCTTCTTCTTCTCAACCAGAATCATGCCGACTGGGCTGAGGAAGAAAATAGAATCCTTGATGAAGCAGTTCTTTTGGTCGGATGGGAACCAGAGGGACCGTGGCCTTCATCTCGTCAAATGGGTTGATATCACAAGGAGATGCAGGGAGGGGGGGGGGTCTGGGAGTCAGGGACATCGTCTGCATGAATAGGGCCCTCATCGCCAAATGGATACTTCAAATTTGGGGTCCCTCCACCTCACTGGTTGCTTCTCTCTTGAGGAAAGTGTACGGGGTGGGGGGCGAGCTGATCATGAAGAGAAGCCACTTTGAATCTCTATTTTGGTTGGGCATTCGCGAGATGTTGCCTTCTTTAGCCAATCTTTTACAACCTATGGTGGGGGATGGCCAAATCTTTAGGTTCTGGCGCGATGATTGTTAGGAGATGGCTCCCTGGAGGATAGGATTCCATGGCTATTTGTTAGCAATGTGAGCCCGAGGCGAACTATTCCTACAATAAATGTTAGGGATAATTACACCCATAACCCTGAGTAATTCCTCAATCTCAATCATAACCCTGCATAATCGCGAATTACATGAGAAACCTCGAGTAATGCTTAACTCTTACATGACATAACCCTAGGTTATGTTCCGTTTGGAATATCCGTTACATTGGACGGTTTCCGTTAAAAAAAAGACAAAAATACCCTGATATTTATTATTATTTGCAAAACATGCCATAAACAATCTTACCCCCTCCCCCAATTCAGCCGACCACCTCTGCACCCTCCCTCCCCCGCCACCGATCGTGACCACCACTGCAATCCTCCCCAACTCCACCCCCGCTGCCCCACGACCACCTCTGCCAAGCCCCCCCGACGGGTGGGACGACCGGGCAGACGAAGCCCTCCTCCCATCCAGATGAAGCCTTCCCCCGCACCCCCCTGCTCGAAGCTCCTCCTGGAACCCCCTGCTCGAAGCTCCTCATCGCCGACGAGCTCTCCTCGCCTCTCGTGCCAATCTGACCCCCCTGCCGCCACCGTTTGCTCCTACCTTGCTCGACCGCCGCTCGAGCTGAAATCCCACCTTTCCCCTCCACGGTTCTGTTCCCCCTGCTCGGTCGCCCCTGAGGATCCCTCCCCCCTCGAGCGGTTCTGTTCCCTTCCCTGCTCGACCGCCGTTGAGGCTCAAAGGCCCTCCCCGCCGCGGTGACACCGCCCCCGCCCGAGACGAGCCGGCAAAGCTTCTCGCGCCCCGTGCCAGAGCCCTCCTGCAGATGCCTCCCCCCACCCCGCCCCATCGCGAGCAAAGCCCCTCGCGTCGTCCTCCCGCACCCGACTGCCCCGCGCCCCAATCGCTGGCCTGCAGGATCCCCCCCCCCCCCGCACCGGACTGTAGCAGCTTTGCCGGCTCACCATTTTCTCCTAGTTAATTTAGATATTTTAAGCATTAGCTACGCCTTGCATCTACATCTACCTCCTTCACGCACCACTCCGCTCGCCATCTCACCTTCTCCATGTTTAACCACTTCCGCCCACCTCTTCTCTGGCTCGCCAGAGAGGAGCTCCCCATCTTCTACATTGCTGATCCTCGACGGGGACGCGGTCATGGAGACCGTGTTCTGATTCTTGAAGAACCCATCTTGTGAGGCTCTAAGGGATTCATAGGCGGCACGCTGCCGATCTTGGTGTGTCACCTCAGCCTTCTTCTTGGGGAGGTTCTTCTTGACAACGATGAATTTCCTCTCCAGGGGAAGGGGCGGGGGGTTTGGGCTGCAGAGGAGGGGCTTCTTGGGCTTGCAGGAGGACGACGGGGGTTGCTTCTGAGGGGAATGGGGAGAAGATACTGGTGGGTAGATTCGGGTCGAGGTTCTCGCTGGTGGGTCGGCTGCGTGCGGGCCGGGAGGGGGGCTCTGTCGCATGGCGCATGGGGGCTTTGCTGGTCGTCGTGGGGAGGTGGGGGGGCATGTGCAGGCTGCAGGCCGGCGGCGTCGTCGAGCCCCCGTACGCCGCATCCTAAGGGAAGGTGGCCACGAGGATGAGGAGGGAGCAGAGGAGGATGGCGACACTCCACCGTTGCCGAGCCTCAATCACGTTCCGTAGGCTAGGACAAAGATGTGGGTTTTTTAATTTTTTTAGATTAAATTTCAACCGTTAGATCGATTGTTGGTTAGATTAACTCAATCATCTGGTTAAGTTAACATTGTAAAGTAACGGAAGGTTATAGGTGTAAGACGGTACAATTATTCAGGGTCCTGAATGTAATTCGCGATTATGCAGGGTTATGATTGAGATTGAGGAATTACTCAGGGTTATGGGTGTAATTATCCCTAAATGTTATTGCAATTAATGATTTATCAATAAAAGTTATTGATTATGTTTCACTCCCTTTCTGATATTGAATGAATGAATGCACTATAAGGTCCCTCTGTACAATTAGGGTTATGTACCATGGCCAACTTGATAATCATACAGCCGTTGATTCATTGATTGAATCATAGAGGCTGATGCTTGGATGAATATCTAAGGAGTTAGATAGAGGACTCATCAAGCATCATCAATTATTAACAAGTAGTGATCTCCAGTCTGAGTGGGAGATGGCAATCCTATCTCATTAGACTGATATCTGATCGACCTCTTGATGCAGGTCCTCTGCATGGGAATATTGATTCGGAGGTATCAGATTAGTTGAGTCAATGAGTTGACTTAACGAGATCAGGATAACCAAAGACCTATGATGAATACTGTCACATCACAGGCAAACATCCTCTGACCAGAGACAGATGTATTGCTATATGTCTGAGTATGTACATTTGGCAGAGCAATAGGTTGATGACCTAACCAAGGTCTATATACCGGCGAGCTGGTGTACATGTAAGGGCATATGAGTAATATGATCTCTCAAAGGGATCATACAGGTTCACTTGTGAACCGAGAGACATGAGCTCACTCATGAGGTATTGGGATTGACCAAATTCCATGCATGGTCATCATGCTTTAGAAGCATGATATGAATTTGAAGGTAAGATATATGCTTTGTGAAAGCATATGATCTATACCATATCCCAAGGACCAAGATTGAGAAACTTGATGATCAGACTATGAAGATGACAATGTAAAAATGATCTTAATCTTCATAATGATCATAAGTCTTCCAGTATGCAGGATGTGCAGGTATTAGGAATACCTGAAGGGTGATTTGATCATAAACGATTGTATAACCATGACGCTTCCATTCCGAGGGAGTGATGAAACGGTTTGGATTTTAGTAACTCCTTTCATTAGAGAAGTGGCCTAATCTTAGTCCATATACTGGACATTGATCTGAATGAGATTCAGATGCAATGAGAAGATTAGGTTTACGGTCTTGACTTAGTCAAGCATCTATGAGAGGTCCATGGGATCTGGATTTGAGATGTGATCTCAATATCCAAGTCGCTATACATGGAACAATACAATCGCCCTGTCCTTATCTCCAAGTATCTGAGGAGAAATAGCATTGTTCTTAAATGGTTTAAGAACAATTCCATAAGATATAAGCAAAGAGAAGTTGATAATTAAATATGATTTAATTATCATGATGTATGAGAAATTATCCAATATGATTAAATGTGATTTGATTATTATGGATAAGAATAATGTGGATAGTAATATCCAATTATTCATAATATGTTATAAATGTGATTTATAATATATTGGAGAGAGTTAAATATAATTTATATTAGTAGATTAATTATTAATGTGTATTGGATACACATTGTCTAATTAATTGAAAATGTAAAGTACATTTACTTTTGGGTGGTGAATATGATTCACAATATTCTAATGTCAAGATTGCAATATTCCCAAAATTAATTGAGAATTATTTTGGTGAATTAAAATACCAACAAATTGTTGTTGGAAAATAAGTAGAGAGAAAATCAAGGAGATATGCAATCTCATGGGAATCATGAGATTGCACTCCCCATTAGGAATAGAAGGGGCGGTATCCTATTCCCTTGGGAAATTGGTAGCCGTCCCCTCTTCCATGTGGGAGAAATATCTCCTTTGCCTTCTCTCTCCTTATTTGATTGATTTAAATTTGGTATGAATATTTATTTGATTTATCAAATATATTTTATCAAAATTAAATCACAAGTTGTTGGTTTTTTCCAACAACAATCTTGACCATTGGATTGACATAAATCAATCTCATCCATTGATTTTTTATGTCACATGGATTGAGATCCATGGATCCCAAAACCCTATAAATAGAGAGGCATACTTGGCTCTCTCTTGACACATGCTATTGTAGCACACAACTCTTTCTCTCTTTCTCATACTCGACAGCCCTATCTCTCCCTCTCTTCTTGGTGGCCGTCCACTTTGGTTGAGAGAATCGTCGACGCCCGCGCCATCGTGCTGCCGCTTCCACGCTCTGCGGTTCTTCGTCTACTTGGAGTGCTTCACTCACGAAGGAAACGTTTGATCTCGTGCGACGAGATTAGGAGCAACCGTGCTTGGATCATCTTGGATTGCGAGGACACCGCGACTCATCTCCGCGCTCGCAAGCCGTTACTCCGACGATCGGACTTGAGACAAGAGGTCTCTTTTCGTAGAGGCTTGATCAACCACGCTTCAAGAGGTATTGCATTATACTTGCTGTGGTTACAGATGAAACGACTTGAGAGTGGTTCTCGGATCATGTGGTTTCATCGGATAATTTTTTTTTAAATTCCGCTGCACCGAACAACTAGTACGACTAGTCGTTCTTCGTCGTATCCGATACGACGATCACGCTTCCGTGATGCACTTGAGGATTTCTCCATATCCTTCAAGTGGTATCAGAGCCTTAGGTCGACGGTTTCGAATATGATTCGAAAAACCGAGGACGACTTGGGTTCGTTTAGGTCGTGAAATTTTTCATCGCATTTGATTTCGCAGATCTGTTTAGTAGATAAATTCGGCACTGTTTAAATTGTTTAAACACGAATTTAATACTTGGATTTTGTTCCCCATTAAATAAGGAAACCATAGGAACTGAGTTTGCCTAAATCGGATTTCGTATGCTCTAGATATGGTTGTTTTAATGAACATGTATGCACTGTTGCGGGAACAGTAGATTTTAACATGATTAAAGAGTTAATTACTGTTATCATCTGCCTCGAAATGCGTGCAACTCTACTTAGGTTCTGTCCTAAATCAAGTTAGCAATCTATGAAAATTGAGTTTGCTTAATTTGGATTTAAATTGATTGAGATATGCTAATTTTAGTGAGTAGGGGTCCTTACTGAAATTACATTCCTAATCTAGAACCAAGTGATTGTCAATTAGTGAAATTAATTGTTAATTTCGTGAAATAATCTTGACAAATATTTGTGAAATATTGAAACTTGATTATTTGCCTAATTGACTTGGCCCCAACCAATTAATTGATTAAGATGTGATCTAAATCATAATTGGAAACCACAATCTTTCAAACTTGATGCTTGAATAGGATTTGGGAATTTGAGTAGCAAATTTCCTTATAATAAAAAATGTTTTGATTTCTACTATATGGTACAATTTCGGTTGTATAACCGATGATCATCTCAAGTACAAATTAATCAATTTGGCATTATCCTTTCCCGAGGTGGATATGGTGTCTAGTCGGGGATCGCTGGGGTAGCGGGTTGCAACGTATGCGGTTCGTCCCACTCCCGTCGATACTGGCCATGACAACAGGTAGGGCCGGGATAATGTCCGAGGGATTAAAATGTATTTTTTCTTAATTATTAAAATACGAATTAATACGTACTTTGAGAATAATACCATATATATTCAAGTAAGAAAATCAAGTTTGATTGATTGAATTGGATTGATAATTAATTTAATATGATTGAATTAATTATATCCAATCAGAATACTCTAATATGATTAGAGTTGATAATTCCCTTGGAAGAATTAATTATATGAATATGATTCATGTTAATTAATTAAATTTGAATAAGAGGCGGATGATCACATAAGTGACATCCATGGTCTCCCGTCAAGGCGAAGGGTTTCGTCACCAAATATTATGTGTAGGAGACGCCTGTCCGAAGTGACAGCTCCTGCATATGATCCATTTGGATCGGGCTCGTCGCTTCTCGAAAGAGTAAGGACGTATGCGTAGTGACCCCAATATCGAGTCCTCATATTATTGGGCGATATTGGATTGCGCATAGCGAGTTGTATTCCTGTTGACGGTTGGTTCAATTAATGACGGGTCAACATCACCTTAGGGGTGGTGGGCCCGGGTATTAAAGACCGAATTGGGAAATGCAAGTTGGACTTGCAAGGCGGAATATGTTCCCGCTTCTCTTTATTGGAGTCATAAGTTCTCATATTATTGGGATATGACAAAGGTAAAGAGGAGATCCCAGTTCTTGCTTGAGATATATCGGTAAGTATATCTCCTACTTTGAAAGTGAATAAGGGAATAAACTTTCATAGTTGACATAGCAAGACTAATTTGATTAAAAAATGCCTTAATCAAATAAAACTAAATTGAATATATGATTATATGTTCTAATATAGTGCATTCTCAATTTCAGAAAATGAAATCCATGAACCCACTGAGCAGGCTTCTGGAGGTCAACCAATTGACCGGACCAAATTACTCGGATTGGATCCATAATTTGGAGCTTGTACTCTCGGCGGAGCGCATCAGCTACGTGCTCTCTGAAAACGAGCTTGAAAACCCTAAATCTAAGGAAGAAAAGCATACAATGACAAGTATGATGAGGATCATGTCTTGGCTAGATGCTATATCTTAGGTTCTCTCTCCAATGTTCTTCAGAAACAACATGTGGAGATGAGTACTTGCCAGGAGATCATGCAGAACCTAAAAGATATGTTTGGTGACATTAACCGCACCCAGCGGTACAATGTTATGAAAGACCTCATTCGCTGCAAGATGCAGGAAGGGACTTCGGTCCGTGAACATGTACTCAAAATGTTTGGGTACTTGTCGGAGCTGGAGACTCTTGGAGCAACGATGGATGCAGACATGCATGCTGACTTCATTCTGCTGTCGTTGCCCAAATTTTTGAATAACTTTGTAGTGTCATTCCACATGAATAAGTTGGAATTGACAAGTGCTGCCCTCCTTGCTGCATTAAAGTCCGCAGAGGACGTGATGAAGAAGGATGGTCCCACTGGCAGTGCAATGGTTGCACAGGTCAAAGGGAAGCGCGGTCGGAAGCATGGTTCTCGGAAGGGCCCGGCCCAGAAGAGAAAAGAAGAAGGGACAAAGTGTTGGCTCTTCTTCCAATGCATCCACATTAATGGCGTCGAAGAAAACCGACGTCTGTCACCACTGCAAGAAGCCGGGGCACTGGAGGCGTAACTGCCCGGATTACCTGAAGTCTGTCGACAAAGGTAAAGCCCCAGCAGGTATAAAATCTACTTTTATCATTGAAACCGGCTTTCTCGTAGGACGAGAAGAAAGTTGGGTTGTTGATTCTGGTGCTTCTGTTCATGTATGCAATTTGTTGCATTTGTTTCAGGAAACTAGAAAACTTGAAGAAGGGGAGATAGTCATCTAGATGGGATCTGATGCAAGTGTTGCAGCATCGCCGTCGGGACTTGTCGGCTATCATTATCTAGTGGTAGAGTCCTAGTACTTAAAGAGTGTCTTTATGTACCTGAAGTCAGGAGGAACTTAATATCTGTATCTAAGCTGGTTAGAAGTGGATATTCATTCCTGTTCTGTAATAAATTAGTCACAAATCATTATGATAAATATATTGCAGATGATATTTTGACTTCTGGAGGACTCTATGAATTGTGCATTAATGAACATGTCATGAATGTTACAACCACTAATAAAAACCCTAAAAGATCCAGGAATAATGAAAATCATTCAAACATGATTTGGCATCAAAGGCTTGGTCATTTATCTGTTGATAGGATCAATAGATTGATAAAGGATGGACCTTTAGATTTTGTACAGGTTCAATCTTTACCTACCTGTGAACATTGTATTCGTGGTAAAATGACTAGGATGCCTTTCCGTAACAAGGTTACAAGATGCGAAGGTATTATTGACCTAATACATACCGATGTATGTGGTCCCTTCAGTACCGCGACTCGAAATGGATATCGATATTATTTGACATTTATTGATGACCATTCGCGATACGGGTTTGTCTTCCTATTACGTCATAAATCTGAAACCTTTGAAAAGTTCAAAGAGTTCAAGGCTTTGGTTGAGAACCAAACCGATAGGAAGATTAAACGAATTTGATCTGATCGAGGTGGCGAGTACCTCTCTGATGAATTCAAGGAATACCTCAAAGAGAATGGAATTGTCTCCAATCTCACTACTCCTGGAACTCCCCAACTTAATGGTGTTGCTGAAAGACGCAACGGGACCATCATGGATATGGTCCGTTCAATGATGAGTAAAGCACATTTGCCACTTAGTTTCTGGGGATATGCAGTAGAGACTGCAATATATATCCTGAATAAGATTCCTAGCAAATCTGTACCTAAGACTCCTCATGAGCTATGGTATGGAACCAAACCTAGTGTTAAGCATTTAAGGGTTTGGGGTTGCTTGGTCCATGCAAAGAACGTGGACGCAAGTAAGCTGGAATCTCGCACTCGTGAGTGTTACTTCATTGGGTATGTTTGAGATGGTATTGGATACCAGCTCTATGACCATGAGACCCAAAAGGTTTTTGTCTCCAGAGATGTGAAATTTTTGGAGGATGATTTCCTTAAAGGTCAATATAAAAATGAAGTAGAGGAACTCATTGAATCCCCTGAGGATTCTGAGCTTCTTAGACCAGAAACTGAAAAAGTAAATAATAATGAAACACCTATACCTCTTCGAAGGAGTTCGAGGGTGGTTGCACCACCTGAAAGGTATGGATTCCATGTGTCAAGTGAAACTGACATTGATCCTACTTCATTTGATGAAGCACTCGCGGATCAAGACATGGATAGATGGATGCTAGCAGTGAAGTCAGAAATTGACTCCATGCATAAGAATGGTGTATGGACCCTAGAGGATCCACCTAAAGGGGTAAAACCCATTGGGTGTAAATGGATCTTCAAGAGAAAGAGGGGACCTGATGGGAAAGTAGAGACTTTCAAAGCACGGCTCGTAGCCAAGGGCTACACACAGAGAGAAGGCATCGACTACGATGAGACATTCTCTCCTGTGGCTATGCTTAAATCCATCAGGGCCTTGCTGGCTATAGCTGCATATCTTGACTACGACATCTGGCAGATGGACGTCAAGACGGCTTTCCTCAATGGATATCTCGAAGAAGATATCTACATGGAGCAGCCCCAGGGCTTCATGACAGAGGATGGTAAAGTATGCAAGCTGAAGAAATCCATCTATGGGCTCAAGCAAGCTTCTCGTAGTTGGAACATCAGATTTGACGAAACCATAAAGAGTTATGATTTTGTGCAGAATCCTGATGAACCTTGTGTATACAAGAAGCTTAGTGGGAGCGCCATTGTGTTCATCGTGCTTTATGTAGATGACATCCTTATCATTAGGAATGATACAGGGATGATGACCAATGTGAAGATTTGGCTGTCCCATACCTTTGAGATGAAAGATCTTGGAGAAGCCTCTTACATCTTTTTTTTGACACTCAAAAGAGGGGGAGACACTCATAGGTGTTCGCCCCATATTATTAAGGAAGAAGATAGAAAATACTTACAGTGGGAAAGAAAACAAAAAGTAAAGGTAGATAATATCAAAAAAGATACCATCCGCCTCCGCAAAGACGCTACACGGATGACCAATCAATACAAAAGCGATTTGCGGCGATACGAATATTTTCCTTATAAAATCTCTACCCCGCAAAAAGCAATTTGTTTCTTCCCAGCTAAATACTCCAGATACGCGCAATGGGAATAAGTCTGTACTCCCTCGGGCGATTAGCAGCGGCAGATAAGCTCTCCCAGAAATCGTCAATCGCGGAATGATTCACCCATCCCACGTCATCCCAAATGGGCCGGACGAGGTTGCAGTGGAGGAAAAGATGGCTGGGCGTCTCAACATCGGAACCGCAAAGACCACACAAGGCCGTGAGATTCGGGAAAATCGAGGCACAGCGATCGCGAGTAAGCAATCTTCCACGCCTAAGAATCCGCAGAAAAATGCCAATCCTTTCTGGTAGCTTGAGATCCCAAATGAGCTTGCAATGGCTTAGAAAAGCCGCATCCGAAGGCACGACGGGGGGAAGAATAGAGAAATAAGCCTTCCGAGAGCTGAAGGTCCCTTCCTTCCATTCATAGTGGTCACGGCCCCTTGATGGTGTAGGAGCATCCACAAGGAGAGCCATCATAGCGGAGAAGTCAAGCAGCCGCTGATCAGAAAGATTGTCCAACAAAATAGGGCACCAGGCGCCATCGCACCAGCACGAAGCCACCGAAGCAAGTTTATCCCCGGCCAACGCAAAAAGACGAGGAAAGAGATTCATGAATATACCCTTACCAGACCAATCCACCGACCAGAATCTGAAAGAGTTCCCATCGCCGAGAGCTGGCCTAAACAGGGATCGGTTACAGATGAAGACAGAGAAGACATCGCGCCAAAAGGAGGGAAAGATTCCATGGGAGTGCCCGCCAAAAACGGAATCGAAGGCATTCCCAGCCGCCACGCGAAGGCATTGCACCAGCAAACTCTCATCCCGACCTAGCCCATTTAAGAAGCAAAGCATCACGCCCACCTCCAACCGCCGAACGCCCAGACCCTCGTCGCGTTTTGGACGCGAAATGTCATCCCATCCCACCAAATGCATCCCTCTTCTACCAATTCCATTCTTACCCCATAGAAAGCCCCTCATGCATTTCTCTAAGCGCAGCCGGATCCCCTTCGGCAAGCCGCGAGCCGATAAGAAGTAGATGGGAATAGCCGAGATGACAGATTTAATAAGAACCAAACGACCACCTTTGGAGAGCAGCGACGCACGCCAACCTGCCAACCTGGACTCCACCTTCTCCACCACCCTCTGATAATCACGCAAGCGCGCACGACCCAACGAGAGCGGTAATCCCAGATACTCCAGCGGCAGATCCCCGAGGGATGCCCCCAAGATAGAGGAGCAATCCCCAGCCTCCAATGGAGACAGAGCAAAAGGCACAAACTTCGATTTGGCTCCATTGATGCGGAGCCCCGACATCTCGCAAAAAAGTTGTATCGTAGTGGCCATCCCCAAGGCCTGAGACCGGTCCCCCTCAATAAAGCAAAGGGTGTCGTCCGCAAATTGAAGTAAGGGAATATGAAAATTACCCAAAGAACAACCACGAGTAAGCCCAGCATTGGCCACACCCTGGATCATACGAGGCATCACGTCGGCCGCCAAAACGTATAGAAGAGGGGCAAGGAGGCAGCCCTGACGAACCCCCCTGCGAGGCTGGAAAAGGCCCCCAGCCGGCCGACCGTTAAGAGATATGGAGAAGGAGACGGTAGTAACACATCGTCTAACCCATGAAATCCATAGCGGGGGGAAGCCCCGGGACTTCAAAACCGACCATAAGAAACGCCAGTCCAAGGAATCATAAACCTCTTACATCTTAGGCCTGAAGTTGTTCAGAAACCGAGAAAAGAGGATTTTGGGATTGTCACAACATGGATACATTAAGAAGATTCTTGAACGATTCCGTATGGATAGTTCTAAGAAAGGATTCCTACCCTTAAGACATGGTATCCACCTGTCTAAAGGAATGGCTCCTCAAACTGTTGAGGAAAAGAAGGCCATGGCTGGATGTCCTTATGCATTAGTCGTAGGAAGCTTAATGTATGCCATGATGTGCACTAGGCCAGATATCTGCCATGCAGTGGGAGTGGTAAGTCGTTACCAATCCTGCTATGGAGAACAACACTGGAATGCAGTAAAGAACATATTCAAATATCTAAGACGGACGCAAGATTACATCTTGGTCTACGGAGATGGTGATCTCCAAGTCTTGGGATATACTATTCTGATTTCCAATCGGATATTGATGATCGAAAGTCGACATCAGGGTTTGTGTTCCTGTTGAATGGTGGTGCTGTGAGCTGGAAAAGCAAGAAGCAGGACACTACAGCAGATTCAACAACAGAAGCCGAATACATTGCCGCATCGGATGCTGCAAAGGAGGTGGTGTGGTTGCGCAAGTTCGTCCAGGAGCTTGGCGTAGTTTCCTCTGATACTCCCATCCCGCTACTCTGTGATAACACGGGAGCCATTGCCCAGGCGAAGGAACCCAGATGGCATCAGAAGAGCAAATACGTAGAAAGGAAATACCACATCATTCGGGAGATTCAAAAGCGTGGTGACATCATCATCACTAAGGTGGCCTCTACCGACAACATTGCTGATCCTCTTACCAAACCTCTGATACAGAAGGTTTTCGACCAACATGTAATGAATATGGGTTTGAGGATTGTTCCTGAATGGTTCTGAGGGCTAGTGGGAGATTGTTAGCAATGTGAGCCCGAGGCGAACCATTCCTACAATAAATGTTATTGTAATTAATGATTTATCAATAAAAGTTATTGATTATGTTTCACTCCCTTTCTAATATTGAATGAATAAATGCACTATAAGGTCCCTCTGTACAATTAGGGTTATGTACCATGGCCAACTTGATAATTATACAGCTGTTGATTCATTGATTGAATCATGGAGGCTGATGCTTGGATGAATATCTAAGGAGTTAGATAGAGGGCTCATCAAGCATCATCAATGATTAACAAGTAGTGATCTCCAGTCTGAGTGGGAGATGGCAATCCTATCTCATTAGACTGATATCTGATCGACCTCTTGATGCAGGTCCTCTGCATGGGAATATTGATTCGGAGGTATCAGATTAGTTGAGTCAATGAGTTGACTTAACGAGATCGGGATAACCAAAGACGTATGATGAATACTGTCACATCACAGGCAAACATCCTCTGACCAGAGACAGATGTATTGCTATATGTCTGAGTATGTATATTTGGCAGAGCAATAGGTTGATGACCTAACCAAGGTCTATATACCGGCGAGCTGGTGTACATGTAAGGGCATATGAGTAATATGATCTCTCAAAGGGATCATACAGGTTCACTTGTGAACCGGGAGACATGAGCTCACTCATGAGGTATTGGGATTGACCAAATTCCATGCATGGTCATCATGCTTTAGAAGCATGATATGAATTTGAAGGTAAGATATATGCTTTGTGAAAGCATATGATCTATACCATATCCCAAGGACCAAGATTGAGAAACTTGATGATCAGACTATGAAGATGACAGTGTAAAAATGATCTATATCTTCATAATGATAATAAGTCTTCCAGTATGCAGGATGTGCATGTATTAGGATTACCTGAAGGGTGATTTGATCATAAACGATTGTATAACCATGACGCTTCCAGTCCGAGGGAGGGATGAAACAGGTCTGGATTTTAGTGACTCCTTTCATTAGAGAAGTGACCTAATCTTAGTCCATATACTGGACATTGATCTGAATGAGATTCAAATGCAATGAGAAGATTAGGTTTACAGTCTTGACTTAGTCAAGCATCTATGAGAGGTCCATGGGATCTGGATTTGAGATGTGATCTCAATATCCAAGTCACTATACATGGAACAATACAATCGCCCTGTCCTTATCTCCAAGTATCTGAGGAGAAATAGCATTGTTCTTAAATGGTTTAAGAACAATTCCATAAGATCTAAGCAAAGAGAAGTTGATAATTAAATGTGATTTAATTATCATGATGTATGAGAAATTATCCAATATGATTAAATGTGATTTGATTATTATGGATAAGAATAATGTGGATAGTAATATCCAATTATTCATAATATGTTATAAATGTGATTTATAATATACTAGAGGGTTAAATATAATTTATATTAGTAGATTAATTATTAATGTGTATTGGATGCACATTGTCTAATTAATTGAAAATGTAAATTACATTTAGTTTGGGTTGTGAATATGATTCACAATATTCCAATGTCAAGATTGTAATATTCCCAAAATTAATTGAGAATTATTTTGGTGAATTAAAATACCAACAAATTGTTGTTGGAAAATAAGTAGAAAGAAAATCAAGGAGATATGCAATCTCATGGGAATCATGAGATTGCACTCCCCATTAGGAATAGAAGGGGCGGCACCCAATTCCCTTGGGAAATTGGTAGCCGTCCCCTCTTCCATGTGGGAGAAATATCTCCTTTGCCTTCTCTCTCCTTATTTGATTGATTTAAATTTGGTATGAATATTTATTTGATTTATCAAATATATTTTATCAAAATTAAATCACAAGTTGTTGGTTTTTTCCAACAACAATCTTGACCATTGGATTGACATAAATCAATCTCATCCATTGATTTTTTATGTCACATGGATTGAGATCCATGGATCCGAAAACCCTATAAATAGAGAGGCATACTTGGCTCTCTCTTGACACATGCTATTGTAGCACACAACTCTCTCTCTCTTTCTCATACTCGACAGGCCTATCTCTCCCTCTCTTTTTGGTGGCCGTCCACTTTGGTTGAGAGAATCGTCGACGCCCGCGCCATCGTGCTGCCGCTTCGACGCTCTGCGGTTCTTCGTCTACTTGGAGTGCTTCACTCACGAAGGAGACGTTTGATCTCGTGCGACGAGATCAGGAGCAACCGTGCTTGGATTATCTTGGATTGCGAGGACACCGCGACTCATCTCCGCACTCGCAAGCCGTTACTCCGACGATCGGACTTGAGACAGGAGGTCTCTTGTCGTAGAGGCTTGATCAACCACGCTTCAAGAGATATTGCATTTTACTTGCTGTGGTTACAGATGAAACGATTTGAGAATGGTTCTCGGATCATGTGGTTTCATTGGATAAAATTTTCTTTAAATTCCGCTGCACCGAACAACTAGTACGACTAGTCGTTCTTCGTCTTATCCGATACGACGATCACGCTTCCGTGATGCGCTTGAGGATTTCTCCATATCCTTCACTATTTGCGTTGACGGTGGACAAAGACGCCACGTTAGCGGAGGTGGTTGATGGTGGAGTTTGGTCTCCGTCCTTTGCATCTGGGCTATCTGACCAACGATTTGAAGACTTTATGGCAATGTAGTCGGTTTTACCGCCCGTGGGGATTCGCAGTAACATCAGAGACCATTTTCAATGGGCGACCAACACCTTCTCCGTGAAGAAGGCATACAACGAGCTCTGTCAGCGGGAGGAGTTGGACGCCGAGATCCGTCAGGATGTTATGATCATTTGGGCGGCGAAGATCTCGTTGAGAGTTAAGATATTTCTATGGTGCTTGAGGAGGAACCGTATTTGCGACAAGGTACGGAGGGGGCACATCCTCGGGATCTTTGATGCGTGCTGTGATAGATGCGGGGAATCAGAAGAAAACGCAGATCTTATCTTCTTCCAATGTCCTTCCTCGACTGCGATATGGACGACGATGGCGATCTCTTGGGTGCGGAGCGGGGATGTCACGGATTTTTGGAGATCCATCAGGCCGGTCGGCGGCAACTCAAATGATGATTGCTCGAAGCCTTTTGCTGCGTTATGGGCCATATGAATCGGAAGAAACGAGTCAATCTTCAACAACCATAGGTTTTATGTTAAAAACGTTTTGTCCCACTGTAACGCTCTTCATACTCTCTGGACATCACGGTAATGTACTCTAATAACTTATAATTGGAATATTTCAGCGGCGACCCCCAAAATTGGGGGCTCACCCCTTTTTTTCGTCAAACAAATAACACCTTAATCGAAGGAACATTATCATATTTGAGGAATTTATCCTTCACCATATATTAACAAGAATGTAGTCTTGCAAGGAACCTGTAAACTTGCCCCTCATATTGTTCTACCACCTGTCGAGGACAATAGGCAGGCTGGAATAACAATTAGTTCCGCGTATATACCATCGATATGCTGGCAGTACTCCACAAGTGAGGAATCTCTGTGAGAAGTAAGACAAATCCACATGCAGATATCTAAAAAACGTGATATAGTCATCTATTGATAATGCGTCTGAGCTAGTTCATCCCATATGTCTTTGGACGTCTTTTTGTACATGAGATTGGTTGTAATGTTGGGCTTGACGCTATTGATCATCCATATCATGATCTGATAGTTGTTACTCAATTAGTGTGTAAATGTGAAGGAATGAAAAGTTGTATTCCATCTAACCCTAGAGCTCTCTTATATAGGAGAAAAGATCTATGATTAAATTAAATAAACACGACAATAGAAATATAACAGAGACAACATAAATATCGTAACACTCCTCCTCAAGCTGGAGCATATATATCTATCATGCTCAACTTGGAACAACAATGATGAAAAGGACCTCTAGCAAGAGCCTTAGTAAACATGTCTGCAATCTGGTCTCCTGATGACACATAAAATGTTGAAATGTGCCCCTTTTGGATCAAATCACGAGTATAGTGACAATCTACTTCAATGTGCTTTGTCCTTTCATGAAAGGCTGGATTATTAGCTATAAACAAAGTTGCCTGATTATCGCATTTAAGATGCATAGGAAGAGGTACTTCAATAGTTAAATTAGTCAAGACTGATTTAACCCACATCATCCCAATACTACCTTGGGCCTTGCCCTATATTCTGATTCTGCACTAGATCAAGCAACGACAGTGTTGGAGTATTTGTTGTTTGCGTCATTGAGTTGTAGTAGGGTAAATGGATCCTGGAGAAGATCCATTTACCCCACCCAATGTTTAGTCCCACATTGTCCAGTGGTGGGACTTGGAGACTCTGGAGAGGCTATATAAGGAGCCCCAGACCTTCTGTATCCATTGAGAAAGTCAATAGACAAACACGCCCCAGTTGAGGGCTTCTTCCGTGGTTTCATCCTACTCCTCGCGGAGTAGGGTTCCACGTTAAATCCCGTTCTTCTTATTGTTCTTTATCATTTTTCCATGTTCGCTTCCGCATGTTTATTTCTTAACATGGTATCAGAGCGGGTCGATTCTCGAGGATTTAAGTTCTTATTTTATTCGAGATTCGCTATTTGTTCTTGAAGATGTATTCTTTAAATATTATTATCTAGTATGGTTCAAGTTTGTGTTAGGGTTTTCTTTGTGAAACCTTGATCATGCAAATCAGTCTTGATCTTCCACGGTTCGTAAGAATCCTATCGGCGATCAGCAAGGCAGGAAGCCCTATCAAGATGGCTCGATCATCTTCCTTCCTACGCGAATCCAAGCTGGATCTCCAGGCAAGCAACTCGCGGCTTCGAGCTCCCACACGCGCAGGCGATCACCTTTCCCAGGAGGAGAACCCTTCAGGGGGCGTCGCCCCAAAGGCCTTGACGCATCACCAGGCGATCTCCTGCAGCAAGCGGCGCAACCCCGCACGCCCAATCACATCGAATCTCCAGGGCGACGGCACCCAAACCTCCAAGCGGAGGTTCCCATCGCTGTCCAAACCCCGCCGTTCCAAACCTCCAGGCGGAGGTTCCCATCGCGGTGCACCCCGACATCTCGACACCACATCTCGACGGCGCAACAGGCGGCGCTCCTCCTCCCCGCTTCCCAGTCTCGTACGACCCCAGGCGGCAGGCGCGACCTGCGCGCGCGATTACCCTCCTCTCCGCAAGCTCCAGAAGGAGCAGGGTGCTCCTCCCCTTCACGCACCTCCATCTCCTCCATCAGGCGTGCAGTCCACGCGAGGCGATGCTGCCCAACTCCAGCGGCATACTCTGGCGGCGTCCCCAACCCTAAAGCCCCATCGGGGGCGGCTCCGTTTTCAAACAGAAGGGTTCTAAAGGGAACCCTAAAGGTGTGTTTGGTTGGCGGGTTAAGGCGGGTTAAACTGGTAGAGGGTAACCTGTTTTTGTGTTTTGGTGTTTGGATAGAGGGTTAAACTGGGGGTGTGTTAGAAGTGGGTTTGGGGTGATATGATTGTATTGGAGTTTGAAAAAGTGAGTAGTTATTGTGATGTGATTGTATTGAAGTTTGGAAAAGGGAGTAGAAGTGGAGTAGTTTATAATTTTTATATGATATGATGGTATAGTATATTATTTTTTGATAGGATTGATGATGTAAAATTGATTTATTTAATTTTTTAAAAAAGGAATAAAGTGGGGCCTACGGGGAGAGAGGGGGATGTGTGTTAAGGGGGGTAAACTCCCTTAACCCGCAGGTAACCCGTGAACCAAACGCTACCTAAGTATTGCCGGCCAAGTGGGCCCGATTCTCTTTATTTATTTTTTTTAAATATGTGTGGGTGCTGCAGTTCTAAGGCCCAACAGGCCTGTTTAGTTAAAAAAAGGGAGGGGGCATTTGCCTTCAAGGCCCAAGCAGGCAAACGAAAAAAAAGAAGAGTTTGTTCAAAAAAAAGAAACAAAGGGGTTGCATAGTAGTGGGCCTTATATGGGCCGAGTGAATTTGTTCAAAAAAATTGAGAAAAAAAGGCGCGTACAATAAAAAAAAGCCGTACGCAAATGTTTTGCTTAAAAAAAAGGAGCGCGTACATTTACAAAAAAAGAGGCGTACGCAATTTAAAAAAATTTTAAAAAAATGAGTTGAAAAAGCTGAAAAAAATGGTTGAACGGCTTTAAAATTTGCGAAAAAATTGAAACAGCCAAACGTTATTCATGATTTAAGAAGCCGAAAAATTTGTGATCGGCTTATTGGTATTATGTTTACCCCTATTTATCTTGTCTTTTCCCAACGTTGTCGATGTTCATTTTCCGACAAGTATGTGAGAAAGGGGGAGTATTATGTAGAGTTACATGTCTGAGTCAGATCCAGATTTTTCCAGACTCCAGATACAGACCAAGTCAGAATTCAGACTCTACAGTTCGGATGAAGATTTTCCATGCGCAATTCCAGACTCGACGAGTCCCAGTTTGATGCGCAGATTCAGACTCGACAGATTGGTCAGAGTCCAAGATCGAGGCACTCCATGATGAGAGGCCCATTTTCGAGTTCTCCAGAAAGAGACTCCAGTTTCAGACATGCACGAGTATGCGGTCATTTTCAGATGAGCACATGTATGCCATTATTTCAGAGGTCCCCATCCTTTCTTATTTTCGGTCAGAGTTTTCATGTGAGCCATAGGAACTCCAGAGTAGAGGACCATTCCCTATGCTATGTTGGCAAGGGTTTTCATGTCGTATCATAGGTACACCAGAGTAGTGCACCATTCTCTGTGCCAGATGGGAGAGACCTAGTTCTCCGACGAGGAGACTTATTTCAGACTCCATTCTCCAGCGACCGTGGACTCCGACGAGGACTGCACAGCCACATGCCCATTTCAGTTTGGCCCTTTTCAGAGATGGAGCAGTTATCCACATATTGTGGCATGCTAGAGTACTCCGACGAGGAGACTCATTTCCAGTTGCAGCGACTCTGACAGGCGCAGTTTAGAGCGCATGCTCTCCGACGAGGAGATTCAGCAAACTCACACTCCAGCCCGTTCATCCTCCTCACCTGCATGGCATGAGAAGCAACGTCCTCGACATCAGCAGTTGTGCGTATTGGGTTGATATTGTCCGTAATGTCCTGTAGCGTTGAGTTGAGTTTATTTCTGTCTGTCCAAGCTGAGCATTGCATGCTCCAGCTTGAGGGGGAGTGTTGGAGTATTCGTTATTTGCGTCATTGAGTTGTAGCAGGGTAAATGGATCCTGGAGAAGATCCATTTACCGCATCCAGTGTTTAGTCCCACATTGTCCAATGGTGGGACTTGGAGGCTCTGGAGAGGCTATATAAGGAGCTCCAGACCTCCTGTATCCATTGAGAAAGTCAATAGACAAACATGCCCCAGTTGAGGGCTTCTCCTGTGGTTTCATCCTGCTCCTCAAGGAGTAGGGTTCCACGTTAAATCCCGTTCTTCTTATTGTTCTTTATCATTTTTCCTTGTTCGCTTCCGCATGTTTATTTCTTAACAGACAATTTGTTTCTTACTTTTTCAGGATACTAGTGAGCTGCCAACAAACACAATAAAGCCTGAAGTAGACTTCCTGTCACTAGGACACCCAGCATAATCTGCATCTGCACACCTTGTGACTGAAAGAGACGTATCTCTTCTAAACAGAAGACCTATACCTGGAGATGATTTTAGATATCTCAGGATCATAAAAACTGCATCCATGTGTGCCTGCCTGGGTTGCTTCATGAACTGACTTACCCTAATTACAACAAACGATATATCATGCATGGTAATAGTAACATACAATAATTTCCCTACTAGCTCTATGTATCGTCTCTTGTCCACCTCCTCAGATCCATCATCATAAAGCTTCACATTAGGATCCATAGGGGTAGTAGCTGGTCTACATCCTGTCATACCTGTCTCAGATAACAGATCAATAACATACTTCCTTTGTTCCATGCAAATTCCAGTCCAAGGAAGTAACGAAGCGTACCCAGGTCCTTGGTAACAAACTGCTGTCCAAGGAAATCCTTAGCTGCTTGAATGCCCTGTTCATCACTGCCAGTGATAACAATGTCATCAACATAAACCAAGATGACCACAATACCTCGTTGGTCTCTCTTTAGAAAGATAGTATGATCTGCAGTAGATCTGACAAACCCCTTCTGTTCTATCAATTCCGAGAGTTTATGAAACCAAGCCCTCAGACTCTGCCTAAGGCCATATGTAGCCTTATGAAGACGACACACCATACCAGACTCCCCCTCAGTAGCAAACCCAGGTGGTTGCTGCATGTAGACCTCTTCCTGCAAATCACCATACAAGAAAACATTCTTGACATCCAATTGGAAAAGGGGTCAATCACGTACCACATCAACAGTAATAAGAATCTGCAAGGTAGAGTGACACATCACTGAAGAAAACGTGTACTGATAATCCACCCCATATGTCTAGGTGAACCCACGAGCAATCAACCTGGCCTTGTGTCGGTCAACTGTACCGTCATCCCGATGCTTCACAGTAAAAACCGATTTGTTACCAACAACAAACGCACCTGGTGGAGGATTGACTACAATCCACGTACCTCACGACCGTAATGCGGTTATCTCCTCCTCCATAGCTAAACGCCTCTGACTGCTCTGTAGTGCCTCATGATATGACCGTGTATCTCTACAGCTGACAACCCTATAACAAAGTGCTGAAAAACCTTGGACAGGCGCTCTAAGGAAACCTGAGAACCAAAGTCCATCCCATATTTGGGGTGCATTGTCTGTGCACGTTTCTGTCGCCGAAGTACAATATGGATATCTAGATCGTCAACAGGAGTAGTAGAGATATTATCTGTGCCCTGTATCTCAGTCTGTACATGTAAATCACCCGTGTCACTAGAAGAGCTCAAATGCTTAGTACATACCTTGGGCGTGCTGAATGATTATGGAGGCGCATGAGCAGAGGGCCGTTGCTGGTAGACCTGAGGAAAGAAAGTAGAAGACGGTGGTGGTGGTGATGGTGATGGTGGTGATGGAGTAGAACATGGTAATGACGGAGGAGGAGGCATATCGATATCTTCTCCATCCTCTGAAGGAGTAAGTCTGTCACCTGTAGGAGAAAAATACATAATGGACTCAAAGAAGGTGACATCAGCACTGACGTAGTACCTTCGTCGAACATGGTCGAAACAAGGATATCCTTTTTGGGTTTGGAATACCCAACAAACACAGATTTGACAGCTCTGGGAGAGAGCTTGTCAAAACCAGCAGAGAATTGATGAACATACGCAAACGAGCCAAAGACACGTGGCGTAAGCGAGAAAAGATCTGTTTCGGGAAACACAATCAAGGAAGGGATCTTCTCCCCTAACACCGACGAAGGCATACGATTTACCAGATAACAAGCAATTAGAACCACATCTCCCCAATAGGAATGAGGAGCACGACTCTGAATCAAGAGGGTTCTGGTAACATCCAAAATATGGCGGTGTTTCCTTTCAGCCACTCCATTCTGTTGGGAGGTATATGCACAAGATATCTGATGTACAATCCCATGGGACTTAAGGAATTGAGAGAGTTGAGTACTGCAAAATTCTAGAGCATTATCAGAACATATGTACTTGACTCTAACAGAAAAATGTTCTTTATTTCATTAATAAAAGACTGAATAACATGACCAACATCAGACTTATTCTTAAGAAGGAAACCCAAGACAATCTAGAAAACTCATCAACTGTGACAAGATAAAATCTATGTCCTTGAAGATCTGGGACACGACTAGGACCCCAAATATCAAAATGGAGCAACTCAAATAGACCATGACTACTTGGACCATGACGACTTTGGAAAGAAGATCGATGATGTTTCCCAAGCTGGCACCTCGCATTGAAAAGTGGATCGAGGAGAAATCTGTGGAAGAACATGAACCATCTTTTGCATAGGAAGATGACCAAATCGGAGATGCCATGTGTAGGGACTAGGGAGAAATATATCCAGTATGAAGAGAAGAGACACCATCATAAGGAGATTGCACCAGTCTGTAGAGACCCCTTGCTCACGGCTAGATCCAATCACCCTGCCTGTGAGAATATCCTAAAACACAAGAGCCTGGATCAAATATGGCTCGATAATGTAAATCTTTAGTGATTTGACTAATTGAAAGTAACTTCATTGAAAATTTAGGAGCATAAAGGACATTCTGAAGCCGGATCACAGGAGTCAACTGCACCTCCCCTTGACCAGTAATGGGAGGGTACGTACCATCAACTATCACAACCGATCGTCATGTATGAGACGGACGAAAATCATTCAACTGACTTCTGTCACCACATAGATGATGATATGCTCCTGAATCGATGATCTACTCTGATAAATCTGCCCTGTAACAACTAGTAAGAGCATATGCTGTACCTGACGTGGATGCTGATGCAGCTACCTCTGAAGAACCTGAAGAACTTGCTGACCCCTGGCTAGGCATAATCTCTCTAAGTCGCGCCACCAGATCACCAAACCTCTGATCAGAGACATGTGAAGGACCCCCTTCCTGCTGAGTCTGCTCTGCAACACGAGCTGTAGTAGTCGGAAACCCATGCTTGGAATAGCATGTTTCCTCAATGTGACCTGTCCTGCGACAGTAAGTACACGGCTGCGAAGGGGGTTGACTACCCTCCACCTGCCACGGCCACCTCGACCTCGAAATTGTGGAGATCCTCCCCTACTACGGGATGCTACCATGGCTGAGGACGTCTGAGACAGTTTTGTTCCACCGAGAGATATGGAGAGTCTACTCAACCTGCAATATGCCTCCTCCATAGGAGGTATGGTAGCATCTATGAGAATCTGTGCTCTGGCTGCATCATACTCATGATCAAGTGCCGTTAGAAATACTCCTGTCATCACTGAGTCCCTATATGTCTTGAGTTGTTCTGGTATGATTGTCAAAGGAATATAACCATGTTACTTCTCAAACATACCCCTTAGAGAGGTATACATGGTATGAAGAGGACGATGATTATGCTTCGACGTGAAGATGTCGTGCTGAAGCTGCAGAATCTTCGACTCATTCTTTGCAGGAGAATATGTTGCGGCGAGAATATCCCACATAGCCTTCGCCATGGGCTGATTCAGAATGTCATTGGCTATCTCCATGGATACCGTGCCGGATAACCCATACACGTGCATAGGCATCGTCTGCCTCCCATGAGGCGTTAACTCCAGTCTTATCAACAGGTTCCTCTTGTGTGAGGATATGCTTCTTGCCATTGCACGGCATCAAACTCATGAATTGCATGGCCCATAGTTCATAGTTCGTCCCATCCATCTTCACAATGGGTGCTGGACATTTGAAGGCACCCACAAATGGAATATCTGTCTTGTTGTCCGACATGATGACAACAATCTCTATCGACTGGGGTTATAAACTTAGACAATAATGTCTACACGGACATATATGAAGGTGATTGTGGTTGTAGACTCATATTACAACCCCTTCCATGCCTTGATGGGCCCCTTTGAAGGGCTAGGCTGTGATGCTCACGAGTAGCACAGGTGCAGGGAGGCGCACACATGTGCTCATGAGAACATGGGTGCGCAGGTGCAAACCACGCGTGAGGCGCAGACGCGCGAGGGCCCCGAAAGCGTGGAGGCGCAAGCACGCAAGGGCGGGGCAGGGAGCGCGAGGGGCGGAGCGTGCGGCGACGGCGACGCGTGAGGGTTTTGGTGGGGATGAGGAATTAGCGCACATGCTCCTGTCTTGGACCGTTGCTCTGATACCATGTGGAAATGTAAAGGAATGAAATGTTGTATTTCATCTAACTCTAGAGCTCTTTTATATAGGAGAAAAGCTCTATGGGTAAATTACATAAACAAGACAATAAAAATAAATAACAGAGACAATATAAATACTGTAACAATTAGGAATAATATTCCTTGCTTGTTTCCTTTAATAGCTCTTTTGTCTAAATATAGATCTTTTTCTACCCTCCAACGAACATTTTGATGGTTCGAGACTGTATCACATAATTGTTTGCATCCTTTAATTTGATGGAGGTCCTTTGAACCGCCACGAAAGATGTGGATGTAAGTGGTTTTGTCTCAGCTAGAGTCGTAAACATTGTCTGGGAGAGAGAATCAAGATGATCTTGAGGAGATGTGTTCATGCATCAAGGTTAGAGGACGATGACAGAAGCTACTCGACCACACGCATGCCACAGAAGTGGCTGGGCATGTGTTGGTGCCGATGAAAGGCATCAACGGTGGAGGGACGCAGTTATGCTATGGCAGCAACTGCAGTGAGACATGGCTGCACGGTTGCCGCTACAGCAGCAACAACGCCGGTGGGGTGCGACTGTCGTTATGAGTAGCGCCGGTAGGACTAGGTGGCTGCTAGGTGTGGTGCTAGTGGAATAGCTAGCAGTGACGGTGGGAGTTTGGGTATTGTTAAGAAAATAGGAAGCGGAAGCAAAACATGGAATAAAAATATAGAACACGAAGAACGCGGGATTTTAACGTGGAACCCTACTCCGTGAGGAGCGGGATGAAACCACGGGAGAAGCCCTCAATGGGGCGTGTTTGTCTATTGACTTTCTCAATGAGTACAGGAGGTCTGGGGCTCCTTATAAAGCCTTCCCAGAGCCTCCAAGTCCCACTGTTGGTCCATGTGGGACTAAACACAGAATGGGGGTAAATGGATCTTCTCCAGGATCCATTTACCCTGCTACAACTCAATGGGTGCACTACTAAATACTCCAACACTCCCCCTCAAGCTGGAGCATGCAATGCTCAGCTTGGACAAACAAACAGAAAGAAACTCAACTCACGCTAAAGGACACTACGGACAATATCAACCCAACGCGCACATGCTGCAGTTGAGGACGTTGCTTCTCATGCCGTGCATGTGAGGAGGACGAACGGGCTGGAGTGTGAGTCAACTGAAGACTCGGAATCTGACCATCGAGTCTGAAACTGCACCTGAAGTCTCCTCGTCGGAGAACTGGGTCTCTCCCATCTGGCTCAGAGAATGGTGCACTGCTCTGGTGTACCTATGATACCACATGAAAACCCTTGCCCTCAATGGCACAGGGAATGGTCCTCTGCTCTGGAGTCCCTATGGCTCACATGAAAACTCTGGCCTGACAACAAGAAGAATGATGGGGACCACTGACAATGATGACAACATATGCTCATCTGAAAATGACCGCACACTCGTGCGTGTCTGAAACTGGAGACTCGGAACCTTCTGACGTCGAGTCTGAACAACTGAACTGTAGAGTCTGATCATCTGGCTGGTCTGGAGACTGGCATCTGAAATCTGGATCTGGAATATAAAACCTGTGACTCTACATATATACTCCCCCTTTCTCCCATACTGGTTGGAATGAAGACAGCGACAGTTGGGAGAAGACGAGATAAATAGGGGGTAGAACATGAAAAACGTGCGGCTTTTCTTCACTTTTTTTTAGCCGTCATTTTTTTTGAGAACATCTTTTTTTTTAAATAAGCCATCACATTTTTTTACGGCTTTTGCAACTCAATTTTTTTTTGGAAATTGCGTACGACTTTTTTTTTGTACGCGACTTCTTCTTTTTTTTGTCAAAATACTTGCGTACGGCTTTTTCAAATGTACGCGCCTTTTCACTTTTTTTGGAATAAAACCTCTCGGCCCAAACTGGGCCCACAAAGTTGCTTCATATTTTTTTTCACAAAAACTCCCTGTCTCTTTCTCTTTCCTTTTTTTCTTACATCTCTCTCTCTCGGTCCACTTGGACCTTTTTCTCTCGTGCCCCCTCGGTTTTTTTTCTAAACACCCAAGTGGGCTTTACAATAGAAGCACATTTTTTTTATAAAACAAACAGTGGCCTTAGGGTTCCTTCCCCGATTGAGGATCCTCTTTGAGCGCCGTCAAGGGGTAACGCATGAGGTATGTACGATGTTTTGCTGGAGAGATGCGCGTGGCTTTGAAAGGCAAGGGGGGTTTCGCGCCTGAGAAGATCGTGCTTGCTGGAGGCGCGTGGCTGCTGGCGTGATCGGAGGGCTCGCGGCAAGAGAGAGCCGCCTGGAGCCTGAAAGAAGATGGAGGAAGCTAGCCGCGCGTGGAGGTGCCTGGTCACGCGCGCCGCCTGCGTCGACCTGGTGCGCGAAGGGCTTCTTGCTTCGGGAGGTTTTGCCGCCAAGGGAATAGAGGGGAGCCGCGTGAGGATTCTCTCTCGCTGGAGGGTCGGCGGTACTGGAGGGGAGCCACATCGCAGGAGGAGATGTGCGGCATGCCAAAGCTGCCGCCGCCGCACGGAGTAGGAGAGGCGCTCGCGCAAGGGCTCTCCTGGATAGGGCTCCGCCTGGGAGCGTGGAGCCGCTGCGCCGTCGATCGCCGCCTTGGAGTATGCGGCTGCGGCCAGGTGCGCCGCCTGGAAGGGATGCGCGTCATCACGATCTAGAGCGGCAAGGGCACGGGCCCGCCGCCTGTATGAGCGTGGCCATCGCGGTCTGGGCTGGGGTTTCTAACATGCGCTGAGGGTGCGCGCAGATGCACAGATGCGCCTGGGGAAACGCGGATGGTTGCGTATGATGCTCCTTCCTGGAGAATGACCTTCAAGATTCGCCTGATCCGCTTGCAGGTTTTTTTTCTGTTGGAGATGGGGAAACTGCAAGGAAAGGAGGGTGTTGATGCCGCGTGGTGGTGTTGTTGGAGATGGACTTGGAGATGCTCCTGCAAGGAGCCTCCTCTTTGGCCTTGATGCCCGATGGAGACGATGAATGTGCAGAATATGCAGGCTGCAGCACAACATAAACAAGGTCCAAGAAAACGAGCACGAACTAGGGCTTCCTGCAGGAGAGATCAACTAGGGCTTGCTAAATCTTGTATCGAGCCACAACAATGAATTTCATCCATCATGAACAAAACTCCAGAAAATAGGGTTTCAATAGAAAACCCTAGAATATGATATCGAACTGGAGCAAATGTGGTTGCAAAAATCTCCCAAAAAAACTCTCGAATCTTGGAAAAGATAATGAACATACAAATCCCCGAGAAACGAACCCGCTCTGATACCATGAAAAGGAGAAGAAAAGGAGAAGCCGGAATAGGCTCTCCTCCTACGCGCTTCCAGCGTAAGCATTTCCCAGCGGCATCAAGTTGCATTGTGCCCTATCTCAAGTCCAAGCGAGGTCGCACGCCTCTCCAGACTCCCGGGCCCTCCTCCAGACTCGCGCGAGGCGGCTCCTGGTGCAGGCAGCGAGCCCTTGCGCGAGTCTGGAGGAGGGCCCGGGAGTCTGGAGAGGCGTGCGACCTTGCTTGGACTTGAGATAGGGCACAATGCAACTTGATGCCGCTGGGAAATGCTTGCGCTGGAAGCGCGCAGGAGGAGAGCCTATTCCGGCTTCTCCTTTTCTTGTCGATGATGCCTGGGGTGCGCACCTGTGCCCTTGATGCCGCAGTACGCACCTGTGCGCTTGATGCCGCAGGAGAATAAATCTAGGGTTTAAAAACCCTAGAACATGAACTTGAGCGAACATGATTTTCAAAAAGAAAACTTTCACAAACAAACAATGAACAGAATCTCGAATATAAAACTGAATCATGAAATCCTTGAGGATCAAACCCGCTCTGATACCATGTTAAGAGAATAGGAAGCGGAAGCAAAACATGGAATAAAAATATAGAACACGAAGAACGCGGGATTTTAACGTGGAACCCTACTCCGTGAGGAGCGGGATGAAACCACGGGAGAAGCCCTCAAATGGGGCGTGTTTGTCTATTGACTTTCTCAATGAGTACAGGAGGTCTGGGGCTCCTTATAAAGCCTTCCCAGAGCCTCCAAGTCCCACTGTTGGTCCATGTGGGACTAAACACAGAATGGGGGTAAATGGATCTTCTCCAGGATCCATTTACCCTGCTACAACTCAATGGGTGCACTACCAAATACTCCAACAGGTATGAACCAATTTAGGACCATCCCTCTGAAACCATTTGGAAATAGAGAATAAATAAATAATTTTTGTTCACAGGGTAGGGCCATCTAGATGGAAGTTATGTAGTAGTCCACCAGATTTCTAAACATAAAATGGTTACAAATAGAAATAACTACCATAGAAAAAAGCTAGAAATACAAAATACATCATTAACCATATTAACCTAATGACATCAACACACAACAAAATATTATAAAAGAATTAACTAAAAAAGAGATCCAATTTTCAGGTTCTACGTAAGAATTAAGATTCAGTTCCTCACAAGCATCATTTTAATGACCTTAAGTAAGCCAAAACAATTGCCCTATATAATTAAGACTAGATCAGAAATAGTTCATTATCTAATTACATGCTTCGTATCTTCATGTCACTGATTTATTGTTGTCCTCTTCCGGGATTCATGTAGCTAAAATTTTTCTGCAACTTAATGGTTCTTTCCAGGGACCTGAACCCTTTGCATGACGTTATTATCCAGAGGGATTACAAGGAGAAGTATTATAAAAAATTGTTGCATCTTGCCACAAAATACTATCAGGTTTTTATTGTAGTTTATATTTGAATGTTATTGTCATTATTATGTAGTTCATTGCTAGCATTTTGTGTTAACACAGTATGGGCCTGGATCAAATATATCATTGCCAGCTTCAATGTTTAGCCAATTTTTTCCGTTAATCTTTGCTACGAGAAATGGGCTCAGTTTCATCAAGTACAGGTAAAACTGACTGAAGTGAACATCCTAAGATGGCCCTAACTTTTGGAATGGAGTGGTAGAAAAACACAAGTTACATAACATCAAGGGCACCCTGTACATGTGACAACAATCCCCATGGGCCATATCGAGGGGCAACAAGATGCAAACAAGACCCAACTTGTATGTTATAGAAAAACAATACAACTGCGAGCTCATGGATTTACATGGAAAACCTTTTTCAATTGAAGGGAAAAACAATGGGAGAATGCACCTTATCGCACATCGGCGACTAAAGCTTCTTTCTTAATCAAAGGAAAAAGGGATGATTTACATATATATTCCCACAATGTTAAATGGATCCTCACCCGCAACATGCTAATCAATATAACAGAATAACTCATATTCCACCTTACGTTGGCCTTAGAGATCGCACATGCTCAACTTACCTACGTTCACCTCGAAATTGGCCATGATGAAGACATCAACTACTTGTTATTCAATTTATATATGGTAGAAAAAGTTTTCTCGAGTTAATTCTTATAAAATGGTGACTGATTCCAACAGGTTTTGTTCCATTATAGAAGATATGGTTGTTGGATAGATTTATTGTAGCCCTGAATTCATAGAATAATCTCATAGGTAGCAATTTATTGTAATGCCGGTCGGAATAATCTTAAGCCACATCATCTCTGCAACTTTGACTACAATCACTCTATACTCAACCTTAACACTAGACCTTGAACACACATATTGCCTTTTGCTTCTAAAAATCACAAGGTTGCCATCCGGATTTATGCAATACCAAGTGGTAGATCTCCTAGTATTAGCACACCCTACCCACTCTGCATCGATGTAGCCCTATGTTTAAAGTTTCACATCCTCAGTGAAGATGAATCCCTTCTTAGAGTTCTTTTTAATATAGTAGAGGACATGTTTTACTACCTTCATATGCATGTGTAGTTGTGCGCGATGCGTCTAAAATGTTGTATCTGCACGGGAGGACATCCCGAGAGAATGCCCTCCGAGGCAACAGATTTACCTTCCCTTTGCTATTGGATTCACATGATTTGTCAAGCATGTGTATGCGAATCCTTAGAGCCAATTTGGTGTTTTTTGTATGCATGTTAGAGTGTCTACGATAATAGATTTGCTAGTGTTCCCCTCATTTCTGGGAGTTCCATATATTGGATTTTTACATACAACATAACATTGCAATGTGGATGAGAATTGAATTTTGAGTTACTATCAATCCATATTATGTTTAATGATATGGAATCTTGATCCATATGAAACTCTAATGTTACTATAGGGTTTGCATCTTGCAAACAATCCATGCCGATATGACTACACCAAGCGTGTTGAGGGCGTTCACCACTTTACCCTAAAGAAGTTCGATATTGGTAGTGCTGCTTGTGGTCTATCGAATTGGAAGACCAATTGGCCAATATGTTTACTAGGGATCTACATACTACATAGCATGGGATGATGTGAGAAGCTTGGCATGATTGACTTACATGTGTAACTTGTAAGGGAGTGTGGAACATAATCTATTGTATTAGGCTAAATGGATCTTGGGTTTTGATCCATTTATATAATAAAAATGTACTAAGCCTTCTCCCTCTATAAGTAGGGTCGGCTACATGGATTCTTGCTCAAATCCATGTTAAAAGATTCAACTATTTTTACGCTGGCCATCGACTACCTAACACAACCCCTACAAGAGTGGGATTTGAACCCTGGTCTTTTGTGTGGTACACCCACTGTACTACCACTAAACCAGTAGACACGCTGTACTACCACTCTAAGTAGGGTTGGCTACATGGATTTTTTGTTATCTTTTGATCCATTTATATGTGTCTATTTATTTTGTAGACAACCTTTTATCAATTTTCTAGCAAAGAAACACCTAACCACCCGCAATAGTCTTTATCGTGGTTTTCTCCCTCTGGTAGAGGAGGATTACTATGTATATTTCATGTCTCAATTGCTTGACTGTTGTATTTATTGTTTCTTCATGCCTCAAAGTCATTGAGTTGGAATTAAGGTGCCACCTCACTTGGACTTCATCAATTATGTCTATTTGCATGAAAAGCAAGTCCTAGTTCTTTTATTTTGGTCATTAACAACTATCCATCATCGAAACTTTGCGTAAGCTACTGACTATCAACATGAAGCTCTACCTTTCATTTAGGGATGATAGGATACAAATGTATATGTATTCATCCGTAACCGTATCCGTTTGATAGAGGACATGGATGCTATTTTTTTCATTCAATAAATACACATGCAAATGCAAATATTGAAATCCAACATCCAACAAATACGTGTACATATAATATCATGAATTTTGATATTACAAATATGGATACGAATGTGCAAATTTTAGATGATTCAAATACAAATATTTGTTTTTCTGAGAATTTCTATAAATATCACATATCAGTAAATGGCAGAGCCTTCTCCCACTATAAGTAGGGCTGACTACTTGGATTCTTGCTCAAATCCATCTTGAAAGATTCAACTATTTTTTATACTGACGGTGGACTTACTAACGCACCCCCCACAACTGGGTATTTGAATCTTGATCTTTTGGGTAATGGGCACACTGCAGTACTGCACTAGCACCAAACCATTTAAGTGGGTACAAATATTGCATATCATTATTTGATAAAAATTGAGTGGCTATATTTCCATGTCTAAGTTTCTATAGTCTTACCTCCAACCGCGTTATCTAATTACTAATTTTTTATTCATCATGAGGATGTTTTCTTTAGTCTCTATGTATTCCATATTCCTTCTTACCTTAGACTGTCATTGTTAGGATTTTGGAAGATTTTTTTCATTGTTTTTTTAAATATAATATTACTTGTGTTTTTTTGTTATCTTCCCAAGTATGGGTTGCTGATGTAAACATAAAAAATGCCAGCCTTCTCCCACTATAATTAGGGTCGGCTACATGGATTGTTGCTCAAATCCATGTTGAAAGATTCAATTGTTTTTTGCGTTGGCTGTCAACTACCTAACACAACCCACACATTGATGGGATTTGAACCCTGGTCATTCGGGTGGTGGGTACACTGCACTACCACCATACCATTTAAGTGGGTACTGCTGATGTATACATAGCGCTGCTAACTCACCAAATCATTCGAATTCGATTAGAATTCGTTTGATAAAAATTCGAAAAAAGCTCGATTCGAAACTGTTGGGAAAAATGAATAACTTATTTATTCCATGAACCCTAGGCTCTCTTATATAGGAGAGTAGCCTATGGGTAAATTACATAAAGCATACTATGAAGAAAAACAAAATAGAGAAAAGTACAGATACTACCATTATTGTATACGTTAACACTCCCCCTCAAGATGGAGCATAGATATCAATCATGCTCAGCTTGGAAGCACACTTCTGAAATGGACCTCGTAGCAATGCCTTGGTGAATATGTCTGCAGTCTGATTTTCTGAGGTAACATGAGATGTAGCAATGAATCCTTTCTGAATCATATCACGTATGAAGTGACAATCCACCTCAATATGCTTGGTCCGCTCATGGAATGCAGGGTTGTTTGCAATAAACAAGGCAGCCTGATTATCACATTCCAAGTTCATAGGAAGTGGTACATCTAAACATAGGTCTGTAAGCACAGCTTTCACCCACATCATCTCTGTAGTAGCCTGGGCCATAGCCCTATATTCGGATTCAACACTAGATCTAGCTACCACAGTTTGTTTCTTACTCCTCCATGAGACAAGTGCATCTCCAACATAGACAACATACCCTGAGGTGGACTTCCTATCCTTGGGACATCCTGCATAGTCTGCATCTGCACATGCTGAGATAGAGATCCCCTTTCCTTTCTTGAATAGCAGACCTGCACCTGGAGAAGATTTGAGATATCTAAGAATCATATGTATTGCATCCATATGCACCTGGCGTGGTTGCTCCATGAACTGGCTCACACGGCTCACTGCAAATAATATATCTGGTCTAGTGATAGTGACATACAACAGTTTGCCTACCAGTTCTCTATATCTTCTCCTGTCCACCTCCTCTGTGTTATCCATGGCCTCAAATTTCAGCGAAATTCAGTCGAATTTCTGTCGAATATCGATATCCAGTCGAAATCGAAATTCGACCGAAATGACCGAAATGACCGAAATATGGGGGTCCTAGTACAAAAAATGACCGAAATGACCGAAATTTCGATCGAAATTCCACCGAAATTCCATCGAAATTCTGTTTTGGTCGATACCGAAATGGAGACCGAAACCGACATTTAAGGCCTTGGTGTTATCTTCATAAAGCTTCATGCTGGGGTCCATTGATGTCGTAGCAGGTCGACACTCAAGCATACATGTTTCACTCAACAGGTCTGTAACATATTTCCTTTGTGACATGACTAGCCCATAGGAATTTCTAGCAAATTCAAGCCCCAGAAAGTATCTAAGGACCCCAAGATCCTTAGTGACAAACTCACTACCCAGCATTTCTTTCGCCTTCCTTATGCCATGCTCATCATCTCCTGTAATCAAGATGTCATCAACATAGACCATAATGACAATGATACCTCTCGCGGTTTTCTGTACAAACAAGGAATGATCAGCATTGGAGCGTTTGTATCCTTGTTTCTCGAAGAGATCCGAGAGCTTCTGAAACCATGCTCTGGGGCTCTGCTTAAGGCCATAGATAGTCTTATGCAACCTGCATACCTTGGAGCACTCCCCCTCAACAGCAAAACCAGGTGGTTGTTGCATATACACCTCTTCCTGCAAATCTCCATATAGAAATGCATTCTTCACATCCAACTGATGAAGCGGCCAGTCTCGAGCAACTGCAACTGACAACAAGATCCTTAGAGTGGAATGACGTGCCACATGCGAGAATGTGTCAAGATAATCCACCCCGTATGTTTGTGTGAAGCCACGTGCCACCAGACGCGCCTTGTACCTGTCAATAGAGCCATCTGCATTTTGCTTCACTGTGAATACCCACTTGCAACTCACTGGGTTCACATCTGGAGGTATAGAAACCAAAGTCCAAGTTCCTCTGGACTGAAGTGCGGCCATTTCTTCTTCCATTGCTAGCCGCCATCTACTATCCTGCAGAGCCTCATGATGATTCCGTGGAATATCTATAGCTGAGAGTGCCATAGCAAACGACCTGAAATCTCCAGATAGCCGCTCCAAAGATACAGAGGTTGATAATGGATATTTGGCACAACTCCTCGTCGACTTCCGTAAAGCAATGGGAATATCCAAATCAGCTGTAGGCTCATCTGGCTCCTGCAACACATCCTGCTCAGAAATGTCGTCAGATCCATCAACATTAATATTCTCATTACATACCATAGGCGAGCTAGTGGACGAGTCATGACCATGAGCTAGTGGAGGAAGCCTGCGGGTATAATGGAACGGGAATGGTGAGATAGGCTGCTGTGGTGGTGGTGATGGTGGTGTTGATGATGGCATCTGAGATGGTAGTGGTGTCATGTATATGGCATCAGGTTGTATAGGTGGAATCTGCTTGTCTCCAGATGCTGAAAAATACATAACAGATTCAAAAAATGTAACATCTGCACTGATCATATACCGCCGACGCAGAGGATCAAAGCACTTTACCCCTTTTGAGTTCTGGAGTACCCAACAAAGACACACTTGACAGCCCTAGGAGAGAGCTTGTCAGTACCCGGCGACAATTGATGGACAAACGCAACCGACCCAAACACACGAGGAGTGAGCCCTAGGAGAGAGCTTGTCAGTACCCGGCGACAATTGATGGACAAACGCAACCGACCCAAACACACGAGGAGTGAAAGTGAACAGATCCTTGTCAGGATAAATAAGTGAGAACGGAATCTGTTCATTCAAGACAGACGAAGGCATATGGTTGATTAGGTAACATGCAGTAAGAACTGCATCACCCCAGTAGGAATATGGAACATGACTCTGTATAAGTAGTGATCTAGTGACATCAAGAAGGTGACGACGTTTTCTTTCAGCAATCCCATTCTGTTGAGATGTATGTGCACAAGATGTTTGGTGAATAATTCCTTTTGATGAGTAGTAATTGGCAAGAAAATTAGTGCACAACTCTAAAGCATTGTCACTTCTCACAATTTCCACAGATGTAGAAAAAACATTTTGTATTTCATTCAGAAAATGGATAATGATATTTCCTACTTCAGATTTATTTTTCATCAGAAATACCCATGACACTCTCGAAAAATCATCCACAAAAACTATATAAAATCTGTGTCCCTGATGATCGGGAACACGACTCGGACCCCAGACATCAATATGAAACAACTCAAACTTGGAGGTACTACTACTCCGACCTGGACGACTGGGAAAGGAGTCAAAGGACGACCTGTGATGCTTTCCCAACTGACATGCCTCACACTGAATAGGTGTGTGAGGGAGACCATAAGGTAAAACTTGACGCAACTTCTGAAGCGGTAAATGACCAAAACGCAGATGCCATAATAAGGTTGATACTTGTCCAGAAGAGGATGAGGATCCAGCAAAAGGAGTCTGATTCAGGCGATATAGGCCTCCTTGCTCATAGCCACGACCAATCACATTGCCCCTATGGATGTCCTGAAAAATCAAAGTAGATGGATCAAAATTCGCTCGACAATGTAGATCCTTTGTAATTTGGCTAATTGACAATAAATTCATGGAGAAATCAGGTGCATGTAGCACATTCTTGAGCTGCATAGAAGATGTCAATCTAGCCTCCCCCTGACCAATGATGGGGGAATGAGTGCCATTGGCAATCACGACTGTCCGACCTGGAGGGATCTGAGTGTATACTGAAAGTAGACTCTGGTCGCCACATAGATGATGTGTAGCACCAGAGTCCATAATCCATGGTAAAGTATCTGACTACTACTGTGGAATGCAAGTATACTACCTGAAGCACTGGTAGAAGCAGAGGCCGAAGCGGCAGCATCAGAATGACTCTCTGTAGTCGGTGCTGGAGTAGATGGTGGAATAATGCCCCTCAGACGGGCAACTAGATCCTCGAATCGTTGATCCAGAGTAGCAGCAGACGGGGGCTCTATCTGCTCAGCAACTCGTGCAGATGCAGGAAATCCGTGCTTCGAGTAACATGTATCTTCATTGTGTCCAACTCGGTGACAATATGTGCATGTTGGCCTAGTGCGGCCACCCCTTCCACGAGGTCCACGTCCACGGCCTTGGTGATGAAATCCGCGACCTCTGTTTGCTGCCATGGCTGAGGAATTCTGACTCACAGCTGTTGAGGGAACTGTGATCCGACTCAATCTATGAAAAGCTTCCTCCATGGGAGGAATAGTCGAGTCTGCCAAAATCTGAGATCGTGCCGCCTCATACTCTGGATCAAGTGCAGCCAGGAACACACCCACCATGGTCGCATTCCTGTATGTCTTCTGCTGTTCTGGCGTAGCAGTAAGAGGCATGAAGCTATAGAGCTTCTCGAACATCCCTCTTAGTGATGTATAGAGGGAATGTAGGGGGCGACCATTCTGCTTGATGGTGAAAATATCATGCTGGAGTTGCAGAATCTTCGTTTCGTTCTTTGCCTGAGAATATGTAGCCGCCAGAATGTCCCACATATCCTTCGATGTGGGTTGATGGAGGATGTCATTGGCAATCTCAATTGCCAACATGCCAGATAGCCAAACCTTGGCGTATGCGTCATCAGCCTCCCAGGAGGCATTAGTTCCAGTCTTCTCAGCAGGCTCCGGTTCGGTAAGAATGTGCTTCTTACCCGTAGACTTCATCATGCTCATGAACTGCATTGCCTACAGTTCATAGTTAGTACCATCCATCTTTACAATAGGCGCTGGACCACGGAATGCGCCAATCGATGGGATATCTGCCTTGCTTTCTGACATACTGGATACTGAAGACTGGAACGTCTGACAAAATATGTGATTTGTCTACAATGACATGGATGGGATTAGTTGCTTGTGTAGACCTCAAGCAACTAACCCCATGTAGATCACGATGTGTGTGCCCTAGGGCTTAGGGCTTAGCACACGTACACGCATGCAAGAGGCACGCGCACACGCAACTGGAGATGCACAAAGATGTGCACGAGAATCTGTTCAGGCGCAGGTGATGCTCTGGCGATACACAGGAGATCAAGCAGGCGTCAGGGCTGGCTTGCGCACTGACGCAGGAAGGTGCACTGGCGCTGCTGGGTGCTGTGGCGCGCGATCGCGCAGAAGAGCAGCACCGGCAGGAAGGAGAGGCACCGCGTGCTAGGGGCTACCGCATGCACACACTATCGCACAGTGGCGCACAGCGCAGGGGTGCGACAGCGTGCACGAGTGCACGTTTGCGCACAGCGCGCAGAGGCGCAAGAGCAGCGGCGATGGAGAGAGCAGCGGCGATGGAGATCTCCTTTGGCGCCGATGAGATGGAGAGAGAAGAAGAAGAGGCCGGCGGGTGGGGTGGGCTAGGATTAGGGTTTCGAGAACTCCGGTCTAGGACCGTCGCTCTGATACCATGTTGGGAAAATGAATAACTTGTTTATTCCATGAACCCTAGGCTCTCTTATATAGGAGAGTATCCTATGGGTAAATTACATAAAGCATACCATGAAGAAAAACAAAATAGAGAAAAGTACATATACTACTATTATTGTATACGTTAACAGAAATCAAATAAACTGAATTTGAATTTAACTTGTGGATTCAATTTTTAAATGAATCTAATCTGAATTGACATGAATTCGTTCGATAATAATTCGATTCGATATTTATATACAGACATAAATGTATACATGTATCCACGTATTGTTATATATACATATTACATACATATATATATATACATGCATATAATACACACATATTTACATATTACTCTGGGTTGATTAGGAACTTTTCTTGATATTATTGTGCAAGGAATTATAGCATAATTACATTGAAAAGTTGAAATGCATTTATTTGAATTCATTTGTGAGTAAATAGATGTAGGAAAGATTGTATGAATGTGTATTAAAAAATACTGTGTTTAGTTTACATTGAAAGATTTAGCATTTGCATTATATCACTACGCATAACGTGTGCAAGCAACTAAGGATACTCTCAAACCAAATTACTATAATTATTAAGTGATTAATTTTAAACCTATAATCATATTTGGGCTTCGTTGATATGATTTATCATGTCCATCGTTCACCGCTATGATTTCCATACTCCCACGATACACTGGCGCGAGTTGGCAATATGTAACGTGTATATGCAACATTAGCACCCCCTAATAAGACTCAATCTCTTTCCTTTCCGCTTTATAACTAAGCTCAAGTGGTTTGATTGCAAAATATATTATGAATTAGAAATATGGGTCCTTCGTGCATCGATTATACAAAACATTTAAGTTCATGTTACTTATTATTTTAGCCTAGTGACTATAGCTTAGGTATGAGTTACTTTGTATAAGTACAATAAACAATCTTAGCGTGCTATTCAGAAATTTCAAGGCATTAAGAGGTTACAAAGAAATCTAAGCCATACCTAATTTAATATGTATATATATTTATGTATAATCTTATTAGTTAAATACTAAATATTAATTAAAAAAGTAAAAAATATTAGTATAATATCTAATAGGAAAGATGAAATGTTTAAAATTATTACTCTAAATTCTCACCCACACATTTATTTTCATGTTCCCACATTCCTTACACAACATCATTCCCCCTTTCATTATCTACCAAAGATCCTAAAAACCCATGGTAGATTATTGTGGCCTTTCTTCTAGCACGTGAAAATGATGGTTCGCTACTTCGTGTTTCTCCTTAACATTTGTCGTGATTCGAAATTTATCTAGATATATATATTTTTTTATTTTTGGTTGTTTTGATTTTCCTTGCATGGTCAAAGCGGCATTTATCAACACATGAGTAATGTACAAGTTCTTCTCACCATAATGTAAGTTGTTCTATTGTATATAAAAAATTCTTATATTTCATTTTCATGGCTTAGATTTTTGATATTGAAGATCCTTACACTTAATGAAGAGGTTTTATTTTGCTACATTATTTTTTACTATTCCCATTAATTCAGATAATAATATTAATTTGTATCAACTTTCTATATAAGTTTGATCTTGTCTTGCTTTAACATGCAATGGTAATTATAGTGTTGATCTTTTCGTCAATGATATTCTTTCTATTTGATAGGCTCATATAATTATGTATTTATACATTTCTTCATCATAGGAAAAAGAGTATATTTAGATTGTAAATGATACATAATAATTGTAAAAATTAGGTCTTTTTGTCCACTATATTATATAGTTTGATATTTTCCTTGATTTTATAGTTTTTTCAACTTATCTTAGTACTATACTTTTAATATTAGAACTATACAATAAAATATTTATATTATATTATTCTGTGTAGTATTATTCATGGAAGGACATATCGATATCGGTATCGATATCGGTACCATGTCGATACCGATATACCGGCGATATATCGACGCCATATCATCGACATCGGGATTCAGCTCGCCTTTTTTGCGTGTCGATACCCGATATCGGACATATTGGCGATATATCAGTGACCTGTCGATACCGATATATCGCCGATATATCGTCGATATATCGGGATACGACCTTCCATGGTATTATTTATATAAGCTTTAAAACATCATTAACATTTCAATTTCGAAATAAAATGAATCAAATTTGAATATTCATAACTCAAAACGAATCGAATCCGAATTTAAGTTAGTAAATTCATCTGAAATTCGTTTCGAGTTCGGATTCGAAGCCTTTATAATGAATTGAATCAAAATCCTCGTGGATTTGAAGGTATTCGATTCGATTAGCACCCCTATGTATACATGAGTTGGAAAAAAATAGAGAAGAGGGGTTGGTTTTGGGCCCAATTGGGCTATATTTCAGAAAAGGCAAGCGTACAAAAAAAGGAGAAAAGCCATACACAAGAACAATTATAGTAAAGGAGGATCCAAAAAAATGTCGAGAGTTATTTCAAAAAAAGGCGCGTACAAAAGAGAAGCCATACACAAAAAGGAAAATTCTACAAGAAGAAAGCTGTAAAATATGGAAAGACTCATTACCAAAAAATGTGACGTCTTTACTGGTTTTTTGTTCTCCATATTTTCTTATCTTCTCCCAACTTTATCGATTTCATTGTTTTCTGACAAGCATGGGAGAAAAGAGGAGTATTGTGTAGAGTTCTACAAGTTCAGATTCCTTGGTTCAGATTCTCCAGTCCAAATGCCATCCAGTTGTCACTCTACAGTTCAGATTCAGACTCAACGTTAAAATTGGTTTCCAAGTCTTCAATTTGATGCACATATGTATACGATCATCATTTGAATGGTTCCTATCTGTTTTTGGTATCGGAATTTTAATGTGATCCATAGAGACTCCATACTAGAGATCTCATTATCTATGTCATTGTGGGCTAGGGTTTTCATGTTGTTTCATAGGGACTCCAGAATTGAGATTCCATTCTCTGAGCCAGTATGGGGGGACCCAGTTCTTCGATGAGGAGATTTTCAGACTCCGTTGTCCAACGATCGTGGACTCCGACAAGAATGGTTTCCACGGATTTTTCATTTCAGCCCGTCAGAGATGGATGTTGTCCACATGATTCACAATCTTTCACATGTGGCGGTCATAGTACTCCGACGAGGAGACTCATTCAGTTTCAGTGACTCTGATAGATGCAGTAAAGAACACATGTTCTATGACGAGGAGACCCAGTTCAACTCACTCTAACCCTTTTGTTCCTCCTCATCTGCACGGCATGAGATGCAACGTCCTCAACAACAATCGATTATGTACGTGTGGAGTTGATATTGTCCGTAGTATCTTGTATTGTGAGTTGAGCGATTTCTTTCTATGTGTTCAAGTTGAGCATTGCGTGCTCCAGCTTGAGAGGGAGTATTGGAGCATAGGCGTGTGGCTTAGTCCCATATCTACTATTTGTGGGACGTGGGGACTTAGTGGGGGCTATAAAAGAAGCCCCACACCCATTGTATCAAATGATGTAACACCCCGCAATTTTCAATTTTCCTGAAGTCTTAAAACCTATTCAATATTATACTCAAAAGAAGCGTCTCGTCGCAAGCTTTCCGAGTCCAAAAATGCGTAATTCCGAGTTCGGATGTGGAAGATATGCCTGTTTTGGTGAAGAGGGATCATGGATATTGAGGGGATTAATGGTTACGGGATTAGATAAGTTAATTACGAATTAAGGCTATTTTAGGGATCCTAAAACTAGGGTTTTAGTCCTAACCTATATTAAGACCCCCATCCTTCATCTCCCCTCATTCCCACTTCTTTCCAAACCCTAATCCATCATTTTCTTTCTCCACAAGTCATCCTCTTTTAACATTTCCCCTCTCCTTCTCCAAAGAACCAAAGGGAGAAAGGCGCAAGCTCCGTAGCCTCACGACAAAAGGAATAGAGGAGCGTCGTCACAAGGAAAATGCATCTCTCTCATCGGATTCTTGATCGAGCAATCAATAATGCGGATTGAAGGCGTATGCTAACATAGGTAACGGATCCTCGACCTTCTCTTTCTTATTTTTGTGTTCCTCACAAATACTTGGAGATTTTCGTCCTTGGGGAAGATATTCAGATCTCGATCCTACCCCAGATCGCTTTCCTTTGCTGTTGGTACAACGTAACTCTCATTAAATCAAATCCTTGTTGATTATGGTGCATGAGTTCATTCATTGTGTAAGTCGTGAGAGTTTTTACCCATCGCCTTCATGTGAATGATATGGAGGAAACATGGCTCCTTGCATAGCTAGAGTCCAACCTCTGTCGTGTTACTCTCTTTTCTGTAAGGACGATGGATCTTGTTTTTCTTTTGTTAGTAATGATATGATTATCCAGTATAATTGTAAGTTCTTTCAAAAGTGGAGATAAAAATTGTTAGTCACCAAATACTATGGAACTGTTATAGGATCAAGGATATATTGAGTAGGATCTTACAATATTCCCTAATAATATGATTTAGATTATAATATGGATAAGTCCATCCACTTATAGATATTACTCTGAGTCTAATATTTTTGGTGCAATGTGGTTAGTAAATATTAGGATCATGCTAATGGGTGGCATTGACTTTATTTTAGAGGTAAATAGGTTCAAGAGGTTATTGATTATCACATTGTTTATGGTTATTTTCAGTCATAACCGCCTTCCTAATTATAGTATTATATATGATAATGGATCTGGAAACGTCTAGCCTTGATTATATCCTCTTGGTTTTACTACTTCCACATTTTAGAGTTTATTTTTGTATTAGTGGTTTGATCCTTTTCTCGTCGTCAAGAACAAAAATGGTTACTTTTGATTACACATAGTTAATCTGAGTTATTTAATTTCGTGTAACCTAAATTGCCTCAGGATCTTGAACGTTCTCATGGTGAATAAATCATGTCTCGATAATATAAAGATACTGCACCATAGCTAAGAAAATGTATTAATTTAGGTTTTGAAAAAAAAACATAATAGAGACAGAAACATGAATATGATTTATAAGTTATGGAGTTTACATAGATCCTGTGAAGCTTGGTATTCTGGTTACTAAATTTTTGGATGCAAGAATAATTATGTTAGCAACCTAGGTACAATGAGCAACATATTGTTAGGGGTTGTCTTAGACGCATGAAGACTCATTGCAACATAAGCATACGATTTTATTAATAGAATGGATTGTCGCCGTCATTTTAATGGTCTAGATATGAGCGATATAATGAGTTGAGGTGTAATATAGAATATTTGTGAGTAAACTATATTACTGTGGATCAAGAGCCGTTGGTATGGATTAGGATTCGAGGATCCAAAATGTTAATGGATAATTAATGATAAGCGTGATTCATTGCGGAGTTATGTATCTTTTTATCTTTGATTGAAGTTTAGTAATAAATAATGGATGCTGGGATAAGAGATAAACACTACAAGGTGGGTGCACACCCTTGTAGTCCGGTTGAGCCGACAGTGAGTCACCCCCATTCGAGGGGCATCATAGAATAGGGTGGTGGTAGATACTCTGGTGGAATTGAGGTGTATGCACGCGTGCATTGCACCGTACGGATCCGTTTTTGGTAGCATTTGTTTTAGGGAGCGAGCGAGACTCCTCCGTCAGACTCGATTGACAAAGTTGCGACTCATTGGGCAGGTATGCCCGTCTCGAGTGTCAGAGTACTACCAACTAGACTAGCTGAAGGATCACGCCTGTGCACAGGTTTTAGGTTGCACTGTGAATGAAGTGTTGCAGACTTCATTCCTAGTGCATGCTTTCTCCTTTGACGGGCGAGTACGGGATAAGTAAATGAAAATATGAATTAAGATATGTTAAATATTTGGTTTTGATTGCGTATGTGTGAAAGGCCTAAAATATAAGTGATTGTATATTGCTAGATGCTTTTAAAATGTTCTCTCCTAAACTTGTTCAGTTACTGCATTTGCATTACCTACCTATAATCTCTTGATTTATAATTTACCTTATCCTTACTGGGTCAATTGACTCATAAGTTACATTCTTTGGAAATCCAACAGGAAGTGCAGAGCAGGAGTTGGAGGCTCGCATTTTCGGTGGTGCATCTGTAGGACATTGTTGAGGTTGAAGCTTAGTGCTGTAGTTGTTTTATTTCTTCTGTTTCATCTATTATGATGTAATAAAGAGACTTTGAGGTTTTATTGTTATCTTTCAGTGGACATCTAGTTATCAATGGAAGTTTATTCTTTTCCTATAAATCTTTTTGTATATATGGTATATCATGCAGGTTGTCTATAACTGTTGTTGGGTAATAATGTGAATGGGTGTTGGGATGCGATCCCGTCGAGGCGGGCCGTTACAAATGAGGCATTTTCCCGTGGTTTCATCCCGCTCCTTAGTGAGTATGGTTCAACATAAAATCTCGGTATTTCTTCATGTTCTTATTCTTTATCTCTGATTACGCTTCCACATTTTTTTTTGTAACAGAATATGCCAAAGAATTTTTGGGGAGAAGTTGTCTTGACTGCTGCTTATCTGATCAGTAGGACACCTTATGCTATGATTGAGAAGAGAACTCCTTTCTCTGTCATCCGTCCGGATGCATCTCCTTTCAATTTGGACTCATGTGTTTTTGGATGTATCAGCTTTCTTCATAACTCTAGACCATGTTGGCGAAAGTTGGATCCAAGGGCCACAAAGTGCATCTTTCTTGGCTATTCTGGAATATAAAAGGATACAAATGTTATGACGGTAGCATGACATCTTAATGTAAGCAAGGATGTCACTTTCTTTAAGAGTGATTCTTACTTCCCTATGAGTCTCTTCAGGGGGAGTTTGTAAGTACATATGTTAAGAAAAATGAGAATGGAATTTACTTTCTTGGTGACATATAAGAGAACATTGAGAAAAAGATAGTGGGGATAGAGGCAGATTTGGACAGATTTATAGTAGACGGAAAGAATAGGATAATGTAGTGGAGACTAGAGAAGGGATAATGCCAGACCATAATGTCAACCTTTCATCAGACCATGATGTTAGCCTTTCATCAGGTAATCTAGGCAATGAAAACTCTGCAACTATTCCTTTTCCTACTAACATTCATACTGATAATGACAATAATTTATCGGATGATTATCCTATTTCTATAAGAAAGGCTACTAGAACTTTTCGTGCCTCTACTCGGTATCCATTTGAATACTTTTTTGCCTACACCGACTTGAATTCTAGATATAAATGCTTTATTATCTCTCTCGTTGCTCTCCACGTTCCAAAAATATTGATGGAGCTAAAAAGTATCGGAAACCGGTTAATGCTGTGAAGGAAGAAATGGGTTCCTTGGTAAAAAATAATACTTGGAAGATTGTTGATACTCCTAAAGGAGCTCACCTTGTTGGCTTTAAATGGGTCTACACAATTAAATATGATGTTGACAGGGATGTTGATAGATTCAAAGCTTGCCTTGTGGTTAAAAATACAGTCAAAAATATGGGATTGACTATCTTGAGACCTTTGCTTCGGTTGCCAAGAAGAATATGGTCAGACTGTCAGAGTTGTTATTTGCCTAGCAACTCATTTTTCCTGGAAGATGTATCGATTAGATGTGAAAAATGCTTTCTAGAATAGTAATCTTAAAGAACAAGTGTATATGAAAATGCCGCTTGGGTTCGAGAAGGATAACAAGTGATGTAAACTAAAAAGATCTTTGTATTGACTAAAGCAATCACCAAGAGCTTGGCTTGAACATCTTCATATGGTCATGATTAGGAATGGAAATGCCCAAGTGAATGTAGACCACAGTTTGTTTATAAGGAGGAATGGTGAAAAATCCATCCTTTTAGTGTATGTGGATGACATGATCCTTACATTTGATGATGAAAGAGAACTTTTTAGGATAAAGAAAACACTTGCAACTGAATTTGAACTGAAGGATTTGGGGAAATTAAAATACTTCCTAGGTATTGAGATGACTCGATCTCCAGGAGGTATGTATCTAAGTCAACGTAAATATTTTCTGGATTGATTGAAGGATTGTGGAATTTAGGATGCAAACCTACTACTAATCCCATTGAGGCAAATCATAAATTGAATAAAGTGGACGATGAGCTTCTTGATGATTAAACAAATGGAAGGTATCAAAGATTGCTGGGAAAATTGATCTATCTTCTCCTTACCAGACCGGATATAACATATCCTGTAAATGTGACGAGTATATTCATGCATGCTCCCGAGTCAATTCATGCATGCTCCCACCACCTTTCATGCTAATGCGATAAATAGATTCTGTGTTACATAAAAGGATCTACAGGAAAATGTCTTATGTTCAAGAAAAATCTTGTGGTCACAATTGAAGGATACATTGATGCTGATTGGACTAGTTCCATTGATGACAGATCCACTTCAGGTTATTGAATTTATCAATGCAGAAATCTGATTTTTTGGAGTAGAATGTGGTTTCAAGATCAAGTGTTGAAGTTGAATATATTGCTCTTGTGAATGGCATTACAGAAATTCTATGGCTAAAAATTATGTTCCATGAGTTGGACATCGAAGTCAGTATGCCAATGAAGATGTTTTGTGACAACAAAGCTGCAATAAACCTGGCCAACAATCTTGTAATGCATGATAGAACGGAGCATGTGAAGATTGACAGACACTTCATCCGCAAGAAGATTGATGCTGGATTGTTGTCTTCCTTACCTGAAGTCTATCGACTAGGTTGCTGATCTCTTCACAAAGGAGCTGCCTATGGCACAATTTGAGTTGAATGTAGACAAGTTAGGCATGATGAATATGTATGCCCAATTTGAGGGGGAGTCTTGAGTTATTGTGCTTATATGGGTAAATGGATCTTAGGATGAGAGGCATTTTACCCATCCTATATATATTGTACTCATCTCCCTCATTGGAATTTATGGAGATTAGGGATTGTGCGCTTCCGTAGTTTTTCCCTCTCCATAAGGTTTTCCACGTAAATCATTGCCTCCATTTTTGTGCTTGTTTTGATAGTTTGATTCTAACAATAGTCTCATTTTTTTCTTGGGCTGGTATCGGGCCGAGGTTGGCCCAACCCACTAGGCTTGCCAGCCCGGCCCGAATTGAAGCCTGCTAGCCTGTTAAAATTACAGCCAATGTTAACATTCAGCTTTACTTGCAGGGAACTAGCTCGCAGCCCGCAAGTTTAATAGTCTGTTAGCTCGTGCTTAGACAAGCTTGCTTGGGCTTTGTGAGCCACTATGTTTTACCATTCTAAAAAGAATAGCAATAGCAATAACTTAACGAACACATGCTGTGCCAATCCAAAAAAACGAAGAGTTGCATTTATTGAAACTAAACACATACAACAACTAAGTTCAATCCAGAAAACAAAAACCAATCGCTACCAACATCAGGAAATGCTGATTTAGTTCACGAACAGCACACCTTGGGCTCACCGAGTCACCGTCAAGCCTATACATCTTACTGTTCTCTGTAATTAAAGCAGCACCAAAATAAACACTTGCATCAAGCCAGGAGATGCATTAAAAAAACAGCAACTAAGACCAACCAAGTGCTTTCAACAAGTTGCGTGGTATCAACAAACTTATATGTGTGGACGTTGAACATTGCTGTGTTAATATTATCAGTGATTTGCCACTTATGATGCATGTTTCCTGCCCACTACTAGCTGATAGGAAGTTACCACTTAAATCATCTCTTATTAGGACGAGAATCGTTGTACATACGGGATGGCCTGGCCCAAGCCTGACCCACAAAGTTGGGCTGAGCTTGGGCTTTGGCCAACCAAAAAAAAGTTCAGCGAGTCTGAGCCCGGCCCGAATCCCGATTTGTTAAATCCTGGGCCCTATAGGGCCCGCAAAGTCCCAGCCCATGCTCATCCCACGATGACTCCCTCTTGCCATCTAAATAGTGTAGATTTTTAAGCTTTATGCGTGTATTGAAGAGAAGCTAACAGAACTTGTATTCAGGTTTTTCCTTGGGGAGATAAAATCACTGCTGAATCATTGATGTTCTTCTCACCCATTGTCATATGGACAAAATTCAACCCCAGCGTTCACATGCAAGAGATGCTGTATTGTGCCTTTGTGGATTATTTCCAGGTAAACATAGTTTGTAAATATTGTTTGATGACTAGGTGCTGCACATAACAGTTGCATTCTTCAGCTAGCAACTCACATTTTTATTCGGACTCCATTTTGGATCTCACGTATTATGTGATTGAACTACAGTTTGCCTTTAACAAATGTTTGAATGATGTGTTTGTAAATGAGAATGTTGTCTAGAATCCGTTCAGTAAGAATGCATCTTGCAATACTAACCATCCTTTTAATGCTCCTCCATTGATCTCCTTTTAGACATGGCTAAACTTGATGGACAATGCTGAAGAAGAGGATGATCCAGCCAAAGTTCTGCATAATCGCCGGGCTCAACATAGATACTTAACCTGGAGAGCTGAGAAGGTATGATTAAGGCCTTTTTCGTGTATCTTATCAACTTAAGTTTTTGGATAGTGATGCTCTCGGTGATCACAGTACATTCTGATTGATGGTTTTTGAATTTTACTTTTATTTTGTTTGCTTCATGTAGAAATAGTTAGTAGTGTTATTATTTATTTATGGAGTTTGTTGTTATTTCTTTCTTTTCTATAGACCTCTCTGTAATTTACCCTAAGGTCTCTCCCTATATAAGAGAGCCTAGGGTTTTCTGAATAAACATCGAAGTCACGTTTTTCAACATGGTATCAGAGCCGCCCTAGGGCTCTCCACCCACCGCCTCCCTCTCCCCACCCGCCGCCCTCTCTCTCTTTCTCTCTCTCTCCTCTCCTCGGCGTGTCTTTCACCGCCGCCTCTCTCTCTCCATCGTCTAGCGCCCCCGCGCCTAGGCCCAGCCATCCGCCAGTGCCGCTAGCGGCATCCAGGCCGCTGCCAACAGCAACCAGCGGCCACTGTTAGCGCCGCTAGTCAACGCCAGCGGCATCTAGCCTGCATCCAGCGGCCTCACGGTCATCCCAAGCATCGCCTCCAGCCCCATAAAGCTGCTGTAGGCATCCAGCCAGCCAGCTCCAGTCGCCGCCAATCCCAGCCAGTCGCGAAGACATATACGCGACCCGAGGCGGCACCCAACAGGCCAGTTCAAGGGCTGTAAGCCTCTTCTTAGGCGTGCCCTAGTTTCTTCCACATCCATTCTATGGATTTGAGTGCGTAACGTCTACATACGCACTCAAATCCGATGCAGTTTTTGTAGACATCCAGCATTACGTCTACATATCCTAGTTCTTCTCCAAGCGGCAGTATGTCAGAATCAAAAGTTGATATGCCCTCCACCGGCGCATTCAAAGGTCCTGCGCCAATAGTCAAGATGGACGGGTCTAATTACGAGCTCTGGGCTATGCAGTTCATGAGCCTTATGAAGTCGAATGGTAAGAAACATATTCTTACCGAGGATGAGCCCGCGGAGAAGACTGGGATCTATGCCTCATGGGAGGCTGATGATTCCTATGCAAAGGTCTGGTTGTCCGGCACCTTAATGATGGAGATTGCCAACGACGTCCTCCATCAGCCCACTGCTAAGGCAATGTGGGAAATTCTTGCCGCCACATATTCGCAAGTGCGAAATGAGACGAAGATGTTGCAGCTTCAGCACGACATATTCACAATGAAGCAGAGCGGCAGACCTCTCCATTCTCTTTATACATCCCTAAGAGGGATGTTCGAGAAGTTATATAGTATCATCCCTCTGACTGCAACTCCTGAGCAGCAGAAGGCGTTTCGAAACGCCACCATGGTTGGTGTTCTTCTTGCGGCCCTTGACCCAGAGTACGATGCAGCTCGATCTCAGATTCTCGCAGATGCAGTTATTCCTTCAGTTGAGGATGTTTACAGACGGCTTAGCCGCATTCCAGTCTCCTTCAGCTCTTCTACTCCACCTCCTTCAGCGATGGCAGTCTCGCATGGGAGAGGTGGACCACCATCTGGCCGTGGTCGTGGACGTGGCCGTGGACCCCAGGGGAGGGGTGGTCGCTTTAGTCAGACATGCTCCTATTGTCGTCGCACAGGACACTCGGAGGAGACATGCTATTCGAAGCATGGATTTCCAGCATCAGCCCGCATTGCAGAGCACTCTCAGTCTCCACTGACCTCTACTGCAGATAGTCGATTTGACGAACTTGTCGCCCGTCTCCGAGAGATTATGCCACATGCTTCTGGTGATTCGCCTGGTGGTTCCTCAGACATTGCTGCCACTGCCTCTGCCAGTTCTTCCGCAGCAGCAAGCTCCTCAGGTAGATCTACTACATCTCATGATATATCCGACTGGATTATTGATTCTGGAGCCACACATCATCTCTGCCGAGATAGAGGTAGATTACAGGCGTACAGGGACATTCCTCCCGGACGTTCAGTACAGATAGCAGATGGTACCCAATCGCCCCTTATTGGACAGGGGGAGGTTTTCCTGTCCTCCACTTTGCATTTACAGAATGTTCTGCATGCTCCTGAGTTCTCAATGAATTTGCTATCTATTAGTCAGATTACGAAGGATTTGAACTGTCGTGCCATATTTGACCCGTCTTCTCTCATTTTTCAGGACATACTCACGGGCAAGGTGATTGGCTGTGGCTCTGAGCAGAATGGTTTATATAGACTGGTCCGGGATTCTTATGCTGGTGTCTCCTCTCATTCGGCTGGACCAGTCTCTCCGTACATTTGGCACCTCCGATTTGGTCACCTTCCGCTTCAGAAAATGCGCCATCTTCTGCCTCAGATCTCTCCTCGTTCTTCGTTTCAATGTGAAGCGTGTCAGTTGGGAAAGCATCACAGGTCGAGCTTCCCACGTCGTCTGAGTCGGAGCAGTAGCTCCCCTTTTGAGTTGTTACATATAGATATATGGGGTCCAAGTCGTGTTCCCGATCATCAGGGACACAGGTTTTATCTTGTGGTAGTGGATGATTTCTCTCGTGTGTCGTGGGTCTTTCTTTTGAAAAATAAATCCGAAGCAGGAAATGTGATCAAAAACTTGATTAATGAAGTGTTCAATGTCTTTTCTGCAAATGTCAAATATGTTCGGACTGATAATGCCCTTGAATTTTGTACACGCTTACTGTCACAATTCCTGTCATCAAAGGGCATTATTCACCAAACCACTTGTGCATATACCTCACAACAAAATGGTGTCGCGGAAAGGAAGCATCGCCATCTCTTAGATATTACTCGTACATTGTTGATTCAGAGTTGTGCCCCTATTTCTTTCTGGGGTGATGCGGTCCTTACTGCTTGTTATCTAGTCAACCGTATGCCATCCTCGATCCTTGGTGAAAAGATACCTATGTCCATTATTTTTCCAGACAGGGAGTTATTCTCACTAACTCCACGTGTCTTTGGCACTGTTGCTTTTGTGCATCGTCTATCTCCCGGACTTGACAAACTCTCTCCTAGAGCAGTCAAGTGCGTCTTTGTTGGTTACTCCAGAACTCAGAAGGGCTACCGGTGTTATGATCCCACAACTAAGAGATACTTTGTGAGTGCCGATGTCACTTTCTTTGAATCTGTCATGTATTTCTCTCCTGCAGGTGACCGAATGGTTCCATCCACTACCACTGATGAGATCTATGTTCCTCCACCACCTACATTGAGTACATCTGAGTCTTCCCCTCTGTCTGTCTCCATGCCAGCACCACCCCCACCACCTCCTCCACCTCCACCCAATCCACGTCCTATCATATCACCGTTACCGAAATTCTATACGCGCCGGTCAGGTCCTGCTCAGACCACACAGCAGCCGATCATCCCGCCTCAGGTATGTTCAGATGGCACTACTACTGACGGGTCAAGTTTGGTACATGTGCAGGATCCTTCAGTTCAGGCTGACACTAGCCCATCTCGTACAGCAGATGACAGTCTTGATGTTCCGATTGCTCTTCGGAAACAAAAGCGGCAATGTGCCGCTTATCCGTTTGCTTCACAGGTTTCTTTTCACCGTCTCACAGGTGATTTTCAGAGATTTGCCACAGCTTTGTCTTCCGTGGAGATACCACGGACATACCAGGAAGCTTTGCAGAATGAATGCTGGCGATTAGCAATGGAAGAAGAAATGAGGGCCCTGCAGTCTCGTGGCACATGGTCTTTGGTCCCTGCACCTTCTGATGCATCCGTTGTGAGCTGCAAATGGGTCTTTACAGTCAAATACCATGCAGATGGAACCCTGGATAGGTATAAAGCACGCTTGGTCGCTCGTGGGTTTACGCAAACCTACGGTGTGGATTACATGGATACTTTTTCTCCAGTGGCGAGACATTCTACCCTTCGCATTCTCTTATCTGTTGCTGTTGTCCGTGATTGGAGTATATCTCAACTAGATGTCAAGAATGCATTTCTGTATGGAGACTTGCAGGAGGAAGTGTACATGCAGCAGCCACCTGGGTTTACTGCTGAGGGGGAGAAGCAGATGGTCTGTAGACTTCACAAAGCGATATATGGCCTCAAACAGAGCCCCAGAGCATGGTTCCAGAAGTTGTCCAACCTGATTGAGCAACAAGGATTCAAGAGGTCAAATGCCGATCACTCATTGTTTGTTCAGAAGTCATCGGCAGGTACGGTTGTTATTATGGTCTATGTGGATGATATTCTTGTTACAGGAGATGATGCACAGGGCATAGAAAAGGCGAAGGCATTCCTTGGCCGTCAATTTGTCACAAAAGATCTTGGCACCCTGAGATACTTCCTGGGGTTAGAATTTGCGAGGAATGCACAGGGTTTGGTAATGACCCAACGGAAGTATATTACAGACTTCCTGACTGAGACGGGCATGGATGGTTGCAAACCATCAAGTATTCCAATGGATCCCAGCGTGAGGCTGTATGATGGTGATACTGATGAAGTAGATAAGAGGAGATATAGAGAGATGGTGGGCAAACTCCTCTACATCACCATAACTCGCCCAGACATTCAATTTGCAGTTAGCAGGGTGAGTCAATTTATGGAGCAGCCAAGACAGGTTCACATGGACGCTATACACATGATACTGAGGTATCTAAAGTCTTCTCCAGGTTCAGGGCTGCTATTCAAAAAGGGCACGGACTTATCTGTCTCAGCATGTGCAGATGCAGATTATGCAGGATGTCCTAAGGACCGAAAATCAACCTCAGGGTTTGCAGTGTTTGTTGGAGGCTCTTTGGTTTCTTGGAAAAGCAAGAAACAAACCGTTGTGGCAAGGTCCAGTGCCGAATCCGAGTATAGGGCCATGGCTCAAGCCAGTACGGAAATGATGTGGGTTCGCTCAGTACTAGAAGATCTACATGTAGCGGTACCTCTACCTATGAAGCTTCAGTGTGACAATCAGGCAGCATTGTTCATTGCCAACAATCCAGCTTTTCATGAAAGGACCAAACATATTGAAGTTGACTGCCATTATACTAGGGACTTGATCCAGAGAGGATTGATATCTACTGCACATGTGAGCTCAGGAGATCAGACTGCAGATATATTTACCAAGCCACTGCTCAGAGGACCATTTCAGAGATGTTCGTCCAAGTTGAGCATGATAGATATCTATGCTCCACCTTGAGGGGGAGTGTAGAAATAGTTAGTAGTGTTATTATTTATTTATGGAGTTTGTTGTTATTTCTTTCTTTTCTATAGACCTCTCTGTAATTTACCCTAAGGTCTCTCCCTATATAAGAGAGCCTAGGGTTTTCTGAATAAACATCGAAGTCACGTTTTTCAACACTTCAATCATCCTTCCTGATGCATGTGATTTATACCTAACATGACCAGGAAATTAAGACCTGAATCTGATTGAATTGTCCATGATTTGTTGCATCAAACTATAGTTTGTGTTGATCCTACATAAAAAACTTGTTAAATATCACGATCCTGTGGTTCTTCTACATGAGAATGAGTTATGGCTAATCACTTTTTTATCTTCCGTTTCATCTGTTGCTTAGGATGCATAGAATTCTGAAGTATGCAACACTAACTTACTACGATAAACCAGGATCCTGGTCGCCCACTGCTTCTTAATCTGCTTGATGAACGCCTAGCAGAGGTAATTTTTGTTTTAATCAGAGTTGAGCACCAGTGTTGCTTTGCATTTTGCCCATGAGCCGTTACTGAACAGGACCTGGTACGGAACTTCCTCTTTGATGGAGTTGATTACTTGGGTGCTGCATCGTTTCTGGATTACTTCCCTGAATATCGGTGTGATGATGGGACTATAAACCCGAAGCGCAGCATCATTGGAAAATCATTTGAGACACGTCCATGGAATGATAGAGGAGAATTTATTGGCGGTCCAGGAAATTTTGCATGACTACTGTGTGTCGACGTCACCTTGTTACTTGTGGATGGTATGTGATGCTTTTGGCACTGGTTTTGTCATGTTGCCAGCAAGGTGTATAATTTCTGGTACAACATGATGGATTATGGATGCACCTTTCTTACGTGTAGAGAAGAAGCAAGACCACATAAAGGGGCATGTAATAGTTGCTGTGTTCGATATTCTTGGTTCAAAAGGGTACCTGGCCTGATCTATGTAAATCTTGTATCATGTGTACCCTGTTCATGACCACTATGTTGGGGAGTCTATGATCGTGGACATTACGAGTCTTCGAGTACGACTATCTCCTTTATACTGCTAGCAGCAATCATGCTCATCGGTCAATCCAATGTGTTATGACACCAACGACTTGGTCATACCCGCCCAGCTACCGTCGATACAACTCTTGGGTCATTGGGCATTTCATTCCCTTCATCCAGCAAAAAAATCTAGTCGCCTGATACTTGGGCAAAAGTTCTTGTTGGTCTTTAGCTACAACTGTTGGTCATTCTACCGACCCTTTCTAGCTTGTGTTCGTTGATGTTTAGGGTTCTACTCCAATGTCCTATGCTTCTTGACATAAAAATTTTATCTTTGGATGATTACTTAAGTTTCTATGGTTATTTCCGGTTTTCCACAAGTCTGATGTTTAGTCAACTGCAGATTTCTAGTCAATTGTAGTTTCCAAGGAAAATTAGAACATTCCTATTACTGCATATGCTGCCTTCATGCTCCTGAACAGAATGTTATTGTTGAGTGCAAAATTCATCACATCACATGGGTCTCGCAGTCCTCTGCACCACAATTTCTGGGACTTTTTGGCTTTTATACTGCAGGTTTTCTCATCAACCATATCTTTACTCCCATCCTCCAAGACAAATCACTACGAGTCTTTGGTTGCACGATTTTTCTTGTTCTTCGACCTTACAATAGGCCTAAGTTCTATTTTCAATCTACAAAGTGCGCTTTTCTTGGCTATGTTACAACTTATATGGATTAAATCTGCCGTAGCATACAAATCAAGCGCAGTTACATTTTTCGGCATGCATCCTTTCGTGAAACAATCTTTCCTTTTCAAGAGAAATCTATTTTGGGTTCACTGTCAAAGGCTTCCCATCACTCAAGTCCTAATAATCTTCACACACACCTCTCATCACTACCCTACCTACCGTAATGGCACCCACCTGTTTTTCTGAAGGCAACACTGGTTCGTGATGGTGTATTCTGTGGTCGACAAATATAATGCCTTCATCGCCAACAATGCTGTGTTTTGTACCATAACAACAATCTATGGATGTGGTTGATTTTAAACGAGTCCTCCGCTTAAAGTATCATCTAGATGGCACTATTTATACACACACTAGTTTTACTCAAGAAAGCAAATATGACGGATTCAAGAATTTACAAACTCTAATGGATCCTTCTACAAGCTTGATACCCGAAGGATGTACCTTTTCTGGTCGAAGTCTTTATCATCAGGTCACCTGTGTCATTCTGTATCTTTTGCTCACAGGACTAGACATTTCCTTTGCAATCAACAAATCCTGCCAGATTATGAGCAATTCTAGCATGTTACTCTGCAGTAATCCTGCAACCAAACATAAATATTGTGTTGATACAATCCAGGATGATCTCGCCAGTTGCCCGAATCTGAACTCGTGCCTCATCTGTATCACTCTCTTGGCAGATTCCAGTGCCCTACCGTGCCCTTGATGCTTGCCAGGGACTGGCCCCATGCGCTGCATGGCTATCACGAGTTCTAGTTTCCTACCTACTCTAAATCACAGTTCATTCTTCTCTTATCCATGTATAGTATATGTTTTATAGAATGGTATAAGTTTTATTGCTCTGTTTCCTTTATGAATTTTGTCAGGAAAAACCAACAAATGCATCACATAATGTACATGAATTTTACAAATGCTTCATTTCCATCCAAACTAAGCTTTTTAGAGAGAACCATCATTAAGTTCAGTTCCGTGCTGAGAATTCATCATACAGTTGGAATTGCATTAATGAAATCGCTCGAAATCATGTAACCATATTACATTACTGTCAATAATATACTGTACAACCCCTTGAACCTTTGCAGACAAATTAAATGAACAAAAGATGTCATCTTGAACAGCTACCAATAAGACCTTCCACTTAGAAGGTGGCGCTGCACGGAAGCTGGATCATCTCTTTCAATGGACACACCCACTGCCATGAACTAAAAAAGCATGGCAGGATCTTTACAGCAGCAATTCCCTTAGACAAACCTACTTCAGTCGAGGAACTTCTGGCTTGTACGCCGAATTCACACTCGACCATGTAGTATCGTCTACTTGCTCTGTTCTTGGCTACATCCTTCATTTCCGTTCATTTCACGCATTCGTCTTCGTCGCAGTCCGAAGAAGCACTGGCATTGCAGCTGTCAATCTGCAATGTCTCTGCAACTGCTTCCCCCGCGAAAGATCCGGTTTCCTGCTCATGACCGCCATTCCTGGCAACATGGGTAAATTCTTCCCTCTTAAGCACATTGATGACAATCCCATGTTGTCCTTTCTCAGGCTGCAACAGATCACCATCTGAGACTACGATGCTATTGCGGGTGGCCGCAACACGGTTGCTCAATTCACTGTCTGAATTCCGGTCAGGCGTTCGAGCCCCTGAGTTGCTGCCACTCAGTTCCCGGTTTAAAACTTGAACCATGAAACTATTGGGTTGAACGGCAAGATTCTCGCTCTCATTGTCACCTTGGGGTGCCCTCAGCTCTGAATCTATGTCAAGGTTCTGAACGAAATTTATGAACATGTTGGCCGATGAAGTCCTCATCAGAGGCCCACCTGCTCTGGTCCAAGAATGCAGTTCAGGATTATCCGTTTCACTGTCACTGCTATCGTGCGCGAGTCTATGGCTGTGGACGTTGCGGTTCGCAACTCCGCTTTTTCCTTGATAGTACGAAGTGGAGGCATCAGCAAGAGCTTCCTCATCGAGAGAACCGTCTGAGTTCTCTCTTGCAATGCAGTTCCATGAAGGGATCCTCCGCGATGCGCTGATCCTCGCAGCGTTTGCTGATCCCTGCAGGGCTGCGGCTCGTTCAGCGCTTCTCTTCAGCCGGCGCATATGATTGAGGAGGGCAACACATTCGTCCAATGCGAGCTCGATGGCACAGTTGGCCTTTATGGCTGAAAGTTTCTCCCATGTGCATCGCCTCCCCTGATTAGCAGCTTTCTGGAGCTCTGGGTACGATGGATTCTGGAGGATCTTAGAATACTGAAACATCGAAAAATGACGTATCCTCAGAATCATAGGAGAAGATACTTTCTTGAGAACTGTCAATGAACATCCAGAAATAAGCAGTACCTGAGCGAGAGTAGCTGGCATGACGACGGTGACGTCGCCCTCCCATTCTTGTGCAAACAGCTTCGCTAACCCACCTAAGGGAAAGCCGAGCTCCAAGACCTGATTGCACCTGTGCTTGACCTCCATCTCAGTAAGATGCGCGAGCTGAAGTATAGATTTAAGCAAATTTTCAGGCAAGCGAGAGAATATGTGCAAAGAATTGCGTAACAATACAAATCTGAAGTGGTACTTATTTGATCCACGGTTGATTACCTTTGCCGCGAAATCACCCCCATAAGTTCTAACGAAATCCTTCAACCGTAACAATGGTGCAATATGGGGATTGGCCTGGCTGACGATGAAATGATTGACATTGAACAGCTCCTTCAATTGCATCATGGGCAAGTCGCTTTCCAAGCTTCCATCCCTCCATCTGCGAGCCGAAGCACTGGGGGGTTCCTCGGGGCCGATCTCAAAGGGTGCGTGGAAAGGAACAAGATCACCGGACCTATTTTTCGCCATCAGTTCTTGCGCCTCGAACAGTCCGGGGAATGCACACGATGCGGTAACTGCACTCCATATGACCACATGAGGGGATGTGAGGTAGTTGAGGCATCGAGGCGGTTCATGCTTCCTGGGAGAGCAGACCGTGATGCCAAGGATCCGGCCGGTCATATCGTAAGCCTCTTGAAACGTCAGATTGCTTGTGAAGTGCCGCAGAAGCCTCTGAAGCTGCCGGATATCATGAACCGCTCCCTGAGTCATAATTCTCCTCACAACTGAGAAGAGACCACCCAACTGATCGAAGAACTGCAGAGAATGGATGTTATCCTCGAAGAAGCTCTCGACTTCAGGCCAAGACCGTGTCCCTATAATCGCACACATGATGGATCCCACGCTGGAACCAGCTACGATCCGAGGAAGAAGTCTGTTCTCCACCAAGGTTCTAACAACTCCCACATGGAAAGCTCCTAGTGAAGCGCCACCGCTGAGAAGCAGCGCGGTTCTTCCGAAGGCGTGCCTGGTTTCGTGCATAAATGAGAGCTTTTCCTCGACTAGCAATTCTTCATAGCCATCGTCGCAGACCATTTTCAGTTGCATTGATACCTCATCAATGTAGTCCTTGATCAGTCTCGGCACCTGTCAATGAAGATTTAGAAACAGAAATCATAAGCAAAAAAAGGGCATGCTAATATTTATAATTCCAATGAACGTAACAACCAGAATTTGATTTTTCTACTACTATCGATAGGGTATTTTTTTTACCTGAAGCCTTCCCATGTGGAGCCGTGGATTGCACATATTACCCAAATTCCTCAGCAGATCGGCACGCATACAGAACATGATATCTCTCAGCGACCCTTCTTGCCGCCGTTGCCGGAGCTGCTGAAGCTTGTTCCTCACGAGCTCCTCGTCGTAAAGATCGGATTCATTCAATTTGGGCATGTCCTTCTCGAGCATCTTGGCAGCATGCGCCCATTCCTCGTAGGTGAGGGCGTTCCTCATCACATTCCTCCAGAACTTCCTGCGGTATGCGGACTCCGCTCGTGACCGGACGTTGGTGAATCTCTTTAAGAAGAAGGCGATGGCGGTGACCATGATGAGAATTCCATGGGTGTTCCTCGGGTGGAACCAGGACAGAACAGGCAAGACTACATTCCTCAATCTGCTGAGATATTCGAAGAAGATCACGAGGATGCGGTGCCGGAGCTGTGCCATGGAGCTGCAGAAGAGGACCCGGAAGGCAATTGTCCGGCCTATCATGGAGGAGGGACCGATGGAAAATCGATCCACCGCAGCTTCGCTGCTGATATCCATCTCTTCTCTCGTACAACCAGAATCGTTATAACAACAAAGTTTATTGGATCAAGGCCTCAGAGAAAGAGGGAGAATTTGATTAACTTGAGAAGAAATAACAGAGAAATCGGGGAGGATGGGGAGATCAAATTATGTTCCAAGAACAGAGAGCAGCAAAGATTAGATCTTATCGATCCACAAACAGAAAGTAGTACGTGAAAACATGAAACTTCAACGCAGACCCAAATACCAAGCAATCCTAAAAAGATCGCAACGACTCTCCGCCAGCGATCACGGCAGCGAGCAAGATCGAATTTTGACCAGGAATTCCGAATCAGAACCAGAAACCCACCTCGTATCCGATCCCAGAGACAGATTCGAACTACCACGTAGCCCTCTTCCCTTGATCCAGGAGAAAAAGAGGAAAATTTAAGAGCAAAACAAGTAGCGTGTCGCCCCAGAGAAGAGCAGGCAGAAACGACAGCGACCGGGATAGAGATGTGTCTGAAAAACGGGCGGTGGGTCCTCGACACGTAGACGGGAATTGGCTGCCCGTGAGGGTGCGCGGGAAGAAGGGCCCGAAGGACTTGGGTGACGCCGATCCGACGCGGCAGGAATTGCAGAGAAGATTGGGGGAGGTGGATAAGATAAGGTTAGTCTGTCTGACGTTCTCGATGACCTCGACCTCTCTCTGTTCTTCCGCTGTTCCGATTCTATTCTATTCTACCGTATAATTCCAAGATTCTGTTCTTACCCACCTTTCCCGTTTCGGTTACACGACGAACGAAGAACAACGGAGGCTCTAGAAGAGAGATGGAGAGAGACAAGTCCCTTTGGGTTCGTTTTAAATGAAATCTTAAGAACCCAACAATCTGAAATGCAATTCACGACAGCTAAATATAGGACGTCGGATTTATTCGCTTACTATACTTCCATAGAATGGATCATATTGTATGCTTTCAATAGTTAGATATCCGTCAAGGGTTGTTCGTCGTCTCTGTGCGGATTAGGAATAAACGGGCCTTGAAGTTGGTTTTTTCAATTCTTGGTTGCGGTCGTTTCGCTTGTCATTTCGGTGACTAGAAGGAACAACTAATATGCTCTTTTTCGTTTGGATCAAGAAAAAGCGCGTAATTTTCGTGAAAATCTCGTCGATGAAAAGGTGGAGATGGAGCTCACACACGTGGTGGTGACTGCTGACCTCTTCCCGAGTTCCAAGTAAGATGGAGACCTTCTTGCCATCTTTTTTTTAAGGTAAGTAAGTATATTGATTTGAAAACAAAATACAGGAAATCTGAAGTATTAACAACCCTGACGAAAACCCAATAGATGGGAGAGGGAGATTATTAGAGGTTTCTCTAGACAATAGTTACAGGGCACCCAGTAAGAGGCATTAAGGGAGAGCATCGGCTGCAAATGATCTTGATATCGTTAAGAATTTGATTGGCAGTTGTCGAAGCAGGCGTAGACGAGTCCTCAGCCCAGCGGCGGTTTCGTTCCCGTAGAATCCACCAAACAGATGTCGCTATAGCATCCAAAATCTTTAAGGCCAGCTCCTTATCTTGGTTATTTATCATCTTAATCCGGTCCAAGATCTCAAAAATGTTAGACCCATCCACAAGGGACGACAAAAGCATATCGATAAAAAACAACTGTCCAAATATCCTTGGAGTATGGACAACCCCAGAACAGATGATCACATGACTCACAGGGGTGGGAGCACAGTAAGCAGTTGCCAGTCACATAGAGACCGAGCTTGATGAGTCTATCACGTGTGGGTAGCATGTTACGAACCACCCTGAACAAACTACACCTGTGTTTGGGGGCGACCTTGGAGCCCCACACTTCCTTGCAATACTTAAAGGTGGGCCCTCTATAACGGATGAAGTCGAAGCATGATTGGAAAGAAAAGCCAGCAAGAGAAAGGGCCCACTTGTGGGGGGGGGGGGGATGGCTGCACCAGGACCGGGGAGATGATATATCTACATCTCAGGAGAGCCTTCCAGTGAAGAGAGGCACTTGGGGAGATAGCGACATCCCAAAAAGACTCCCCCCGAAGATATTTAGAGCGAAGATAGTCGGCCCATATAGAATTTTCCGCCGATAGGAACCTCCTCACCCACGCAACCTTGGAGGCTTCCTGAAGGTCCCTTATAGACCTGATTCCAAGTCCCCCTTCCTCTTTAGGAAGACAAATATTTTTCCAAGCAAGATCGTGCCTTTTGTAGTCCCACAGAAAGTTAGCACATACAGAGGAGACCTTAGAGATGGCCATAGAGGACAACATAGAGCATTTGATCCAATAAATTAGAATCCCTGCAATTATAAAATTAATAAGCTCGATTCTGCCCGCCATAGAGAGGAGCCGAGCCTTCCAGCCACAAAGAAGAGAGAGACTTTATCCACTAGAACCTTACCCGCAACGGAGCATCCAAATTTATGGGAGAGAGGGATTCCAAGGTATGTAGTGGGTAATGCTTCTCCCAACAGATCCAAAGCAAGATTCCGAGAAAATTGGGCCCTAGAGTTCTTGGAGCAGAACAAGCGGCTTTTTACCCCATTCATCCATAGGTCAGACATAGCCCCAAATGCATTCATTGTAGAGGCAATAGAATTTAGTGACCTAGAGTTGCTCCTCGTAAAAAAGAGCAGGTCATCCGCATATATCAAGTGCGTGGGAGCCATGTTCCGCCCTCTCTCCATAGGGGTAATAGAGCCATCCACCACGCTCAAATCCACCAAGCAAGTCAGGGACTCCATGACCACCGTGAAAAGCAGAGGGCTAAGGGGGTTTCCCAGTCGGAGCCCCCTAGTTTCCTTGAAGAGGCCGTGCGGAACGCCGCTGACCACTACAGAGAAGGAGACTGTAGAAATACAATTATGTATCCAAGCCACCCATGCATCACCAAAACCCATGGTGGACAGCCTATCCAGGAGGAAGGAATGGTTAATCGAGTCGAAAGCTTTTGCAAGGTCCACATTTACACAGGCACGGGGTTGCCCTCTGCACCTCTCAAAAACCCAAGACCAGCTCTTGCGCAAGGCGCACACTATGCCCAATACGCCTCCCTTTAATAAAGGCCAATTGGTTAGGGGAGATAAGGTGAGGGAGGATCGCGAAGAGCCTCACAGAAAGGATTTTCGCAAAGATCTCGTAGATGATGTTACAACAGGAGATTGGCCTGAAATCCCCTAAGCAAGAAGGGGAGGGAACCTTTGGTACCAGTGTCAGGAAGGTATGATTGATTTGCCTCAACATAGCTCCATCCGAGTGGAGAAAGGACTTGGCAGCAAGGACTTCCTTTCTCACCAACAACCAATGTACTTTGATGAACAGCATTAAAACCATCCGGCCCAGGAGACTTTGAGGAGTTGATAGATCGTAGCACATCCAATAACTCATCCTCTAGGAAAGGCCATTCGATCCACTCTCTCGCATCCGTGGAGAGCACCCGCTTGGTGGGGGGGGGGGGACCTCAAAGGAGGAAGCGTGAATGTGGCCGGAGAGCAGTGCATCAAAATGGGCGAGAGCCTGGGAGGCAATCAAGGAGGGTTGTCCACGGAATTCCCGTCACTGTCAATCAGACAGAGAATACGGTTCCTAGCCTCTATCATATTGGCGGAAAGGTGGAAGAATTTTGTGGAGCGGTCTCCAAGCTTCAACCAGGAGATGCGGCTTCTTTGATTCCAAAAAGATCCGTAATCGGCTTCCAGGCCCACTAGGTGGAGTTTGAGCTTATGCTCCAACTGACAAAGAATCGGGTCGCCCAGGGAGAGGCCAAGGGCCTCGCTGATGCTTTCCAGGGCCATCTTCCCCATCTTAAGATCATCCTTAAGCTTCCCATGCAAGGAAGCCCATGCTTTAAGAGCACGCTTAGCATAGCTTAATTTTTAAGCAAGAACAAACAAAGGATTACCTCTGACCGAGGTATCCCAGGCCTCCTCAACCAAGCGAAGATAACCATCCCTAGTGATCCAGAAATCCAGCAACCTAAATTGTCTGGCACGTTGCACCCTTTTGACAAGCTCGACGGATAGGAGAGAGTGGAGCTGGAGTGCAAAGGTGAATAGCGGACTTTAGAGAGAGGAAAGGCCTCCATCCACCTATTGTTGCAGAGAGCTCTATCAAGACTCACTGCAATCCTTTTAGGGCCAATAGAGGGTTGTTCCACGATAGGGAGTTACCCCATGGCTCAAGCTCAATGAGGCCGTTATCATCAATGCAACTATTGAAATCAACCATAGATGTATGGGGCGACGCTCTGCCACCAAATTTCTCAGAAGTGAACCTAAAGACGTTGAAGTCCCCGATGATCAGCCATGGGGAATCAATAGAGGAGCCCAGCTGGCCGATTTCATTCCAAAGGCACTGTTAGACTTGTGAGCCCTGGGCAAACCATTCTTACAATAAATATTATTGTAATATTTATGTTTATCAATAAAAGTTATTGATGTTTCACTCCCTTTCTGAAATTATATGAATGAATGCACTATAAGGTCCCTCTGTACAATTAGGGTTATGTACCATGGCCAGCTTGATGATCATATAGCTGTTGATTCATTAAATGAATCATAGAGGCTGGTGTTTGGATGAATATCTAAGGAGTTAGATAGAGGACTCATCAAGCACCGTCAAATGATTGTCAAGTGGAGATCTCCAGCCTGAGTAGGAGATGACAAACCTTTCTCACATAGGCTGATATCTGACCGACCTCTTGATGCAGGTCCTCTGCATGGGAATAGTGATTCAGAGGTGTCAGATTAGTTAGGTCAATGGGTTGACCTGACGAGATCGAGATAACCTAAGTCCTATGTTGAATGCTGTCACAGCATAGGCACGCATCCTCTGACCGGAGACAGATATATTGCTATATGTCTGAGTATGTACATTTGGCAGACCAATAGGTTGATGACCTAACCAAGGTCTATACACCGGCGAGCTGGTGTGCATATAAGGGTATATGAGCAATATGATCTCTCAAAGGGATCATACAGGTTCATTTGTGAACCGGAAGACATGAGCTCACTCATGAGGTATTGGGACCGATCAAATTCCATGCATGGTTGTCGTGCTTTGGAAGCATGACATGAATTTGAAGGTATGATATATGCTTTGGGAAAGCATATGATCGATACCAACTCCCAATTACCAAGATTGAGAAACTTAATGATTAAACCCTGAAGAAGACCGTGTAAAAATGATCTTGATCTTCGGGTTGATCATGGGTCTTCCAGTATGCAGGATGTACAGGTATTGGGAATACCTGAAGGGTGATGTGATCATAAACGATTGTATATCCATGACGCTTCCATTCCGAGGGAGTGATGAAACAAGTCTGGATTTTAGTGACTCCTTTCAGTAGAGAAGCAATCCGATCTTAGTCCAAGTGTTGGACATTGGTCTGAATGAGATTCAGATTCAATGAGAAGATTGGAATTGCGGTCTTGATTCAATCAAGCATCTGTGGGAGGTTCGTAAGATCTGGATTTGAGATAAGATCTCAATATCCAAGTCACTATACATGGAATAATACAATCGCCCTGTCCTTATCTCCAAGTATCTGCGGAGAAAGCACATTATTCTTGAAAGAGTTCAAGAATAATTCTTTTGATGAAATATCCAAGCAAGGACTTGATGATTAAATGAGATTTAATTATCAAGCTTAGTATGAATATAATTCATATTGTGAAAATAATTATCTAAGATAATTAAATGGGATTTAATTATCAAGGATTAAGAGAATGTGGATAACACTATCCATGATATATGTGTGTTGTAAATATGATTTATAATATACATATATAAGAGAGAGAATTTATGTAAATAGCATTTGTTAATTAATAATGTGGATTGGATTCACATTTATTAATTAATTGGAAATGCAATTTACTAATTGGTTTGGGTTGTGAATATGATTCACATAATATTCAATGGCATGATTGAAATATTCACAAATTAATTTGGAATTAATTTGGTGAATATTTTTTTTGTGATTAATTAAGGAATAATAAGATAAATAAAAAAAGGAGCCAAATAACCACCATTCATAGGTGGCGTCACCCATGAATTGTTCATGGGTGACGCCCCCTATTTTTAAGGGTGGTTGGTTGACTCCATTTTAATTATCACATTATCTCTTAATTAGTTAATGATAAATTAAATTATGTTGATAATGTTGCAACATATTTTAATTAATCATGGCCATTGATTTAGCATGGACCAAGCATGGCCGTTGGATCCATGTGTCCCATGGATTGAGATCCATTGGATCCCAAACTAGTATAAAAGAAGGGCTAGGGTAGCCTTCCAAGTTACAACAACATAATCAAGAGTTGAAGAACTCTACTCTCTCTCTCTCTCATTCTCGTGTGGGCTCTCCCTAATATTCAAGTGGTCGTCCACTTTGTATATTAGGAAGGAGAGCATTTCGGCTTCGCTTCGACGCTTGGATATTCGTCAAAGGATTGCGGGAAGGACGCGACTCATCATCGTGCCCGCAAGTGCATTCTCCGTGGGTCGGACTTGAGACAGGAGGATCTCTACTTTGGGATCTCGCGATCACAACCACGCTTCAAGAGGTATTTCACATACTTTGTGGTTTGATGAAACGATCCGAGAAATGTTCTCGTGATCATGTGGTTTCATCTTTAAAGTTAAATTTTTTTTAATTTCCGCTGCATCTCGCATCTAGTACGACTAGTTGCTCCGATTGCATACGATGCGATCAACATGCTTCCGTGATGCGCTTAAGGATTCACAATATCCTTCAGGCACCTCCTCTCCGAAGGGAAGTTGGACCCATAAACACTTGTGAGGTAGAGGTGGAAACCTCCAGCATTCTTGCATATTGATGTGATGGATTGAGGACTAATGGTAGCAGAAGAGCAGGTCCAAGCATCCTTCTTCCAAAGGAACCAGATTCTACCCATGTTTGTGTTGTTGTGCATAGAGCCCCACCCATGAGGGATAGTCGTGTGGAATCTAGAGAAATTTTCAGGGCGTATTTTTGTCTCCACGAGGCCCACCAACTCGCAGTTTTCATTGGTGAGATCTCGAAGAAGACATTTCAACTTACTTGGCTTGTTCACCCCTAGTATTGCAGGTCGCAATAAACATTAACAGAGGAGAGGGGGCTGCTTCCGAGGCCAGAGGCATTTTCCTTGGGGCTAGCGCTTCCAGATTTCTTCTTCTTTCCCCGGGTGACCTGAACCCAATCCTTATTCTCAAAGGCCACAACAGATGGAAGAGCAACATTGACGCCAGAACCCAATGGCAGTTCCCCCAAAAGAGGGTTTAAAGACTGTTTTCCTTGTGCAACGACTGTAGGATGAGGCCCAGTGAGATGTTTACGGGAACCCATATCCAGAGCGGGAGGGAAGGAGCCAGCCGGTTTAGCTGAGAGGTTGAGGTTAATACTTGGGGAGATCAGATGCATGGGGGCCTTACGAGGATTGGCAATATACCCACAGAGGGCAGACCGGGTGCTAATAGGAAAGGCATTTTAAGGAGGGCCAACAGGCTTTCTTGTGTTCTTTGGAGGATGGAACACCTCCACAGCTGGGATGGCCTCCAACCCAATAGGGCAGTAAGACGATAGACCCTCCGAACGCGCAGTCGATCTTATGTTATGAACGGAGTCCCACCCATGGCCATCTGGTCGAATTGGGGGAAGTCGTAGGTATTATAGCGGGCCAATCAAATGGAGAACCAAGTACTCAAATAACGTTAAGAACTTTTCTCGGAAGTGCCGACAAATGGACCAAGAGCACTGGGTATGGGGGTATCGGAGGCATCAGGAGGGGCCTCTGTCTGCCCCACGTAGGAAAGAGATATAGCTCCAACAACACTACAGAGAGCAGGGGCCAGAATTGGCGTAGGTCACGATTCAGGGGCTGAGGCATGGATTGAAGCAGAGCCAAGGGGACTTAATGTCGGACTTCCCAAGGATTTTTCTAGCAGAGGCAGAAAGCTGGAGAGCCAACCATACCAGACGGACGATAGGGGCAAGAATCAACAGAGTGGCTGAAGACAATGCACGATGCACATTGCTTTGGCTTCCATTCTAGTTCCACCCTTATCAAAGTTCGTTCTCCCGAAGGGAGAACAAAATGGACAACATGAGGGATATCTCTTGCAGCATTGATGGAGACACATCACCTAGCAAAATCCTGTCGGGAGCCATTTGCAGTGGCAGCATCCATGAAGAGCGGGACTCCCAGAACACTCGCAATTTTATTGAGGACAATATCTGAGCAATGGCATGGTCTCAATCCGAAGAATCTCACCCAAAGAGGAATGTCAGTAAGGAGATCTTTTTCCAGGAACATACCTGCCTCCCATTGGCGAATAATGACAAGGCGACCTTGAAAGAGCCACAGACTAAAGGAAAGGATCCGCTGACATTCATCCAAGGAGTGTAACTTGAGGTAAAAGAAGCCATTTTCCCTAGGGATGAGCTTGAAAGGGCCAACCGATCGCCAGACCTTCTCGACGTCAGCTTGCGAAAGGAAAGGATCCGCTGACATTCATCCAAGGAGTGCAACTTGAAGGAGAGATGGAGCTTTCCATAGGGTTTCTTCCCAAGCACGTAGAACACGAGGGTGTTTTCCCATGTCCGGTCTAGGGAATCGACGTCAGCTTGCGAAAGGAGAGCGACTAACACCCCATTGACCACAGAGGGTGCATCAAAGGCCATTCGGAAGTGAGGAGGGCTTCCAGCCCTGCAGATATGTGCCCAGGAGCGACCTAGGCTTAGGCAAGGAGTGGTGGAGGACGGTAGAGGGTGAGGATGGGGAGCAGGGGGGCCAAGGGGAGGAAGAGGTCCGGTATTCGAAGACGATGGCGGCGAAGAGGCGATATGTGGGAAGCGAGAAGGAGGTGGCAGAGGGATAGGGGAGGGTGATGGCTGGGATGGCAGAGGTCGAGCGAGGATGGATTGAGCGCCTTCAAAGGACAAAAATGGCCGCCAACGGCCATCGATGGGGGACAGGCCAGGGGGCGTAGGGGGTGGAAGTGCTGGCGGAGGCAGATAACAAGGTTTTGGAGGAGGGACGGGTGGGGGTCGGGAGGGGGGCGAGGCATCCTAGGGTTTGCCATCTTAATCTAATCTTGATGTGTTGCTCTCTTTCCATGAAATCTAAAAAAAGAAAAGTTATTATAATTTAATTTTGTTTGTATGTTTGAAAACTCAAGAGGGAGATCCTCGCCCCATGCATGGTTTTCTGATAAACATCAAAACTAATAATAATATTAAATTAAGGATGGTGAAATATTCAAATTCCATTTACTCATTCATTCTTTTAATTACTTGTTCAAATTGTGTTTCCAAACAAGATCTTCCAAATTCCAGCTTTTTTAATAAAAGTCACTTTATTTTGCAAAATACCTAAAGATTTTGCAAAATCTAACACCGTCGAACACCGACCCAAACGAGGACTAGTGAGGTTTTGGGAGTTAGATGTAGATAAAGGAGAGTGTTGATCAATTTGGAAGGTTGGCTATTTCAAGGGAATATTTAGGATTCGTTTTCTAAAATCAGAGTAGACTGATGGTGCCATGTGGGCACGAATCCTCTGTTGCGGTGCTATGCCTGCTGTTGGTGTAGGAGCCGTTCGATCTTAATCGAGCGGTTCACATGATTTTGCATAGTACGAGCTCACAGAAAATGCAAAATCGTGCGAACTGCTCGATCAAGGTCGAGCAGCTCACAAGCCTGCAGCAGACTCTGATGCACTCCCGAGACGATCCCCTCTCGGTGCTCTGTGTGTTTTCTTCCATGTATTGGCTCACGGATGAGCGAGGATCCTCTGTTGTAGTGTTCTATCTGCTATACCCGTGTGAGCCGCTCGAGCAAGACTGAACTTGATCGAGCGGCTCACACAAATACATAGCAGATAGAACACCACAAGTGCAGCAAATACAGCAGAGGACCCAGTCCCCTCATGGATATGAATTCTACATGCACGTGATGAGCATTAAATTGCGTGCACATATCTCACGTTATCACCAGATATTTGCGTCACGTGGACTAAACTACATGAAAGCAATTAACCGTCCATGTTGAACAACAATACTTGTTTATAAATGGAGATGAAGGTTGAATAAATTAACATGGTCTTTGGTTAGAAAGGATAAGAATTCCAACTTTTCTACTAGATAAAAACATTGTGAGCTGCTGATGGAGATTAAAAAATATTAGTCCATAAAAGGTTCCAATTATGAAATGGGAAATGATGAAAAGTAGTATCTATGTATATGTGTATATACACATGGTAAAATGGGGTTGCTCTCTAGTGGAGCTAGCTTCTTCTCTATCTTATTTTTCTCATTTGTTTGAAAAATACTTTCGTGGATTTTCATCTATATATCCTTTTATTGTGTCATTTAAGTTTCGTGTAAAATAAAAACTCCTACAGCCTCCATCTAGACGAGGTCAATTTCAACAATTCTTCAACCTTTACAAATTACTATATAGATAGAGGATATATGAGTCTCTGTTTCACAAAAAACTCGAGTGCCATAAATAATGATACAATGATGAAAATAGGGGTGTCTATCGAGTTCAACGAGCCGAGTTAGCCTCAACTCAAACTCGAACTCGATAAGAAACCTAAGGCTCGAACTCGGGCTCGATAAGGGTCATGCCCTTAATGACCAACTTGAACTCGGACTCGTCGAGTACGAGCTGACTCATAAGCCTCTTATCGAGTCATGAGTTTCTCAGCTGGCTTACGAGCCTCAAAATGAGCTGGCTCACGAGCCTCTTATCGAGTCATGAGTTTCTGAGCTGGCTCACCGACCTCAAAATGAGCAAGCTCATGAACCTCTTAACGAGTCATTGTTCCATTTTATACATTAAATTATGCAAATGTCATTTGTAACTTTGTTTTTTTATACTCTTTTATGTAGCTTTTTTGGGCAAGCAAAATGTTAACATCTATTTTATATCAAACTCAATGTGGAAGTTTCAATATATATGTTTTCGACTTTTTATTAAGAGGGACAATGAGTTATCGAGTCGAGTTTCCGAGTTGAACAACGCCCAACTCAGACTCGACCCGATAAGCTAACGAGCCATAAAACCCAACTCGGGCTCAGGCTCGTTAAGGTTTCGAGTTCGGCTCATGAGCCCTTAACGAGCCGAGCACGAGTTGAGCTCATCGAGCTAGAGCTTTCCTAACAGCCCTAGATGAAAATCAACGGATTCATTTTTCTTTATAAAATAAAAGAAAAGAAAAATGGAATGGGGGAACTAAGTTAGCTCCACATGGGCAATCCCATTTAACCCTTTACAGATATCATCTTCATTAAGACTACCAAATTTTAACCGGCTTAGAATATCTAAAATTGACCTCTTCTAGATGAACGTGTTAGGAATACTTGTTTTGCATAAAACTTGAAACATATATTCGCCACAACATATTAAGAAAATCTCATTAAGGTTTCCTTAAAAAAGCTAAATATAATAAAAAAAGGTCGAATATAAGTAGTTGTTACCTACATCTATACGTGTAAGTTCCTAGCTCCGGAGGGCTTGGAGGGCAAAGGTACCCTTTAGCTACGGGTCTCTTCTTCTCCGGAGGCTTGGAGGACGAGATTGTTGGTTCCTTCCTAGTCGTTCATTGTGCTGATTTTGTAAAATTTCTGTTCTGGGAGTCTTCTTTTATGCTCGCTTTTTTTTAGGGTGCTACTCTTGATGCTTATCTCCATCCCCTTCTTCTTTTGTGGGCTGCTTGTTGCTGTTTCTTTTTTAACTCCGGCCAGTGTGGATCGGAAGAAACTTGGAGGTTGTATCTTTGCTTTTTCAATGATAATGAAATTTAACCTTTTTTCTAAAAAAAGTGTAAGTTCCCAGCTCCCTATATGTATAATGATATAGGATAAGAGGTTCCAAGAGAAATGCATTATCCAATTAAGATTCTGACATGCAAATTCATAATGACCACGCAGCGTTTAACAATACAATAATGCCTTATATATGTCACGAAAAGATAATGGCAAAAACTGTCAAAATACTTATACATGGCACGCCTTCCAACGTGATGTATCTTTCATCCGAAAATACGGTCAGCAAGTTATTTGCATGTAATATTATTATTTGAGTGCTGGCAGTATTTTCTGATAAACAGATATATATACATCACATAATAATAACGGGCAAGTGGATATTCAGGAATTATTTGGATGTTATATAAATGCTTGTCTCGATCAATTTAACCTCCTCGTTATTCAATTATATACAGACAAATTACGATAAAGGATCTCAAACTATACCTCGATACTTTCCGATTGCTATTTTTATTTTTTAAATGCAAAAAAGGGATCTGATCTTTTTTTCTCTCAAGTACAGATCCATGTAACCTTCCGCAATCCTTTCACGCTGATGTTAAACCCTAGCGTTGAAAGTTATCTATCCTCGATGTTTCGTTTCAAAAATGAGATCTGCATATGGGAATTGAGCAAAGTTTTTTTTAATTTTCGCCACCATAAAGACCAATTAGTAAGATCCCTCAGTTTCTCTTATGGCATAACTAAGGCATAAATATCTAATCGCATGATTACCTCACACGTATCCCTCACCCTAAAATGCAAAATCCACTTCGGATAAAAATAAAGTCCAATTCACTATGGTTCGAATCGCTTGCATACTTAATTATTAGAAAGAAACGGGGAATAGACCTAAGATCGTTCGCGTAGATTATATAGCACCTGCTGAGTGAGACAATCGTATAAACTTCGTGCATATATACACAAATCATCTCATCAAGTGGTTAACAAAATTAACGAGTTTTAACTATTCTTAAGCAAAGAGAGACCAGTATATATATCTAAATAAACAGTTCCCGTTATACCATGCATGAGTGGGTACATATATATTGGAAGCAAAATAACATGCATGTCTACGTAAAATACAACTCCAGCACCTCTCTATGACTCCATGTGTAGTCGATATTGCTGCATGACTCTCTTCCTGGTAATGGTACTGATCAGAGATATAGGATAATCAAACTAATTAGATATAATCCCGGTGGATTTAGGAGCAAGTTTTATCGCAGCCGCACGTCTTGGGAGTGGAGGTGCACTTGCCGTCGTTGCCGCAGACGACGTCGTAGCAGCACATGTTGGTATTGCAGCTTTTGGGATCGGTACCGTATTTGCAGCACATACATGCGGCGCACGTTCGGCTCTGGGTCCCCAGCATCAGCCTCCTCCCTTGCACGCCTGAGATGCCCAGCTCCTTCTCCTGCCCCTCCATTGGCACATAGTACTCCCCCTCCTCCAATGCCGAGACGCACCCACCTGCATGCATGCTTCATTAGAATCACTACAAGCACAATCGCCTGAAACCGAACTATAGAAGTATATATACTGATCACACCGACATGGTAGTACGATCAACTGGAACGCAAAGTAGCAGAAAACCACAAGAAGATGTGGAGGGTAATTTACCTGCAGAGGCAGCAATAACAACCAAGAGGACAAGGATGGGAAGGAACTTAGCCATTGTCGACGAGGATTAATTGGACGATGAGATCACACAACTTGTGAGTATTTATTGTAAGTACGATATCCTGCGTACACGCCAACATGAATATATATAGGGCTGTTCTCCTCTTTGTTACCATCTTCTGCGTCAATCACAATCAATCGTCGTCTGTTCTGAAACTGATATTAGAATCACAAGTTTGAGATTTCGTGGCTTTCTTGGTTCGGCCAAATCCAGTAACACCCACATTGATTAGTCCGATTGCACCTCCGCTTTTACAGGACTAGCTATCAAAGATTTCCTACAACGATCGATCACTAATTCCCGATGATTCCACCCTGTCTATCCCTTTTCTTTTTAATGAGAGGGAAACATAATTATAGTCTGCTCACCGCCTATAAGAATTAAGTAAAAGCTAGAACAAAAACCAGTATAATAACACTTTATCTAGTTTGTGAAGTAGTGTTCGGTATATATATATATATATATATATATATATATATATATATATATATATATATATATATATATATATAGTATCTTCCTGGATTATTCAGGCTGCTGTATCATCGATTGGCTGATGAAAAGCCACCTTGTTTTACGTTTTCACAATCGTGAGGGATATACTGTAATAGGTTTTGAGTTGAATAGGTTCAAATCAATAATTGTTGAAAATAAGATTACCAGTTCATACATTAAACAGTATAAAATCGGATCCAAATGAATTAACAGAGAAACGATACAGATTAAAATCATATTAATCATATGTTTCCCAATCATTATCCGATTATTCAATGTAAACAGGAACCGATTAAAAGAACAGAAACACAAAGACGGGCATGATCCAGAAAGGGTAAAGCAATAAACGTATTGCGGCAAGCAAAATAAAACAGAGATTAGTTTAGAAGTCACCGAAGCGTCCATGAAAATGGACTGTCCTTAGAGAAGATATCGCCCCCACAATACCGGTGCGTAAGGTACTGGCGATCCGCTCCCAGGATACGACGGTTCACGATCGTCGTCGGCGCACACCAACGGGATCGTCCTCAATTGTACCTCAGAGAACTGCAGACGAGAGAGGAGAAGAGGAAGTCGTTCGTCCGCAAGGGGAAGAACCAAAGAGAGACGGCGTGAGAGAGGTTTTTCTTGCGAGTGAAGAAAAACCGAGTCGAGTGAGGGATATAAATAGAGGGGCTCGCGTCCTAAAAACGCGACCTTTGGTTTCCAAAAATGCGTCCCGAAAACGCATCCTTTCAGATCCCAAAAAACGCGCCCATAATGGCGAGTTGAATTCCCATTTAAGTCGACTTACCAAATTAATCGTACACGATTAATTTAATCGACTTACCAAATGAAATCTACAGCAAAAGTATCGAGATCCGAGATTGACTCTCCCGAGCCCGAGCCCGAGCCCGAACCGGAGCCGGAGACGGAGCGGAGCGCGCGCGCGCGCGTGTGTGGTCCTCCATTCCTCTTCTCTACTATTGCTACAAGAGCTTGGGGTGTGAACTCATATATAAGTCCACCAAAAAGTTTAGTTCTCCCCGGTGTGGGACTAAACTTCTACCCAAACTTCCATATTTCAAATTTGGGAATTCCCAACTTTCCCTAAAAACCATTTGGTTTCCCAATTGAAACCAAATTGAATGCCAATTGTAATTACATAGACTTTCCAATTAAAGTCTAAATACAACTTTGAATACAACAATCCCCCACGAATTCACCAATTTGAAAAGGAGATTCAAAAGGATTTAAAAGACTTCTTTCGGCTGCCCACACTTTGCTTTCAGTAAAGGTACCTTCCGGTTTGAACCTCTACCTGAGTTTACTACTTTCACTTTAACAGGAACGAAGTGAACTACGTCTTGAACTTCAGACCTTGGTGTTAAAGTGTACGGTAGAAACAACAAAGCGTTGTTCTTGGTACAATCTTCAGGGTTGGTGCTCTTAAAGGCCATGCACCCTTATCCTGTTTCATGAGTGTGTTCAGGAAAGACCTTCTTCTTTTAACTGCGGCCCACAGTAACACTCACATAGGTGGCGTTCTCCAAGGATGCACTGCTAACATCCTGCCCTAAGGCTTGAACCCATTCAGAGCCTACGCTCTTCCTAAACTTGCAGCTTAAATGGCACTCAGGCTTCCAGGGATAAGACACTCATGCTTACGCATTAAACTTAGAGTGCCAACCAGTTCTCCAAACAGCTTGTTATTACCACATTGAACCTACTTTGTGGGATCTCCGCTCAGATAGGTTGGGTTGCTACTGTAGAGGAACTCCCAATGGGTCTCAGTCCCATCCCAAGCCTAGACTTTAGGACTAAAGATCTATCAAGTCCCTTAGTCAACGGATCTGCCGTGTTGTCTTTGGATCCTACAAAATCCACAGCCAACACTCCTCGAGACACCAAATCCCTTAACGTCTTAAGTCTGATTTGTATGTGTCTCCTTGTTTTCTGGTTGAACTTTGAACTCTTGATCTTGGCAATTGTGGTCATATTATCACAATGTACCGAGATCGTAGGAACAGGCTGACCTACCATGAGAATTTCAGGCAGAAGTTCCCTTAGCCATTCAGCCTCAATTCCAGTGGTGTCCAAAGCACACAGCTCGGCCTCAAAAGTAGATCGAGCTAGAATGGTCTGCTTCACAGACCTCCAGGAGACTGCACCGCCTCCAAGGGTAAATACATACCATGTAACACCATTACTCCCAGACTCCTCTATTTTCCCTATCCAGCTTGCATCACTGTATCCTTCTAGTACAGATGGATGTCTACCATAATGCAAACTAAGAGAAATAGTTCCCTTCAAGTACTTCAGTACTCGATCCAGAGCCTCCCAGTGAGTACGGTCAGGACAGCTAGTGTATCTACTCATCTTTGCAACCGAGAATGAAATATCAGGTCTCGTGCAATTTGCAAGATACATTAAACTTCCTATCACTTGTGAATACCTTAGCTGGGCTACAGGTACTCCACTTTTATTCTTAAATAGCGTTTTGGACGAATCAAAAGGAGTGCTTACAGCTTTGCAATCTTGATATCCAAATTTCTCAAGTACCTTCTCAACATAGTGAGATTGAGAAACTACAATCCCATCAACTGACCTTGTCAGTTTGAGACCCAAGATCACATCAGCAACACCCATATCCTTCATCTCAAACTTGCTACTCAAGAATGCCTTAGTCTCATTAATAATCCTCATATGTGATCCAAACAACAATATGTCATCAACATATAGGCACAAGACAATACACTCATCACCTTTCACCTTGGAATAAACACATTTATCGGATTCATGAACCTTAAAGCCACATGACAAAATGGTTTTGTCAAATTTTTCATGCCACTGCTTTGGTGCTTGTTTCAATCCGTAAAGGGATTTGACAAGCTTGCAAACCTTTCCCTCATTCCCAGGAGTCACAAGCCCATCAGGTTGATCCATATAGATCTCTTCCTCAAGATCGCCATGCAAGAAGGCGGTCTTCACATCCATCTGGTGGATAGAGAGATCATATACAGATGCCAATGCTATGAGCATCCGGATTGTGGTCATCCTAGTCACAGGGGAATAGGTATCAAAATAATCGATACCTTCCTTTTGCCTAAAGCCCTTGGCAACTAATCTGGCTTTATATTTTTCAATTGATCCGTCAGGTCTAAGCTTTCTCTTAAACACCCACTTGCACCCAATAGTAGAGCACCCTTTGGGTAAATCAACCAACTCCCAAGTTCCATTAGCCATAATGGAATCCATCTCAGATTTGATGGCTTCCTTCCATTGTTTTGCTTCGGATGAAGCCATGGCTTCCTTGTAACTTGGTGGATCACCCTCGATCTGGTAGACAACAAAGTCGCTACCCAGATCCTTGGCTATCCGAGGTCTTTTACTCCTCCTTGGCTCATTCTCTTCAGAAAGATCATTGGGTTCAGGTTGAGTCTCAACCCCCACATTCGATATCCTTTCCACTTGGTCTGGAATAGATCCTGATGTGGAGGCGCCCTCAATGGTCAGATTCTGAGGAATCCCAGTCTTCAATGGAAAGACATCCTCAAAGAAGATAACATCACGGAGTTCAACAATAGTGTTGACATCTATGCCCGGTATCTCGGACCGAATTACCAAGAACCTATATGCATAGCTGTTTTCTAGGTAACCTAAGAAGACCGCATCAACAGTTTTAGGACCAAGTTTCTTTCTCTTGTGTTCTGGGACTAAAACCTTAGCGAGACAGCCCCACACTTTGAGATATCTTAAACTTGGTTTCCTATTTCTCCAAAGTTCAAAGGGACACTTTTCCATATGTCTTGGAGGCACCCTATTCAGAATATGGCAAGCCGTATTCAAGGCTTCTCCCCACATATAGGTTGGAAGTTCAGAACTCTGTAGGAGAGCATTGATCATGTCAGTTAAGGTTCTATTTTTCCGTTCTGCTATCCCATTTGATTGCGGTGAATATGGGGTCGTAACTTCATGAACTATGCCAAAAGATTTGCATTGTTCATCAAATAAGTTAGAGGTATATTCACCTCCTCTATCTGATCTAAGACGTTTAAGCACTTTTCCTGTTTGTGTCTCAGCCTCATTCTTAAAGATAAGAAATTTCTCTAAGGCTCCATCCTTGGTTTTCATTAGATATACATAGCAGTATCTACTGCCATCATCTATAAAGGTGATAAAGTATTTCTTATTGTCTCGGGTCAACACACCATTAAACTCACAGATATCCGTGTGCACTAGATCCAAGATCTCACTATCTCTAGAGACAGACTGAAAAGACTTCCTAGGTGTCTTTGCTTGCACACATATCTCACATTTTTGAGTTTTATCAATTGTGTGTTTAGGGATCAATTCTAAATTCATCATCCTTTTAATCGAATTTAGATTTACATGACCCAATCTACCATGCCACAGATCACAAGATTCAAGATTATTCACAACTTGAGACACAGAACTAGAACATTCAGCATTCAAAACATTCAATTCATTAATGTTTACTGAATCACATCTAATTCTAAATAACAAATCAAAGTCAGCCAAATAGCCTTTACCATAAAAGACACCATGTCTCAGAATAACAACTTTATTACATTTAAAGTTTAATTCAAAACCATTTCTAACTAAGATAGAGCCGGATAAAACATTCTTCTTAATGTCAGGAACATGCAGCACCCTGTGCAACGTCCAGACACGTCCAGAGGAGAACCTCAAGTTGACTTGTCCTGACCCTAGCACCCTGGCCGCAGAATCGTTCCCCATCTTCACAGTCCCACTGTTGCAGGTCTGATAAGAAGAAAACAATGTTCTGTCAGAACATATGTTCACATTGGCTCCCGTATCCACGAGCCACTCATTTGGATCATGGATATGGTATAGTTCAGGTTTTACAGAGACATACCCCTCGCTAGCCCCGAGTCCCATAGTGATCATGTTCACTTGTGGACTCCCGTCTGTAGCCTTAGGTTGAGCCTTCAAGGACGGACAGTCCTTCTTCCAATGGCCAACCTGATTACAGTGCCAGCAGGGTTTATTCTTTGTCTTTTTCTGGATCTTGCCCTTTGGTTTCATTTTATTGTTATTGGGACCCTTTCCCTTTTTATCTTTGCCCTTCGAGGTCATAAGATTGACCTTAGCCTGAATATCAACAGGAAGCACAGGTTTTTGTTTCCTGTGTTCCTCCTCTATGGCAATAGCCACCATCAAGTCATCCATAGAAATTTTCTCCTTTCTGTGTTTCAGGGTCATACCGAAGTCTTCCCACGACTTGGGAAATTTCTCTATGATGCACATGACCTGAAACTTCTCTGGAAGTTTCATTTCGACATCCTCTAGACCATGGAGCAAGAGTAAAAACTCGTGTGCCTGTTCAGAAACAGACTTCCCTTCGGCCATGGAAAACTTCAAAAATTTGGCTACAGAGTATTTCTCAATACCGAGATCTTCGATGTTATACTTCCGATCCAAATCTTCCCATAGCCCCTTCGCAGTCTGCGTGGATAAACAATATATGTCAAACAACGTGTTGGACAGAGCCAACAAGATGCAACCATGACATATATGGTCGCGTTCCTTCCACGCAGATTGCGCCTTATGGCTATCGGGTGAGGGGTTTTCCGCCTCCACCGTAGGACAGTCGGTTTCAAGCATCGAGATTAACCCTATGGTGGTTAACCAGATCCTCATGCGTTGTTGCCAACGCTTAAAATTCTGTCCACCGAATTTTTCAGGCATACCCGTCATATCTACCCTCGATTTAAACATTGTTTCCGACATTCTAGAATCGGTTCGGGATATCTTCTCCAAGATTGTTGAAAATAAGATTACCAATTCATACATTAAACAGTATAAAATCGGATCCAAATGAATTAACAGAGAAACGATACAGATTAAAATCATATTAATCATATGTTTCCCAATCATTATCCGATTATTCAATGTAAACAGGAACCGATTAAAAGAACAGAAACACAAAGACGGGCATGATCCAGAAAGGGTAAAGCAATAAACGTATTGCGGCAAGCAAAATAAAACAGAGATTAGTTTAGAAGTCACCGAAGCGTCCATGAAAATGGACTGTCCTTAGAGAAGATATCGCCCCCACAATACCGGTGCGTAGGGTACTGGCGATCCGCTCCCAGGATACGACGGTTCACGATCGTCGTCGGCGCACACCAACGGGATCGTCCTCGATTGTACCTCAGAGAACTGCAGCCGAGAGAGGAGAAGAGGAAGTCGTTCGTCCGCAAGGGGAAGAACCAAAGAGAGACGGCGTGAGAGAGGTTTTTCTTGCGAGTGAAGAAAAACCGAGTCGAGTGAGGGATATAAATAGAGGGGCTCGCGTCCTAAAAACACGACCTTTGGTTTCCAAAAATGCGTCCCGAAAACGCATCCTTTCAGATCCCAAAAAACGCGCCCATAATGGCGAGTTGAATTCCCATTTAAGTCGACTTACCAAATTAATCGTACATGATTAATTTAATCGACTTACCAAATGAAATCTACAGCAAAAGTATCGAGATCCGAATTGACTCTCCCGAGCCCGAGCCGGAGCCGGAGCCGGAGCCGGAGCGGAGCGGAGCGGAGCGCGCGCGCGCGTGTGTGGTCCTCCATTCCTCCTCTCTACTATTGCTACAAGAGCTTGGGGTGTGAACTCATATATAAGTCCACCAAAAAGTTTAGTTCTCCCCGGTGTGGGACTAAACTTCTACCCAAACTTCCATATTTCAAATTTGGGAATTCCCAACTTTCCCTCCAAACCATTTGGTTTCCCAATTGAAACCAAATTGAATGCCAATTGTAATTACATAGACTTTCCAATTAAAGTCTAAATACAACTTTGAATACAACAATAATTTGTCATCCATTATCATGTTTCCGGTCTAACTAACACGGTCCAGCTAGCATGTGTATATCGAAGCAGATCCTCTGCTGGGCAGCAGGGATCTGCTGCAACCGTCGATCGAGCGGTTCGGGTACACTCCCGGGTTGCAGCAGATCCCTGCTGCAGCAGAGGATCCGCTCCCTGTGTATAGGGGTGTGCATGGTTTTCGGGTTGGACGGGTACCCGGCCCGATCCATATGAAATGATCCTAAAACCAATTATATCCAATATAACATTACGGGTCGGGTACCCACTGTGGCATAACCCGTCGAATTCGGGGCACCAATCCGTTCGGCATCGGATACCCACGGGGCGAACCGTGAATGCCTGGTGTTTGTCACCCCAATTCTGAGTATGATCTCCAACCGACGCTTTGATCAGATAGGAGGTTCTCCCTATTGCTTTAAATGATATGCACTGAATCAATGATGCTCCATATCATTGTAGATCTGCAGCGGCTAAGATGGAAGACAGAGCTTCTGATTGTGCTCAGATTCAAGGAATTGCTCTCTGGTTCTCCTTCAAGATGTTTCTAAATCGCCAGGGGTTCTCAATCGGATGTGAACTCCGATGAAGTTGCGTCTACAGGAAATGAATCTAAACCAGTCAAAGTAATTATTCGTTGATGCTTCACTCGAAGTCTTGATGGATGCTCTTCAAGTTGTGAATATCGTTGATGACACTTGCGAAATTTGTGCTATATCATTCTTTCCCAAAATCGAATAGCCCCTGTGGTGCTCCGATTGGATTGCAACTCATGTGGCGGTTGATGCTTTGCCTCAATGCTCCAGATCAATTGTGCAAAGATGCTTCAAGTGAACTATCTCCGAGCTGCGACTCAATAACCGTGGTTCGTGTTCTTCCAGATAATACTACATGCAAGAGATACAAACAATCACTTAAGACAAACATACCTAATTTATGATAGTGATCCGCGGGTACCCACGGGTACCCGTTACCCATTTAACTGATTCGGGTATCCGCTAGAACGGGTATCCGTTGGAATGGATCGGGTCTACAGATTGACCCAATGATGACGGGTCGGGACGGTTCATGGTTGAACGGTTCGGATAACCGCCCCATGCACACCCCTACCTGTGTATATAGCTGGTTCTGAAAGATCATCAGATGCATGGGTGGAGCTGAGACAGGATAACCTTTTTTACTTTTAAATCACCAAATTACCGCAAGATTTCCATTTTTTAAAATCACAAAGACTAGCACATCCTCCATTGCTTTTCTTCTTTAATTTCGTAGTTGATTTTCCTATCAGATGCACTACAAAAAATTGAGCTATAGTGGCGATTTTTAAAAATCCGTCACTAAATTAGCCATTGTTAAATATATAACGACGATATTATTCGTTGCGAAATGGTTTTTTTACTTGAAATTAGTGACGAATATCATATTTATCGTTATATCATTAACAACGGTCTACATAATGACGCTTATTCGTTGCTAAATTTTAAACTAAAAAAATAGCGGCGATTAGTTGATATTTTGAATAAAAGTAATGGATAAGCATCACTATGTGGACTGTTGCTATTGATATAACGATAAATATGGCATTCGTCACTAATTTTGAGTACGAAAAACCATTTCGAAATGAATAATATCGTCGTTATATATTTAACAATGACTAATTTAGTGACGGATTTTTAAAAAGCGTTACTATAACTCAATTTTGTTGTAGCAATGGTGACTTTCCATGGAGGTCTAGTATTGAGGTAAAAAGTGGCAAATGGGGGGATGGGTCTACAAGCCACTTGTATGGCAAAAATATGAAATGATTTTTAGGTTCCACCTCTAAAAGAGGAGTACATCGATCCTCGGAAGCAATTTCCATAAAATGAACTATGGATGTATGGTGTGATCTCCTAGCACGTATAATCACTACAATAAATTGGATCCAGAATGATATTTATTTTAAATCTGTCACTAAAATGATGGATATATGTTATCTGTTGCTATTTTTGAAATTTGAGCTAATCTGTCATTAAAGCCTTTGCAAGCTAAATTAGAATTGAATTAGTAAGTCATTAAAGAAAGCCCTCTGGTGGCTCCATCGTAAGGGCCAAGCTACTGAAGCATCTCCATGGGAACATCTCAAAGCCCTTCTAATAACTTTGATGGTTAATCAAAATCTCGGGTTCCAAAGGCAATAACTTCCCCACTGGATGGTAAAGCCACAATGAACGAAACTGGAGACATTCATGGAAAATGTATTTTATTCTCGATTCTCCTAAGTATTTTTTATGAAATTCGAAAAACACAAGATGCACTTACCCATCCCATACCACCGCTGGATTAATCTGATCTGCATCTTTAGTTTGGTTTTGACGCCTTGTACCAGAAAAGATTTTAGTTTGGTTTTGGCATCTCGTACTAAAAAAGAACCTTAGTGAACGTTATTAAAAATGTTTTTATCAGTTGTGCTCCTATGAGATATTGCAACTTTAGTTATGCTCATCTCTTTTTGAGAATATCAGTTGTGCCCCCGACTTCTTACTATTCTATCATTTGAGCCCTTAAGGTTAGTTGTCGTCCATTTCCAATGCAAACGGACGTTAACTTTGGGACATAATAGGAATTAAATTAAAAATAAAGGTTGAAAATGTCATTTTTTTCATCCTCTTCTTCCTTCCCCATCCTCTTCCCCCCATTCTCTTCCTCCTCCCCAGCCTCCATCTCCTTTACCGTCTCCTCCCCTCGCCCCAAGTGCTCCCTCTACCCCGAGCTCCTCTCCCGTCTTCGTGCTGCCTCCTTTGCCCCGAGCTTCTCCTCTTTACCCACTGCCGCCCCTGCACCTCCCCCTGACCCCGCCTTCCCCCTGCCACCCCCGCGCCTCCCCTGCCCTCGCCTTCAGCTCCTCCCTGCGCACTAAGTTCCTCCCCCCGCCCCGTACCTCCCATGCCCTCGCCTTCTCCCCCGCCCCAGGTCCTCCCATCGCCTTGAGCAGCTCCCCTCACCCTTATCCTAAGCTTCTCCGCCCCTGTCACACACATGTCCTCCTTCCCTGTACATCCAACCATCCTCCCCAGCCTGCCTCTCCTCCCCAGCCCGCCACCTCCTCCAGCCCTAAGCTCCGCCCCTTCCTCCCCAGTTTAACCCCCACACCTCCTTCTGCCCCCTCCTCCCCAGCTAACCACCTCCAGCCACTGCTCATCCTCCCCAGTTTGACCCCTGCACCTCCTTCCGCCCCATCCTCCCCGTTTGACCCCAACACCTCCTTCCTCTGCCCCCTCCACCACCACATCCTCCCCAGCTTGTCCCCTCCAGCCCCTCCACCGACCACCACCTCCTCTCAATCCTACCCCTCATGCCCAATCTGTTGAGTTTCTCCCCTTTGTTGTAGTTGTCAAGAACATAGAAAGGAAGGGGATGACGTAGGAGGTGGTCGGTCTCCTCGTCGAGAACCCACTACTTCATCGTCGACATATTGATGTTTATGGTGAACGACAGAGGAGAAGGGGATGGAGTATGTGGTCGGAGGAGGAAGAGTTAGATGGTGAGGAGAAGGGAGGAATGGGTTGAAACATGGACCATTAAGCATTTGTTTATTTAAGATAAAATTTTGATTAATTGATTCATGAAAGTTCATAAAAAATACAATAAAATTCACCATTTGATCCTCTATGAGTAATATATCCCTAAAAATGTAAAAATTTTAATGATTTTATGGATGCATGAAGGTGTAATTAAGAGAGAGAAATTATGAAGAGAAAGGAAGAAGAACAAATGAAGGAGGAAGAAGATGAAGAAGAAGTCTGGACAATTATACCCCTCTTAATTGTACCATGGTTTGAAAAAATCATGGTTAAGTCAATTCATTGATGGTGAAACTAACGAAGGGTACACATGATAGAACGATAAGAAGTCGGGAGCACAACTGATATTCTCAATAAGGGAGGGCATAAGTGATATTGGAATATCTCAAAGGGACACAACTGATAAAAACCCTTATTAAAAAGAGTAATTATCTTTGATCTTTTGTGTTTTCTAGAGAGTATTTCTTTAATAGTAGGTCCAATAATTGAGGGATCGAAGCGTTCTCCTTGGGATTTGAACCCGAGTCTTTTAAGGTATAAGCACACTGCACAACCACCAAACCTCTCGTTGAGTTTTACTAGAGGGCATTTCTATTACAATTATAGAGATTTCGTTGCTTTCGTGGAACATCAATGGATTTGGTGGCAACACTAAACTCAACTGCCTTCAGCACTTGGCTAGGACGAACTCTTAATTTGAATCTCTTTCTGATTTGCATGATTTTTCATCGTCAAAATCATCTCTCTGTATTGGTTGGAGAGTTCAACCTCATTAAGAAACCTAGTGGTATTTCTATCTGAATTATTCTAATCCCATTTCACTAGGGATTGGATTCTATGTCTTGGGCTATTACATCCCTATTCAATAGGGGTTCTATTTTCCAAAAGTTTGAAAAATCCATTGTTGCAAATTATTCTATCCAGTCAAGAATAGCCCAAGAATTGATCCAATCCACCAAACCAAGTAAATTGAACCCCTATTAGAAACCTCAATTAAAGCACTATGCTCGATCCAACGTACCATCAAACATTACACCAAATCGATTTATCAGTGCATTTGATAAGCTCTCACTTCAGTGAGGGCACAATATAATATGGCCCAACGATCCAAACGGGAGCTATTGGTTCAAGCATACATTGTGCCCCAACGCTGTTTGCTATATGAACGAAACAAAGTAAAATTACGAGTACGTACGGAAAAACTTCATAATTTGTTTGATGATATTTGTACGCAGCAATTTCACAAGACGTGGAAACCACAAACGATACTTAATTAGTTATAATCGGAATCTACTTGGGTCGTGCAATTTCAGGTCAACGTTTACCGACGGATGCTGTGTCCAATAGTACTCATATGGGCACTTAATTAATTACTATACTTGCATGGGTTAGCTTCTAATTATTGTAATATATGTACGTGAATGAGAAACATGGTAACGATCAAGCGCTTAGACCGATGTTTGAATTCAATTTAGTGGGTCGCCATCAACGCTACTTAGGCCATATCTTTATCAGAAAAGAGATCCTGTTTTATTTATTACATCCAGTTAATTCATGCCTTCATCAAAGCTTCTCTTCCTAATACTTTATTAATGCTTGAAAATAAAGCAGAAAATATATTAGCGTGGTGGTCTCTTCATGAATTGGTGCAGCTGTTGCAGGCACTGCTTCGTCTTGCACGTAGACGGATCAGAGCTGTTGACACAGTAGTTACACGCCGAGCACGTTTTGGTGTCCTGCAGCGTCACCCCTTCCATGACCAGCTCCTTCTCCTGCCTCTTCATCGGCAAGTATGACAACGGTGACGCTTTCCTTCATGCACAGAAAAAAGTTGGTATCCAGTATTCAGTCAACGAGACCAATGCAGAAATAATCATAAGTAAATATCCAATAAAGTTATGGTGGAATCACTCGGGACTGGTCGTCTGCTGTAGCATTCCCTGCTGTAACTCAGGGAATGGACGGCCCGGATAGTAGGTCGGGGATAGTCGGTCTTCTATCTGGATCGTTCATTCTTCATTGGACGCATCTCCTACGTTACAACAGAGGAATGCACAACGAACGATATATGCACCGAACCACTCACCTATTGCAGCAATGGCAACAAAGAGGAGAAAGATGGGGAGGAGCCTGGACATTGTTATGAATTAAGATGGGAATGAATACCCACACATGTGGCCATATAAAAAGAGAGTACATACGGTTTTACCCCTTTGACTTCTTAAACTTTTTCCGTCTTACCCGTCGATTCATGTCGCTAATTTGAGATAATTAGCTTGGGTTTAAGTGTTAATCAAATGATAATGAATCCAGCAGTAAGTTTCCTTCCACTCTACCCTTCCTTCTTCTCTTCCCTCCTTCCTCTTCATTGTTAAATTGGAGATTCGACGACTTGATCAAAACCTCTGGAGGGAAAATACAACACATCACGTGAAGGATGAGGAGGCACCATGACAACCACCAAGAAACATCTGTGTCACCCCCTTCCTCGGTGTAAGACTGGAGCTCCATTCCGATCTCCACAATAGCATCAACAAAATTTTTTGGAGCTCCTCCGAGCAGTAGAAGGTAACTTCGAGCAGAGCCTTCTCCGTACCTCGATATTTGGGTTCCAAGGTGAAGCTGAACTTTGGTGAAGATGTGCGTCTGTTTGGGTATGGTGCTGGAGGCGATGGCATTCTAACCTGCTGCTAATGGATCGATCTAGACGAGATTAAACATTAAGACTGCTCCTTGTGCAGTCAGGACTTAGAATGCTTCACCCTGTGAACACTGTTCCTCCTCTGTTTTTACCAGCAGGTGTTCGATGAAGATGAACATAATAGGGATGTTAGGAGATGCTACATGGCCTTGGGGGACATGCAGATGATAGTGTAGGCAAACTCAAACTTGGAGGTTAGGATGAGCCCCTCCTGATCTGCTTTTGCTCCGACGATGATGCAGCGCGCTTTGGTGTTTTGTCGCACAGTGATGCGGAGCTGGCTGTGGGCTTTCCTCGAAGATGAATGAAGGTGTTGTAGAGATCTGTGGGTATCCGATGGTGAAAGTCGTGAATAACAATTAAAAGGATGTGTTTCTTCGATAATGGACCGGAGACCTAAGCTCGGGACATTACAAATGGTATTGAAGCCATATTCCCACTGATAGTGGAAATGATCATCCGGGAAGTAGAGCCGCCCCTACAAAGAGGTTGGAGGAAATGGTTGCCCGGAGCATGCAATCGTCACTGTCACCGGGAATAAGTGAATGGGTCATGTTGCAACGAGGACGTTACGAATATAAGTGGGGGAGGTTGTAACACCCCAACCCCAAACATAGTGCCACATCTAAAACACACGAAGTGTGAGTGCGATTTATAAGTGATGGGGATTACTACTTGACAACTTGGCCTTAATTTTTTGGGT